>CAHIKZ030001284.1:280000-485000 GCA_903632075.3 Acanthosepion pharaonis
GTGATGGATTTGACTGTCCATCACTCCACCATGCCTCCTAGGCATATATATATATATATATATATATATATATATATATAAACCATATATATTTGAGTGAATAATGAAAAAATTTTCAAAAATCTGTTTTTGGAAGTGTACTAGGAGAAGAAGTTTTTTTCAGCACTCCTTACATACACATGCACACGCACACACACACACACACATACACACAGACAGACAAATATATATATATATGCAAATATATTAGTTGGTGCTCTATCTTTTTTGTATCTTTATCTATGTGTAAATTGGTGTTCTCTCTTTATCTCTCTCCCTCTTTTTCTTTCACTCTCTCTCTCTCTCTCTCTATATATATATATATATATATATATATATATATATATATATATTGCATGCACACCTATTGTTACATTAATAACAATCCAATTTCATCTACTTATTTTAATAAAAGCAACAGTGCCGTTTCTCACAATGTTTTTACCAGGTGATGACCCTTCGGTCAGACTGGGTTTTAAACATTGAAATATCAAACAACTAACACGGTGTGTACTAGTAAGAACTTAGCATTACCAAAAATGTGTGTGCATGTATATATCTGTTCATACATACTTATATTTATTATATGCATATGTATATATATACATATGTTTGTGTATGTATGTATGTATACACAAGCATACAGATTCACACAAGAGAAAATGATGTAAGTAAATAGACATCAGTATTTAGATTTAACACTTAACAAAAACAGTTCCATATCATTTCCATAATTTATAATAAATACACAACATAATTAATATATAATAAAATAAGCAGTTTAACCAAAAGAATCCTATCAGATAATTGACTATCCCAGAAAATGTCTAATATGAGTTCTATTCACCTCTTATTTTCCTCTCAGCCTGCATATATGACCCTGTGTCTGTCATTAGTGAAATTTCCATTATTTGCTCACCTAGTTTGACATACACCTAAAATATTGATATTTAACCTATTCACTTTTACTTTTGTAATTTTTTAACTGGCAACATTGATTTAGTCTTCTGATGTTCCATGTCCCTAAAAGTATATTTTGGTTGATGTAAATAGTCTCTGGATGACAATCCAGAGACACCTGTCAAACATGTCTTTCCTTGCCATGTGAGGGGTCAGTTGCAAGGAGTATGACCTCACTTCATGCTATTATTCTTCATATTAGTTTTGCTAAAGTAATATCTTCATTTTATTTATATTAGTCTTTCTTAACATTTGGCAAGGTGCATTGGAACCACACCTGGTGATAATTTAATAATATTCAGTCAGTTATGTGCCATGCATGATACACACATAGGTGATCATTTATCTTTCAGTACATGACTGAAGATTCATACCTTTCTCAAAGAAGGTGGAGTAATGGATAATGGCTCGAATTGAGGAATCAGAGAGCTGAGTTCAAATTCCAGTCAAATCTATTATATTCACTTACTTGCTAATACCCGTGGGAAAGGTGTGAATCCCCTTCTTCTCCCCTCATCTATGGGTAAATAGCAGGACATACCGTGTTCTATAGCCTTGGATGGCAACTGGTCTACCACAGAAAGAAATGGCAACCTACTGCAGGGAAAAAAATCTGCCTCGTCAGTCATGTATTGAAAGAAATGATCACCTACGCATGTATCATGCATGGCACATAACTGACTGACTGAATGTAATGGATTTGATTGGAATTCAAACTCAGCTCTCCAATTCCTCAATCTTTGCCATTATCCATTACTCCACTGCACCTCCCTCCGTACTTAATAATATTAATTTTATTTAATTGATATTCATCTATTAACAATGATTATTTATGATATAACTACTAATAGTATTTAATTAAAGCATCCCCAATAAAAATACTTTTTACTGTTTATCTTTGTGGACTGCTGATCAAACAGATTTCTTGCTTTTCCGTTTTTTATAATTTCTACTCTTTCCAAGTTCATCTCATTTTTTGATGATGATTACCTTAGTGCTGTGTTTCTCAACTGTTTTTATTTCAGGGCCATGCACTTTCAGAATAACTAAAACTATGGTGAGCACTTTAAATTTTACTAAGAAAAGATTAGTCATTTCATTGTATGAATTAAGATCAAATGCATATTAAATGTGGATTGAAATCTGACAATCTAGAATGTTTTGCTTTTATTAAAGTTTCATCTCTATATCTTAACCTCTGACGAAGCTTTAATAAAAGTGAAACATGTTAGATTGATATGTTTCCTATTTATTCTTTATCTTATCATTACATTGTATATTTAAGTCTTCTTGTGTGAAACCTGTATTTGATGTGCTTTGGCAAAGAAGAAAATTACTTTTAAATGGTTGTCATTTTTGGTTTAGAATTCCCAAAGAAGATTAATGGTTCAATTTTTATTTAAAGGGTTTTTTGAAGAATCTATTTTTAATTTTATAAAATTTTATATATATATATATATATTGATAATATTAATGGTAAGTACACACACACACACACACACACACACACACACATATATATATATATATATATATATATATATATATATATATATATATATACACAAATTCCCAAGAGGATAGAATCCAGGTAGAACTCAATGTTCAGGATCTCTAAAATATAATATAAAAGGCTCAAACAAGCCTTTTATATTATAGATATATATATATATATATATATATATATATATATATATATATATATATATATATATATATAGGAAAATGATATTTAAATTTTTATATATTAAGAACGATTTTAGAGAAAAAATTATGACAAAGTGGAAAAAGTATTTGTCTGACAAGCTCATGGCTAGTTTAGATATAAAATTATTTTATACCAACGTTCCTGATAACAAATGATTAAATCTTTTTAAAAATATCTAACACAATCAAAGATAAACCTCTCCCTATGAACAGCTAAAATAATAAAAAATCACCAATTGATACTATTTCACATTTAACAATATTTTTGATTACCAATGGTGTTACCTCTAAGCAGTGTGCTGGCATGCATTTTCTTAGACTTTCTTGAATCTGGTCCTTTCCAAAATATTTTACTTAAGCAATCATCATACTTTTGATATACTGATGATACTCTATTAATATATCTCCACAAAACTACTTTACCTGAACTTGTAGATAAACTAAACAACGTTAGACATATGATAGAATTTACTTATGAAATAGAAAAAAACAATACTTTACCTTTCCTAGATCTCATGTTACACTGTAGTGTCAATAACTTAAAACTTAGTATCCATTGCAAATCAACTAATAATAATGATTTCATAAATTTCTATTCTCACCATATCAACAAAATAAAATCCAGTATAATCATCAGATTCTATTTAAGGGCATTCAGAATTTATGGCCCTCAATATTTACATGAAATGAGAAATACATTGAAAATACATTTAAGCTTTTCTAATTATGTCATAATTATAGGGACATTATTATTATAAATAAATAAAAATAAAATATATAATAATGATAATGAAAAATATAAATAAAATAAAACAGTAACATTAAAAAGTTGCATAAAATAAATAAAAAATAAAAATAATAAAAAGTTCTCCCAGCATGCAACAAAAACTGTTCCTGCTGGAAATATGGACATCCTGCCAAAAGACATTGAATTCAATCTCTTTGCTATGAACCTTTGGACAGTCCACTTCTTCCTTTTATTACATGCAACCATGAAACACTTGTAACAAAAAATACACACACCAGTACACATAAAAAGTAAATTGTATGATATTAATGTACAATTTAACATACCTTTACTGTTATCGCTGTGTATGTTTTTATTTTCTGTGAAGTATGTTTTTATAACCATGTGAACATGAGGCTATTTTTGATGTTATGATGTGAGTGAGCCCACATATACAATATGAAACAAAACGATAATAAAACACTTAAAAATACAAAAGCGGTCCTTCCTAAGAAACCCAACCAATGAAAATATATTGTTCTACCCACCAAATCTATCATAACTATAGTTGAAAAGAATTTATCTAAACACAATGTAAAAATTGTCACAACTACTTCTAAAACAATAAAAGGCTTAATTAATACAAAACAAAACAATGAGGTACAAATTCAAGGAGGAATTTACTGTATGTAGTTAAGGACAAATATAAAAGCTTAAAAAGGGTTGATAACAAAATGGAAAGCCTTAAGAAAAGCACTATTGTCATTGGTAAAAGAGGTCATTTCAAAAGAAAAAAGATAAAAAAAATGTTTATAGTTACTTTGTTCAAACTTTTTTTTCAGTATATTAAATTCTCTATATTTAAATAAAGAAAAATACTCTTCCTGATATATGTGGAAAAAGATCACTGCTTGGTCAATGCATGTATAAAACCATAATGAAAAAAAATAGGATTAGATGATAAATTAAGCTGTTGAACTAATGAAAAAGTGACAACAGATAAATCCAGTGAAAGACTGGGAATATAATGTGTTAAACAAATACATTAGAAAAATAGATACAAACAAGCAAAAGATGAAAGGCTCATTAAGAAGTGTGCAGACATAGTAGGCCTGCATAAAAAAATAAAAGAAATAGCAGGACAGAAATTGTGCTCATTTGACAAAATATAGTCTAAAAATGGAATGCTCATAATAAATGAAGAAAAGTTGGAACAAATATATAGAAAAGCTTTTTAAATTACAATACATAAAAATATAGAAGGACCTGTAGTATTAAAATCTGAAGTAAGATTGGCACTGGTCAAGATGAAAATTAATAAAGTAGCAGGACCAGATGGGATTATAATAAAGATGATATCACCCTTAGACCATTTTTGTATTGATAAGATTACCAAAATAATAAATTAAATCAATGACAGTGGTGAAATACTAGAATACTTCACTATATTTATTTTTACAACAGTGCCAAAGAAACCAGGTGCAAATGAATACAAAATCTATTGGATAATCAGCTTAATGGGCTATGTAGTTAAACTTATTAGGATTCTAATGAAGAGGTTCATATAAGAATTAGACTGGATATAAGGCAAGCACATTGTGACTTTGTTCAACACACTAGAATGAGAAATGCTATGTTTATGATACAAAAACTATCAAATTGAGAAATACAAATATAGAAATACCTATACATATGTTTCCCAAATTACCCCAAATCATCTGATTAGGTATGGAACAAGGGTATACTTTAAATACTAGGAAAGCTTCATTCATGTGTGAAAGATATTTGAGTAATCCATAACCACTACTAGGAATAAATATCTTCCATGCAGATAAAGAACAAATTCAGTGAGGAGTAAGACAAGGATGCATTTCCTCAGCAGATTTATTTCATATGTATAGCAAGATGCTCCTAAGAGAAACAGAAAACATAACATGATTTATTATTGGTGGACATAATCTTAACAACATAAGATACACAGATGACAACACAGTTTTAATGCCAAATTCAGAAAAGAAACTGGATGAACTCTTAAGTAAGATAGTATAATAACACCATATTTCACGGATGAAATGGAATGGCTGAAAAGAAAAGGAATCACAAACATGCTTTGTTCTTAGAGAAACCTTTATAATGCTATGTTGTACACAAAATTATATATACATATTTACATGTGTCCCACACAAGAGAATGCAATATATATCTACATAGGAAGCAGAGTGAAAGGAGAATAAAGAGATAGGGTTTTATATATAATTTGGAGATACTTCTGTGTTTCTGCAGAAGCCATGTTTAGGACTCTAGATTCAAATAGGCCAGATTCATCTACTATGTCCCAAGCAAGGACATATTCTGTGGACAGGAAATTGTGAGACTTGGGTTTTCCCAAATTTAGGACCTCAAATTGGAGATAATTTCTTTCTATATCTGGGGAAGATATATTCCTAAATTGAAAATGGTCACTAAGCGGCTGTTAATTAACCCATGTGATTTATCTCGACCAAAGGGAATTAATGGCCTTTTGTATACCCACAGCAGAAAAGGAACGCAAGAACTATAAGGACTATAAGTTTATATAGGACTATATACAGTAATAAGACAGACTGCAAAAGAAATAGCTCAAGGTATAAGCTACATATTTAAGGATTTCGAAATTAAATAGGTATAGAAATTTAACGACCTTGGTGATGTAGTAACAGACGACGGAAAATATGACACAGAAATCCGAAGACGTACAGGAATAGCAAAAAACGTCTTCTAGAAACTAAGAAAAGTATTAAGACGTAGGAAAATATTTTTAGAAAAATAATGCTGAGCTACTAGTACATGATCTCCTATATCAGAAATCTCAAAGACATGATTTTCATCAAATTTTCTTAAGTTTTTTTTCCTCAATCCTCCCATACGTTTACAATAGCAGTAGTAAGCTTCTTAACCAAGTGCAAACAGATCGTTAGTCAATTTTAATGCTATCTACTCCACGTATTTTTCGTCAACTTCCTGGCGGGAGAGTACAAATTCTACGTCTCTTTTTTATTAATTTATTTTTTATTTTATAAGAAGAAATAAATTTGATAATTCATGTTGGAGAAAGCATTTTTTTTCAAAAAGAGAGGAGGAATATATTTGAATTTGTTCTCATATTGAAGTAGAGGAGGATAGATGAGGTGAAGTGAATAAAAACTAACACAACATGTTAAAAAGGTTTGAAGCAAGATTGTTAAAAAAAGTTATAAATGTTAAGGAAGAAATACTTGTTTTTGGTCATCCGCTTAATTGAAGTAAAAAAAACTGCTGACAATTTCAAAGAAAATAAAAATTGCGGCGGAGAACTGAGTTTTTTAAGAACAGTTGGAATATTTGTATTTTGTGACAGTGACAAAGAATAAAATATGATGCTCGAAATATTTGCCTAATATTTCTGTGTGAAAAGAATATAACATAAAGAGGTATTATGAAACAAAACACTGAACAGTAAAGCATATTCACTGGAAAGATAAAAGAAGAAAAAGAAAAGCTGCTTAAGACAATTCTTTCGAAGCAACAGTCCTTTTTACCCAACTTTGATAAAATGTAGTGTGTCCCGATAAAATAAAATATGAAAATAAAATATATAAGCAAAAAAAAAAAAAAGAATTAAAATTAAGACATTTGCTTTCCGTTAAAACGCTTATCTCTTTCTTTCTCTCTTAACTTCTCTCTTTATATTTCTCTCTCAGCTAATGAGAAAGCAACCCCCAAATAAAAAGAAAAAGAAGAAAAACTGAACCAGACCGAAAAACGGCGGAAGTTTGTTGGTCCAGAGTCTAGCCATTTGTGACTAGAAATCTCACAAAATAACTTCCACTATATAAAAAAATGAAAGAGAAAGGAACGCAGAAAAATAAAATAATTTTGGCCAATCAAAAAAAATCAACACAAAGAGACTTTTGATGTTAGCCAAAACCAATCTTCGTGCCAATAGTCTGGGAGCCTTGTCACAAAGGTTATAAACAGATAGTCAAAAGGTAGAAGAAGAGAAGCCATGCGTGTCGTGTGAAGAATTTAAGCGGTCATCTGCTTAAGATATCTCCGCCCTTCTTAGAGTCGAGAAAAACACAACAGATTGACGCCAACCTATTTCTAAAATGATGTCTACTATCAAGGTCTGTCTTCTAAACTCTCAACTACTGACCTGAAAATGACTTTCTCCCGACTGCTACCAAGATCTGATTTATAAACGAACTTTCGCTACTCCAAATTACAATGGACTCACTCCAACCTAAATCAAATCAATAAATATATATTATTTGTTTATACCATTGGATCAGTTCGTTTTATTCCAAAGCTTCTGATAAATAAATACTGTCTCTCTAGCACATTTCTCCACATTGGTGACCAAGAATATTATCACCTCAAAAAATTAAAATATTGTAACAACATATTTGACTCTCAACAAAATGACCGGATAAACGTCATGGCTCTTCACCGCAAGGCATTTAATCAAAGACTGCCTTTTGATGATTAGTGCAAGACTCTGTTTCGAGAAAATTAAAATTTGAAAGCATCAGCATGTCACCTAATATTGCTGCCAGTTGTATGACTGATTTAGCAAGTAATTCATAACTGCAATTAACTACCACCGTGCAAGAGTTTGAGAAATTTTCCTTCGCACTTGATGAAAGTGCGGACATTACCGATACTGCTTATGTGTTACTGTCTTTATCAGAGACGTTCACAAAATGTTAAATGTCACTGAAGAATTATTAGATTTTTTGCCTTTAAAGTGAACAGTGACAGAGTAGGATATGTTTAGAGAATTCTAAATGTGCACTAAGCGTTCAGGATTAGATTGATCAAAACTTGTGTCCATGACAACGGACGGTGCGCCTTCAATGTGATCTTAAAAGGTGAGTTTAGTTGGCCACCTTAAAGAAGAGTTGAACAGTCTGGGTGTGTGTGCCTATCTCTGGTATTCATTGCATTCTGCACCAAGATACGTTGTGTGGGAAAATATTGCAGATGGAAAGCGTAACGGATTTGATTGTGAAAACTATCAGTTTTATATGGGCAAAAGCCCTCAACTATCAGAAGTTTATTTCTTTTCATTGTACTATGTACAGCGAATATAGAGTTTCTATACTATTCTAAATAAGGTAGCTCAGTCTGTTTTTTTTTGTTTTTTTTTTGCTTTAGGAAACAAAATTAGATTGTTCTTGACAATGACAGAAAAATGTTCCCGAGTTAAAAGAACCAATCTTTGTAAGCTTGCATTATTCATTGATCTTATTGGCCATCTTAACATTATAAACTTGAAGCACTAGGATACAACAATAACACACGACAGCTTCCCGGCGTTCAAATTTAAACATTTGTGGTGGAAAAAGCACCTTGCAGGCGGACACTTTACAGAGGGTTGAACAACAGTGCTTGATAGATACAATTTTAAACTGCATGAAATTCTTCATGCAGTTTTAAAAGATTTCTAAATCTATTTGGTACAATAGTTAATTTCTTGGAAAGTATGGGCGAGAAAATTTGGCGGAGGAAATCGGGCATCACAAACGTGACATTTACTTTTTAGCATGGATTTTTAGAAAGTTAAATGAAGTTTCACTTAAGTTTCAAGGTAAATTATGAACCACCGTTAGATTGCAAACGAGTTCTGAACAACTTTTCTGAAAAATTAGACTTATTTCGAATTAATATAAGAAGAATTTCAAAAACATGCCCGCGTTAACAGAAATAAGTGAACACCGCTCAGAAGAAACCAGTAAAAAGTACACAGAACATTTAATCAATATGAAAGAACTAGGTAGCCGATTTTCAAATTTAGTTTCATTAGAAAAAGGTTGAGAATCACTGATGTAGAATATAAATATGATATCTGGTAATAATTCAATAGATTTATTGAGACCCGCGACCCTAATGAGCGGTGTTTCACGAGACTTTGAAGTTAGATATGAGGTAAGTCAACTAAACTTATACTTCAGAGCAAAATGTATGACAAAGTGGACAAAGTTTCGTCCTTTAAGACTTTATTGGACTAAATTTTTTCGTCCTGGATATGACGATAAAACATATCTAGCAGCAAGGCCTCTGTTCGAGACATTTTGAGGAGCATGGAACCACCTCTTAATTGCTGTTGTTCTCAGGACCACCCTAACATGGGGTGGTAGCATCTATTAGGGTCCCAGCTATGGGCAAGTATGTGTGTGGGTGTGTGCGCGCGCGTTACTAACGCCTGATGAGATGAGATTTTTAAAAAGTTATTAATAAAATAAAAGTATGAACTACATTGCCTATTAAGTATGCTTCCAGCCTGATAGAGCTCAGATCTACGCAACCCACATTAATTTTTAAACTCCTAGAACTGGTGGAATTAATAATCTAACTTGTCTGAACGTTTGCCATGGAAATAACGATAGAATAGCGAGAGGCTAGCAATGTTTCGTCTATGGGAAAAAGGGGTTTCAATGTGCGTAAACACTTTGATCTCTCTCTCTTTCTCTCTCTCTCTCTCTCTCTCTCTCTCTCTCTCTATATATATATATATATATATATATATATATATATATATATAAACATATATTTACATACGCTCTGTCTCTGACATTGAGCACTTTATCCCATAAATATAGCACTCCTTAAAACTATATGTCTTCATATATATATATATATATATATAGAGAGAGAGAGAGAGAGGTCACAAACCTATTTTAATTCGTTTATTTTCTCGAAAAAAGAGGAAGTATTCTGCTTTTGAAATTAAATTAATCGTTCACTCGCCAGTAGTTTACCATCTCCCGAAAAGATACATTCGTAGTGTTGAAACATAATTGCTGTTGCGTAACGATTTTTAACATGTTTTGTTTTAATATTCTAAAAATAGATATATATATATATATATATATATATATATATATATATATATATATATATATATATATATATATATAGGAATCTGTTACCTAAGCTTAACTTACAGAGGTATCACAAGAATTCCGTAATCAAACTTATGTAAGTCCGTAGCTAAAGCTAAACTTTATTGCATCTCGCAAGTTTTGTTCTAAAGATTATTTGCGGTTCTGCAAGAGTGTGTTGAGCTACAGCAAATCCTCAATCTCTCCTCTATTCAATCAATTCGAAGTTCTAACATCCTCAGCTGATAAAGCTGATTGCTTTGCTCAGAAATTCTCACCCAACTCAATACTCGACTCATCTGGAGTACCTATACCTGATTTTCCTCCTAGAACTGAGTCTATACTGAATGAGATGTGCATAGACTTTGGTATTATTAGACATCATCTGATGGGTACTTCGTCGTGTTGTAATGGTTGGCAAGTTTGTCTCGCTAGAACAATTACAACTGTATAATGAGTTCGATCCTCACTGAGTACTCCATTCTTTCGACCTTGTATCACATCTAAGCTACGCCTTAAAAATCACCATCTCATACTGCATGTGATGGTGACGGGATACCAGCCCTAGTCCTAAAGAAATGTGCCCTGAGTTGGCTCCAGTTCTCCAAACTATACAACTATTGCCTCGCCGATTTTTGCTTTCTAGCCTCTGACGTTTCGGTCTTTAAAATCGCTGACTACCGTCCCATCAGTCTCCTACCACTGTTTAGCAAATCAATGCAGAAGTAGCTTAGCATCTCACCTTTCACGATCTGCTATGATTTCCGCTTTGCCTGGTCTATTGCTAATGTGCGTACAGTCATAACTGAATATGTATACCAAGCTCTTGATAATAATGGCGAAGCTCGAGCTGTTGCTCTAGATATATTGAAGGCGTTTGACAGGGTTTGACATGCTGGCCTTCAGGGATACAGTATTACAAGAATATTATTTGATTTAATCAAAATATTCCTATCTAATAGCGAAATAAAGGTTGTCCTGAACTGGTTCTCTTCAAGCTCCTTCCGTACAAATGCTGGTGTTCCTCAAAGCTCTATCCTTGGTCCTATAATATTTCTGATCTTCATCAATGATCTTCCTGACGCCATCAGACGACACTACCATTTACTCATGTTTCAATAGTAAATCCAACATTGTCGACAAAGTTAACTCGATCGTTGGTATCGAAAACGACCTCCAATTTGTGGTTGACTGGATCAGGAAATGGTTTGTGAATTTTAATGCATTCAATACGAAGCTGCTGTCATTTACTTACCATGGAGAAAGTCGCTTGCCTCCTATCAGCATGGTTGATGCTCAACTCCACGAGAGGGCCTCACTACGCCTTCTTGGTCTCACATTTTCAACTGACCCGAAGTGGAACAACTACATTGAATCAATAGCTGCATCTATCGAAAGGAAAGTTGATTCTCTGTGTCGTGACAGAAGATTTTTCTCGTCCATCATTCACATCTACAAATCTACCATTCGTCCATACATGGAATACTGATGCCATATATGGCCTGGTACCCCCGCTGTTCATCTCGAGGTTCTCGACAAAATCCAAAGACGGATATGCAATGTGATCAATCCTGACTTGGCACCTCGACTCCAGTCACTCTCTCACCGACGTAATCTAGCTTCCCTTTGTCTTTTCTATAAATATTTTCATGCTCTGACGAGCTATTTTCACTGGTGCTCCGATTGCATGATTTTAAGCGTGCTACTAGGTTGGCATCTGTCGAAACAGTTAAAATGTAACCGCCTCTTCAACTCTAACAGCTTCTTTTCTCGCACTTCGTGGCAGTGGAAATCCTTTTGTCTTACTTGCTTCCCTGATAACTATAATCTTCAAAAATTTAAATGTAACGTCAATCCACATCTTCTGGTACCTTGATCCCTGTTCTTCTTTTTATTCTCCCCCCCATACCCAGTCTTTTCCCTTACTTACACTCTCCGTACCCCCTTGCGTACTAGCGGCACTCCCGCCTTGCTTGGGGTGAAATGCTTAAAAAAATAAATGAATGTAAACGAAAAAGAAAAATAGGTAGCCATGAAAAGCATTACAAACTGGTACATTTGAAAAATATATAAGATTGACAATTTACTGCAAATAAATAAATAAAAATAAAGTAAAAATAGAAAAGAAACCTCCTCATCACTTGAAAAACACATGCACTACACCAATATTATCTACGAATTCTCATGCCTATTAAATATTTTATATATTCAGCAATGGATTAAAAAGCTTGCATATCAATCAGACATCTTTTCTTTTGTATCAAAAGGTAGATTTGATTCTTCTGACGCTAGTTCAGGCCACCAATGTATATAGCTCGGGAATATAAACTTTGTAAGGAAGGTTCAGAAATATCTGAGAACCAAAAAAAAAATGTAAAATCATCTTTTTCTAAATGAAATAAAAATGGCTCTAGTCTACATAGAGGGATACATTACAAGAAAAGAAAATCAACACAGTGAATGCAAAGGAAAAATTTTGTTATAAATCTTTGTCATTTTCATATTTGCATTTTTTTCAACATACAAAAAATATCATACCATATTTGGACATCTCGTGGGTATATAGGGTTTGGCGTGCTGGTTTTCGCAAGTTGAAAAATTATGGTGTTTCTGCACGAATTTTTACTCTGATTCAATCTTTCTTAAATCGAGAAATGAAAGTTTTCTTAAAAGGCCACTCTTCTAGATCTTTTTACATTAATACAAGTTTTCTCCAGGACTCTATCCTTGGATCTAGATTGTTTCTAATTTTCATCAACAACCATCCGGATGTCACCAGTTCTCAACTCGGAATCTGTGCTGGTAACACAATTATTTACCCCTTTCTTAATGATAAGTCTGAGTGGTTCGATAAGGTCAGATTGGCAGATGATCTCAAAAATAGCCTACAATCTCTTTTAATCATCCGAAATAACCTTTTTGTTTTTCTATCAGTATGGATGACGATAACCTCCAGTGCTTCACTCTAATGACCTTATGCCAGACTATTCTATGTTTAATATTCATGCACACACGTACACAATCATAATGAACATTGTCACCCTCTTTATTTGATGTGTTTATTAATCATTTTTAACATTTTTGTTTAATAAATTATAATCAGAGATGGGTTGAAGTTCGTTAATTTATTTGAGTACTCAATAAAAATGATATATCTATTGACCACTGATAAAATACATATTTTTCTTCTGGTAGTCACTATTTGCAATATAAATTAAGTTTTAATAACATTTAGTATACTATTGTTAACAACAACAACAACAACAAGAACTCTCCTTTTGTAAGATCAGATTTTATTAATTATACTGACGTGTTACTTTGCATGAAGGAAATTATAAACTCGAAGAAACAAATAGTAAAAAAGAAGTTTCGTGCAGTAAGAAGATCAATGTCACCCCTCTACAACCACTCACACATCTAAAAATGAGTGAGCACATTCCTCTTTGCATGTGTCTTGCTTTGAAATTTCTTCAACTGGTCCACTGATACAGTTAGCTGACCCATTTTCAATACTTAGTTATAAAGTCATAAAATTAAATTAAAATAAAAACAAAAATGTAATTGCCTGAGGATTAAAAGAGACAGCCACTTGTAAATGGTTTACAATTCAACATAAAGAAAGCAGGTTCGATTCTCACTATCCAATGAGAAGCGAATCTATTTTTACGCTAATTCCTTATTGTTCTCTTTCTTTCACGTCTCCCTCTTTCTTTCTGTCAGTCAAAACCCCAGCGTATACAAAGGATGCTCTCTGATTAATTATAAGCGCACATTATCAATCCAAAACGTTTTTTTTTTCTAACAGAAATCAATCTTAAAAATGTATTTTAGCAAGATTAGGTTAATGGAAACAAACAATCAATTGGTAACATTAAAGTGGGAATGCCCAGAAACATTCTAAAATCTGTTTATACTTTTGTACTCTTTATTTATATATGTATTCAGTCTTTAAAGAATAAATATATGAGTATCCACTAACAATAACGTTTGTAGTAATAAAAATATGTCAGATTAAAAAATAAAATTTACTAATTCTTTAGAAATGACATTGTTAACGTTTCAGATATGAAACTAAGAAGATATGCGTTTCAGGAAAATCTGAACGTGTCAGTGTGCTTTAAAGGTAAAAATGGAACATCGATTTAATGCGAAGCTCTTCGTAGACGAACGGTAAAAGCACATTGGATCAAACGGTGGTTGCTCCTGCGAATATTCGAATACTGCCGGTGTACCCGAAAAAAGTTTTATCGAGTACGCCGGTCGGCAGACGAAATAAATACTATTTAAAATAAACGGAGCATCTACTCAAATACGGGCATCCACTAAAGAAATAGTGAGACAAGGTGGATAGGTTTTATACGACGCGTTTCGCCAGCGTGTCGTATAAAAGCTTTTCTATTTTGTCTCATCATCTTCACTTTTGATTCGAATACTACTCTGTATATATACCGCTTGTCAGTGTCAACTGAAACTGACGAGCTGTTTATCTGCGAAACTTGAAGTCAGAAGATTATCTATCTATCTATCTCATTCTGTTCATATCTATCTATCTATCTATCTATCCCTCGCTATATATATATATATATATATATATATATATATAATTATTTATTCGAAAATTATAACAGAAATATGCTATAAAATCACTACAAAAATAGGCATTTTGTTTCAACATTTTTGGTGTCTTATCAAGTGATGGGGTTGAATGTAGTGATTTTATGTTATAATTTTCGAATAAATAATCATATTTGCTCTATTCTGTATTGAGCACTCTTTTAAGAATAGTATTTTTTGGTTATTGCAATTTATTCCGTATACACCAATCCTATACTTGGATATATATATATATATATATATATATATATATATATATATATATATATATATGTGTGTGTGTGTGTGTGTGTGTGTGTATTTCAGTCTGTTCCTATCTATCTCAGTCTGTCTATCTATCTATCTATATATATATATATATATGTATATATATATATATATATATATATATATATATATATATATATATATATATATATATATATATATATATATATATATATATATATATATATATATATATATATATATATATATATATATATATGGCAGTTGTTTTTCATTTAAGGAGGTTTTATAACAGACTATAGACAAGGTTTGTTTTATTTTTCCTAATTTCTAGCGATTTTATCTTGTTTCCGTAAAATTAACGTATGCGTATACAAAAATGTTCGTAAGTATATGCTTGAGCGCTTTCAACTATCGCTGCTCAGTGGTGGTAATATTCAAGTATATACGCATACTTTTCGAGTTATTTATAGAAACATATCTTAACTAATAGAAACATATCTTAACTAATAGAAGCATATCTTAACTAATAGAAACATATCTTAACTAATTGAAACATATCTTAACTAATTGAAACATATAAACATATCTTAAGTAACTGAAATAAAGGCGCATGTGACAAATACATTGAGCATCGTTTTTATAAAAATGTTTTTTCTTCTTTTGTTAAATCTAAATGAAAAATGGATTATTGAAATATTCATGAAAATAACAAAAGCATAAAAACTTTCAAATGCAAATATTCACAAAATTCAAATACAAAGACTGTATTCGCCATAAAATAAAAAGTCTTAAAGAACATTGCAAAAATAAGCTCAATAAAATTATTGATTTAAACAAAAAAATTTTTGCAATAAAATTTATAGGAACGATGAAGAAAAAAAAGGCTAAATATGTTATAGCATCGCCTTCAAATTGTGTATAAACAGCACATACTATAGAAAAAATATGCTGAAATATTTTATAAAGAGGCATTGATGTGTTACACATTATTATTGAAAAGTGAAGGAGAAATAAAGAAATATTTGCTCGATCATCATATAATTTATTTTTCTTTGCAACCAAAGAAAGTAAAATAAAAGAGAAAAAGAGACAAACAAAAAAATAAATACTCATCAAATGTTCGCTTTGGTTAGTAAAACATAACTATTGAAATATAAGTCAACAGCGTAAGTAACAAACGAGAAAGTCAACAGGTAAATTACGATAATTAAACAATTATGAAACCGACCCAACTCACCAATAAAGAATAGGATTAGAAATCCGCTTTCAAGTTTCATTGTCGCACAATATCGCTGTTTGCTTTCACACCTAAGAATTTAAGAAATGGTAGGTATCTATTCGTTGTCGTCAAAGCAGCAAATGATAGGGGGTTTTTTTGTTGTTTTTTTTTTTTACACTTCGTTATAAATGCAGCTATAAAGTGAATAAGTTTTTTTTCCTTCTTCCTGGATACGTCCGTGCACAGTGACTTTGTAATAACAATTAACTAGAAAGGAAGACGCTCAAGTCGCTGGCAATGACCTAAATGTATCTCACACTGCCCCTCTGGCCACAGAACTGCCTTACCTACATTTTCAACGTCTTCTCTTACCATTCAATGGCTGTTGATATTCTTGTGTTGTAATTAATTACCCTAATACAAGCTGGTGTGTACGACGTATTGTTTGTCATATGATTCCAGTTTTGTTCCCCAAGGCGAATCGTCACCAAGTACCATTGATATTTTCTCCTCTAGTTCTTTATTTCATTTTCTTTTCTTGCTTCTCTTTAGTTTATTCTTACACTTTCAACTTTTTGACAGATAAAAATGTTAGAAAAGAAAAAAAGAAAACTAAGCAAATTAGAAAATAAAGATTACTAATAAATAAATAAATAAAACGTGAAAACATAGTTTGGATCGCAAAAGATTAGCCCAGGGTCAATTTCTTTCACAGAAATGAAGATAGAAAACTCTCTTGACCAACACAGCTAAACGTATGAACCATCTTGAACTTTCACTTTAGATCGTTCAAGTCACCAGACAATTTGCATTTCGCTGACAGTTACTGCCTCAAACGCAGTTTTAACAATAGTTTCATTTGCTTCTGAGGCACAATTTTACGTTGTTTGTATTCCGAACTTGTCATGACATTCTTTGTAAAATTGGATGATGCGTTGAGGTCGTGTGAATTAAATGTTGATTCTGTTTTGAGCTCAAATCTATAGACCACTTTATACATTGATGCTTAAGTCAAAACTATGAGCCTATATTCTTCTTCTATGTGCTGTGTCCCTTCAGAACTTTGGCAATCATGAATCTCGACAATTTCCTGTGGTTTGTAACTCTTAATAACTTTAGTTCTTTTGCCATCTCTCTATTGATATCCATTCACTCAAGTTTGCTAGGTAGGTTATGCATTGCTATCTTCAATCTCTGCTGTGAGTATCAAATTTTCAAAACTAACTTTCCTTGTTATGTGCCCCTAACTAAAAAGAAAAAAAATCAAATGTTTCTTCCTGATGTTGAGTATAAATGTCCTTTGTGTTGTCACTGTCTCCAGAACTTCGCTGTTGCTTACATGTTCGTTCCATGGTATTCTCAGCATCCTTCTGTAGAACTACATTTCTGTTGCTTATAGCCACTTCAGCATTTACTGCCACATAGGAGGACTGATATAACATAACAGTCCAATATTCTTTTCTTTGTTTCTGACGATATTTTTCTATTTTTTAATACTTTACTCAGCTTTTGAAAGACATCTTTCCTAATGCACCTTCAGATTTCCGTGTCGGACTTTTCGTCCTCTCTTAATATGCTTCCAGCAAAATTAATACTTGTAATAAAATTAGGATAAAATTTCGTATGTCAAAAATGTAATCGCTATTAAATTATTAATTTAAAAAATATATATGAGTTACTGAGCACCCGCCACAAACTAATACTTTTAAAAAATCTCTCAAAATTATTACACTAATTGACAGTAATAATTAATTAACTTATTGTTTATAATTACTTTGTTCAAACTTTTTTTTCAATAAATAAGACGCCTCCTAAATTACGTCATAACACGGCATCTGAACGCTGATTTACATTATTCATAAAGTGAACACGTCTTTCGTCATGCAAGTATCAGAAATAGCTTAATTATTGACTTAAAATATTTTGAAAGTTTGATTTCCACTTCAATAAGTTGATAATTAAATGCGGCGAATGACTTTAATTTGTTTAAATCTATTTCTATTTCGTCTATCCGTATTTTACTTATATTGACATCATTTTAATTAATTTTTATTTCGCAAAAAAAATAACAAACAAAAAAAACACCAAAAAACCCCCCAAAAAAACAAAAAAAAAAAACAAACTATTACCTTGAATTGAACTGAAAATGTATGTATTGTTTTATTAAGAAATCGCTATTTGTTGGGTTAAAAAATAACCCCAAAAAACATTCAGTATTCTCATAATATTTTTTGACTCAGGGCCATTCTCAGATAGTTGTAAGAAAAGTGATATAGTCTACTCTCTACTGAAATGGACTGAACAGATCGTTAGGTCACGATTTTTACCCCCTCACCAGTGATAGCCATAGCGTTACTGATACACCGCGAAAGTATATATATTTTTTTAAATATTCATAAGGAGAATTTAATTAATGGCATAAACTAATTCTGAAATAACTTCAGAATTTAAATAAACTTCACAATAATATTTGCGACCAAGTTTGAGATATTTTTTCTTGGATTCAAAATATTCATTTTAAAAATATTGAGGTAAGGACAAGGTGTTTAAGAAATAACTCTGTGACACTGTAGTGTAGTGTAAACTAAACTAAATGTAGTGAATAGTGAAGCAGCGATATTTTGCACTAAATTGGAGAACTGTCTTTTTAAAATATTTTTTTGTTTATATTTTATTTTTGTATTTTTAAAACAACTTTTCGCAGTTATGCCCTGTCGTTGCAGTGCTGATCCATCAACATTTGTCAAAACTTCCTTTTTGTACTGAGCACTTATCCCCTTTAACCCTAATAAAAATCAACAGAAAGTTGTGTTTTTCGTGTCTTTACCTTTCAGCTGTAAAAAAGGAAGGAAAGAAAGAATGAATGAAAGAAAGAATGAAAGAAAAAAAGAAAATTTCGACGACAGTCACCTTAAAAATCTTTCTAGTTAAAAGCTGAACATTTGACGAAACGCGCCGTTTTTGCAGATAATTTCAGCTTAACAACATAGAAGTTAGATAATTTTTATGGAGCTCATAATAGCAGAATATTAAATAAGTAGGGTTAAGTTGGGAAAAAGAAATTATATTAACATTTTAATTTGAATTTAAGCGCAGTATTAGATTGGCACCAAGGTCTCGTCAGTTTACAGTTGAATTGGCTAGATAGAGCCGTAAGTTTTATGCAAACAATTTCTTTTTTCGCACCTCTCGCTTGTGGAACTCTATTCTTGTTCCATGCTTTCCAGTTATAAAAATTAAATTCAATGTCAAAAAATTTAAATTCAATATCAATCAAAATTAAATTCAATGTCAAAAAATTAAATTCAATGTCAAAAAATTAAATTCAATGTCAAAAAATTAAATTCAGTGTCAATCTACACTATCTTCCTGATTACTCTTCTATTGTTCTCGCTTCTTCATAAT
This sequence comes from Acanthosepion pharaonis, assembly GCA_903632075.3. Classification (NCBI taxonomy): domain Eukaryota; kingdom Metazoa; phylum Mollusca; class Cephalopoda; order Sepiida; family Sepiidae; genus Acanthosepion; species Acanthosepion pharaonis. Next base: position 299,805 of record CAHIKZ030001284.1, read on the forward strand.
GTTTTTTATTTTCAAATTCTTTCACACCCAGTAACACCTTGTGTCTTAATGGCTTTACTGCCTTGCTTGAGGTAAATTCGATTAAAAAATGTGTTAACTGAATAAATGATGATGATGATAGTAGATCCCACACTTTGCGCCAAATATAAAGGAAAAAGTAATATGTCGAGAGAAGATGGATGTTAAATAACTTAAGACTACAGAATGGAAAATATCTAAACTCAACTTCTCATCAACCTCAAAAACCAATCTAAAGAAAAATTATTAGAATATACCCAGATTCCAACGACTACAACTATAGGATTCAGTATTTAAAAGAGTCTATAACTTAAAAGAATTAATTCAACAATAAAACTTATTAATGGATGTAGTATTATTCATAAACAAGCATTGTCTTCAGAAAGATTAAATTACCAGGCAACAACGAGAAAGCGAAAAAGTAAAAAATTCAAGTGTTAGACAAAGTTTCTTTCGTTATCATGGAGAGTTTGAAAAATGCAGATAGAAAAATAGTGAGCAACATTCCAAAGAAGTTAATATGCGTTGTTTACTGCTCAGTTGTGAGGCTAGCTAGAGTGTGTATAGTGAATAAAGTTTTGACTATATTTAACCTTAAAAAAGAAAAAAAATATGTGTCGAAAAGACGGTTTTTCCCTTGACATCGCTATTATTTTAATTGCTTTCACTCCTCGGCAATATTTATTGTTTAAAAACCGATGATTAGAATTGTAATAAAACCTAAACATATGAAAGTAAATTTATAAATTTTCTTTGTTCTTCAGATTTTATTTATTAGATTGTTTATTGGAATGGTTGGTAAAACAGCGGCTAATTTTTAATTGATTCAAACTTTATAAAATGATAAATAATAAGGATTTCCCTAATGTTGCTTCCCATTTTAATAATTTAGTTAATGTTTATAAATTTATAGATAAAAAATAGTTTTCATATTTAGTTTTTGTAAATTTAAATGCTTAGAATATTGTTAACACATATGGTCTGGTGCCCTTGCTATTTACCTTGAGCCTTTTGATAAAATCCAAAGAAGAATCAACAATATTATTGACCCAGATTTGCCGGTTTGGATTCAGTCAATTTTCCACCTTCGTAAATTTGTTTCTCTGTGTCTTTCCTATAAATACTATTTTTTAAAATCGGTATCACTCCATGCAAAGCAGTAAAGCCTCTAAAACTCTAGGGGTTACAGGGTATGGAAGAATTAGAAACAGAAACATTAATAATGAGCTGGAAGAGGAATAAGTAATCAGGAGGACAGTAGATAGTGATTGACATTGTAAACTTTCATGGTAATTGTTAGGATGAGCTCTTCGCTAAGGTACATGTAGACGTTTTGAATTTAAACGTAGTACTAGACTGGTGACGAAATCACATCAAATTACAATTGAGATATAGTTAGGTGTAGCCATAAGTTCTACGCTAACAGTTTCTTTTCTTGTACCTCGCTTGTGGAACTCACTTCCGGCACCATGATTTCCAGCCAACTTTAAATTGCAATAGTTTAAATGCAACGTCAATCGCTATCATCTGTACTTCTGATTACTCTTTTTTTTTTACTTTCTGCTCTTTATTTATGTTTCTGTTCCTAATTCTTCCACACCCTGTAATCCATTGTATCTTAGTGGCTTTATTGTCTTGCATGATGGAATAATACTGATTTAAAAAATTCCTATAGTAAAATGATTTCCAATGCTTTCCTATAGTAAAATGATTTCCAATCCATTCCTATAGTAAAGGTTCACGATATCAGGTATCGAGCGTGCGTAAATATATATATGTGTGTGTGTTTGTGTTTGTGTGTGTGTTTGTGTGCTTGCGTGCGTGTGTGTGTGTATGTTTGTCAAGACATCACGCTCAATGGGAAAAATGTTGTTAGGTTTAGCAAATATATATGAGCATCTTTGGTGGTATCTGCCATCGGCACAGATATTTGTCCAAACTTTTATAACTATCTATAAAAGAAAGAAAAAACATAAAAATAAATAAAAGAAAACCTAAAGACAGTGAGAGAGAAAATCAGAAAAACGTAAGAAAGTTGTTTTTTTTCGTTTTTTTTTTTTTTTTCAAAAGAGAATGCGCTAACAAAGTGTAAAAATGTGTTACATGCCTTTTCTCTGACCCTGAAAGGGAAGACTAGTGGATGTTATACAAGCTGTCTTTATTTCTAGCCGTTGTGTGTACTTACGATTCAATGACGCATTTTCTCTACACGACATCTACTCGCACACTGTCTTCTCTCTTTCGAGAAGGTGCTCCGGTGATTGACCCTTGACTTGAGTATTACATGACTGGTCAAGCGTGGTGCGTACTAATTGAGTAAGAATTCTAATAAAAAGTTAGCCCAACACCATCAAGATAACATTTTTTTTTAAATAAGATTAAAAATTTGCAAAGAAATATAGGTCATGATGTTTAAAAAATTATTTTCAAGCAGTCATTGTTAGTTTGAGTAAACTTAAGAACCTACGAGATTTTTTGCAATATCATAGTTTATTTAAAAAGGTGTCTTGTCTGTATACACCAAGCTACTCCCTTTAAATTAAAGATGAGAGCAAAGTAACTAAAGGTCAAGATTAACCAACAACTGAAAATATATGACTGTTTTCAAACTCAACAGACCTGTAGTTCCTTTTCTTTTGTAGTGTAAACTGTTGAATAATGACATTTACTAAAATATTTGAACTTTCTCTATATCAGAAAAATGTCCATTTCTGCGAACATTTCAATTGATTATAATGAAAACATATATCCATAAAATCAATTTCCACACAATTTAATTGTGATTCTAATTACAAAAATTACTATACATTCAATAATTATATGTTTCAATATTATCACAAATAGAATATTTGCATTTTTTGTGGGGAAGGATTTACTTTTATCAGTGACTTTCTTTTTCACTTAAGTTGTCTTTTGTATATTAATGCTATTTATATTTTTTAAAATTCCATTCTGTTATGACTTTCTATTCTTTTTACATGGCGCATATCAGCATAATTTGTTTTTTTCTTAAAACTCGAATATTCTTGTTATTCACGTGGAATTCCGGAAAAGCTTTCAACGATTTTGAATGAAGTTAATCATATGTTTCACATATTACCATTGTTGTTATTCTTCAAATAACTTTAATTATTGTTATGTAATCAAGAGCATGCTGTTTCCATAGAATCAGTCTAGTGTCAATTCATGATTTATAATGCAAGTTTATTGGCTATTAATAAGCCATAACACTTGTAATTTATTTAAATGTCATGCGCCAAAAACAGGAAAGCAATCAAAAGGTCAACCTGAACTTTAATTTCCTTTATTTATTTTATTATCTTTATTTATTTATTGTGTAATCACTCGCTTCACTGACAGCGAAGAATTGGAGAATTTTTTTTCTGCTTCCTTCATTTCTCTAGAATGGAACGTAAAAGGTCTAATAGATTCATATTGTCTCGATGGTAAATTTCCGTCAAAGAAAGAGCCTCTTTTATCAAATAATCACTTATATTAAGCACCTTCATAGGAAGAAAGTCTTAGCAACATCATTTTAGAGAGAACTTAGTTGTCATCACCATTTGTATGAACATTTCTGCGTAAAGGCGTATGAAATAAGATATCCCCGGAATTTGAAACGAAAAGAACCTTTCCAGATAGCTATAGCCTGAAAGTAACTCTTTTGTCTTTCTTTCAACAATACGTTTTCCTTTCTACTGAGAATCTATTAAAAAATATTAAGAATATATTTCTCTAGTTATCAAAGTAAACTTGACCCAAATTTGGAAGATTAAAAAGACAAAACAAATTAAAAAAATTACTGAAGACATCCTGCTGTGATTTTCACGAGACTGGAGACTATCATATGCCAGCACACGTGATAAGAGGAGTACTAGGTGAGTAAACAAGATATTTGTTATTAATGATGTATATATGCTTTCTTTTAGTTAAACTTGTTAAAAATGTCATTCCGTTTCTAAAAGAAAAGGTCACGTGTCAGAGCCACTTGATCATACGACTAACTACATGAATTATAGTTGATATTCAAATTTACATAAATACACTGGAGCCCCGCTTAACAATGTTAATTTGTACCAAAGCCTAAAATAATTAATTAATCGAAATCAGTTGAAGTCCATAGAAACAGCCAAATTGGTGTTTAGAGCTCTAAAACTCCACAAGTTATAAGTTAAATATTTTTCAATGATGAATACACAAATTTTACAGATATTATATTACTTTCTGAAAAAAAATCAAAATGAATAATTTGAAGAAGTATAATCCTGCTACTTTTTTTTTCAAACTGATATTTGACTGTGGTTGCTAAAAATGCAAATAAATAAAATCTTTACATAGATCGATCATTAATCAAGATGTCCATTTTTAAATGGTTAAATATTTTATATGTATGGAGAAACTTACAACAACTTCATTGTTTGGAAGATACATAGAATGACTGATCATTAATTAAGACTTCTATTGTTAAATTGGTCACGTTGGAAATTTAATACTACAACCATAGGAGAACTTCTTTCTTTTTTTTTAAATTCTTTCAAAAAAATATAATTAAAGCAATTCTGTTTGTATTAAATAAGAACTGGACAAGATTACCCTAGACATGATCAGCAGAATGCGAACAACTTACCCCCTGGATTAAATAAAGGGTCCAGTTCTCTGAAGATTACTCGGATTGACAAGTATCTCATGAAGATCACAGGGTACAATGACAGAAACGCTGTGATAATAACAACAGAGATGAGGACAATAATCTGAATGTAAATAATTTTAAAATTTCATATAAAATTATTTATTCTCATCAATAAAATATTTTAAAAATATTAAAAAAATGTATTTGAAAAATTAAAATATTTTATTTGAAAGATCCTTTTATTAACAGAAATTTTAAAAGTTCTCCCTATGATAAAAATGGATCACCAGCAAAGTAGAAGTAAATTGTGCCAAAAAATTAACCGTTTGTATTCATCATATACTTTTTGGCAAAATCTGTAAGAAAAGGTTAATTTAAAACGAAGTCAAGATCAGACAATCTTAAAAAATAACAAATTTTAATCTTATAAAGCTCATCCTGATTGGTTGATAAATTTTCCCGGATATATTCGCGGACAAGCCTCAGGAGTATTTTTCTTTTATATACGACCTGTTGAAGGCTTTTCATTAGCAGTATGAGGATATCAACAGAGAAGATGCTTCGGAGTGACAAAAAGCTGACCATCTTAAGGTGTAGTTTTGTTAAATGACTGGTCGTCACACAGTTTTAACAAAAGTAACAAAAATTTCTATATCCTTTTCCTACAATAGATTTCTAGATAACAAAGACACAAACGGTTTAACGAATCCTCGTCACTAACTAAACGGCGCGTAGAAAATGATTTGTGCAACTTTTATACATAACTAGCAGTAGAGCCCGGCGTTGCCCGGGGATGTAACAGTAAGAGATAGATCAAGTATCAACCATCATAAAGACTGAAAAATAAAATTGACAAAGATTATTGTTTAAGGTTGACGGACACACATGTCTTTAATTTTTTTTTTTTTTTTGGGTTTTTTACGAATTGGTCAAACCCAAATTCAAACAAAAAATTGTTTTCAATCGTTATGAGTCTACCGATTGAATAGAATTTTATTATAAACAATTGTCTTGTAAATGGAATTTTTAAAGCATTCTGAATGTAAAAATAAAGAAAAAGGTGTGCAAGACAATAAGAAATACTACCTGCCCAAAACAAAGTGAAGTTTTGTTGAAATCGGTTGAAAAATGTAGGAAATCCGATCCCATATATAAACGAACACACACACACACACACACACACACACACACACACACACACACACACACACACACACACACACACACACACACACAAAACCTGGGTTTTATAATAAGCATAAGTTGATATGAGTTGTCCCTCTTTCATTCTGGCGACAGAATCGTGTTTTATCGTGTTTTCAAATTGATTTCGTGCAAAAACAATTGTGTTTTTCCAATTTTTGGTGCTGTCAGAAACACCACAAAGTAATTTTACGCAGTCCTGTGAAGTTTTGTTGAAATTGGTTGAAAAATGTAGGAAATCCGATCCAATATATAAACGAACACACACACACACACACACACACACACACACACACACACACACACACACACACACACACACACACATAATCTGCGTTTTATAATAAGTAAGATTTAAAATATCTCAACAACTCTTAGAAACAATTTCTTGCGAACTTTGAGAGTCATTCTCTTTTCACAACTTTTTTTTTACTTTTATTTGCAATAAGTAAATTTTTCAACCTTATATATTAAGCACGTGGTCTTTCTTTTCTTTTTTATTATCCATATGTAAAAAAAAGTTTTCAAATTTGAATTTTGAATTTTTATAGTAGATACGCCTGGATGATACGCAAACTGATAATTAATAAAAGATTTCCATTGTTAGTCAGTATATGTTATCAATAAGAAGTCATCGATAACGAGTTTTACAATATTCAGATAAATCACATGTAGAAACAGTTTGAGTTTCTTATCCATTCACAACCCCCCCACCCCGGAATGTACTCGTGAATGTCAAATCTGCTTTTTATGTTCACATAATAATATTATGTGAACATAAAAAGCAGATTATGATAATATAAATATCAAAAGAAGAGTATCTGTGTCTGGTTCTCATCTTCAGAACAAAAATAAAAGTATTATAAATCTATCGTGATTTAGAAAGTAATCATAAATGGTAAGCAAATATCCTGTTTACTCATTTGAAATTTAAAATTAATTCTGTGGCGTAACATATTATTATTATTGAGTGAGAGAGCATCATGCCAGAAATTGATTCTGATGTACAAGTATACGAAACCCAATATGATATCCAATCTGATATCCAATCTGATAAGGGTATATGGTGATAGAGAAATAAATAACAGGAAGACCATCTCAAGCTTGTCTCGCTAGATCAGTTACAACTGAAAAGTGAGTTCGATCTTCACTAGATGCCCCATACTTTCGGCCTTGTGCTTCATCTAAGCTACGCTTGGAAAATAACTATAAATATATAGATGTATGTAAATAAATTATTATTTTAAATAAGTAAATGTATAATAAAAATCGCCAGCCAAACAAAACCATAATACAACCAACTAATCAAAAAGCTTTCACAGCCAGTATGTAAGAAAAGAAAAAATAACAAGGAGACCAAAATTTCACAACTTTTAAAAAATAGATAATTCGACCAACCAAATTTCTAAAAATAGATAATTCAACCAACCAATCAGAAAGTCTCCACAAATACGAGCCAATGAGAAGCGAGCGGCCTTTTCAAAGCAGATCTGTAGATGTGTATATAAACAGATGGAAAATCAACCAAAACCAGAGTTAGCATTAGTTCTTAGCTGCGTGTTAAGCTCTTAGTGCTTGTCGAACTCTCTGCCTTCGGGCAGAGAGAAACCCAGACGAAGCTATGCCGAATGGTAGAGTCTCGTCTGAGGAGGTAGACAAACCCCATCCAGTTATTACAGGGTCTACGGGGATTTTTTTTCTACGGGCTCGGAACGCCTCATATAAAAAAAAACAAAAAAAAAACGGTCTTGTGCCACAAAAAAAAAACGGCCTTGTGGGGAGGACTTGGGTAAATATCGAATTCGCTAAACCTCCGGGTTTGCGAACACACTATATGTCGATCTCTCTGCCTCCGGGCGGACAGGAATCCAGACGAGGCTATGCCAATTCCGTGTATTCGTGGTCTACGGGTAATTTTGCCCGAGCCTATGGGCTCGGAATGACCCATGTAAAATAACCGGCCATGTACCACATTCCGCTTTGTAGGGAGCTCGGGTAAATACCGAGGCGATAAATTAATTTTGTTCATTGTCCGATGCTGCGGTCACCGTAACATACCCAGAGACGAAATACATTTGTTGATTAGCCGGTGACCATAGACACCTAAATTGTTCCTCGCTACATTGAAAATAAACATACCTTCCATTGCCACGTGGTCAAGCAGTGGCTACTACATTTTGATATATATATATATATATATATATATATATATATATATATATATATATATATATATACTCCGGACACACTCTCTTGCTAGGATTTTTACTCTTGAAAATTCAACTTTCACTTTATCCTACTGTATTGTATTGTGAAGTATTTATTTTGTATTTTTCAACACTGTGCATTATCTTTTAATCATTACACAAGGCAAATATACACCTAAATTAAATATACCAATATATGATGGGAACGGACGTTGTTGTAAGATAATTCATCCATAATTGATAATCACCCTAATCCACTATAAAAGCACCATGCCAGTAATCGAGTCTGGGATACAGGTATAAGAAACTAAATATAACGTATATAATCGTGTAATGTGCGATCTCGCGTATCGTGCGACCCCTTAAATTTTTACTTATAAAAATGATTTTAACATGAGAGTTCCTTTTTTTGAGACGCCAAATTACAATAGACTAACCAGAATCTCTTTTCCTCTATCTCTTTATCCCATCTTCTAGTTAAATGAATTAAAAAAGTAAAAGAGAATGATAAAAGTATCGTTAGTAACTCTATACTCGTTGCGTAAACGCGTACAGCAATAAACAACCGAACGAGAAACAGCTAAAAACATCTTAGAAACGTAAACAGTGGAAAAGATGCATATTCGCTGTGTTTGTATTTCATATCATTATGATACTATGTGAATATTGCATTATTATTGGATACAGTTAAATAAAACATTAGTTTTATCAAAATAGTGTTTATTTTAAATACAGCTGCACTTTTTGATCACAGTAAATGGATATATACTTTGGTCAATGGTAAAGACAGGGCCAGCAGTACATACGCTAATTTTATATCTCGTGTATGATGCAACCCCGTTAAAGTTAGGTCTTCAAAAGTCACATGATACGCGAGTATATACGGTATTTATCATGACACCCAATATGATAAGAGTATACCAGGCACGTGCATCACAGCCAAATGTGTTCAATATGGTGACTTATTTTGATAAAAGGTTAGAAATACATTTAGGTCGGGTAACCCATTACACCCAAATAGTCCCTAACTGAGAGTGTTTCCAAGTATCGAGATGTGACTGTCAAGTTGCATTGGCTGTCTCGTCCTTCTCGACACATGATGCCCCCATAATATTCCCCCATAATATTCCCCCATAATGCCCCCCATAATGCTCCCGCATAATGCTCCCCCAATACTACAATTCAAGAGCAGAAATGCACAGTGCGTCAACATGTAGGAGACATGGTTGACTGGTTAATGTCAGGTAAGTGACCAGCCAATCTGTGATATTAAACAGGATATTTACTGAAGCTCATATTATTATTATTATTATTATTATTTCCTTTGATTTTTGATATGTACTCATTTCTTTCCGGGTCCCTCCCGGGGACCTAAGGTTAGAAATGGCATCATAACATTTTCCACTGGAAAAAAAAATTACATAGACAAAACCCTTTGCAAGGTGTGGGCTGTACTCATGAGAACATTTTTTTGTATTTTTTTAAGGCATGGGCTTCCAGGAATCCCTTCAATCAGACTACTGGAATCTTTTCCAACCGATCCAACTACAACAGAGGTCTTTGATGTTCCCATGTGTCACATTTTTGAGATTTCGATTTCAAAGTCTTTGTATTTTGAAGATCTTCAAAGATACATTACAGTCTGCAGGGACTGCCATATCAATAAGGAGGCACTTTTTTTATTTGTTTGTGGTCTTTAATAACAATGTCTGGGTGGTTATCTTTGATTGTTCTGTCTCTGTGTATTGTGTAGTCCCATAAAATTGTAACATGTCCTATCTCCGTAACCGGGTGGTGTTTATACCAATTTCTTTCAGTTTCCTTCCCGTAGAAGTGACAGGTTTTCCAGTGCAGATATTTGCCAACTCTGTCATGCCGCGTTTTATATTCAGTGGGTGCCAATATCGTGCAGCCTGATACAAGATGATCGATTGTTTCTGGGTAATTATCACAGATTCAGACAAACTGTTCAAATTCAACTCTTCTATATTTTATGTTTTATCTCTATTATTAATCAGTAACCTATTATATTTTAGGCTTTTGTTAATAATTAATAATTTAATTTTATTAATTTAATTTTATTAATAGCCTAGTACACTATGCTTCAATGCTTCGGTTGCGTTTCTGAAATTTCTTCGCTGTCTGTGTCTTATTTCAATAGAATATTAGGTCATTTTAGGAAGCACGGTGGAGTAATGGATAGCAGTTCGGAATTGGAGAACCGAGTTCAAATTACAGTCGAGTTCATTACATTCACTTACGTGCAAATACCCTTGGGAAATGTATAAATCCATTCCCGCCCAACCAACTATGGGTAAATTTCAGGATAGACTTGTTTTGGGTGGTAACAGGTCTAGAGAAGGACAACTCTGAATTCAAAACCTCCAAGAACGGGTTAAATAGCCTCACCAACACTGTTGTTACCTATCTTACTTTGCTATCTATAGATATTTATTTACCAAACAGAACCAAATCAGATACAAAGTCATAATTATGAACCCCATTGTGAGCATTCTACTCGTTAGTAATGTTAAACTTACTTGCTTACTATGGTCATATAAGAAGAGAAGTATTTACTTAAATTTTATTTTAGTCGGAATCAAAAAGCACCTAGTGAGTATCTAATTCATTAGCGTTCTAAATATTTCCTCAATACCACATAATTGTAGGAAAGAGCCAAACACTGAGGATCGAAATCATTACTATCAATGGCTTGCTTATTTAGCTGTCTTCATGAAAATGCTTAATCGGGCGTAATATTTAACTAATCTGAGTTTGTTCCTCAATGGATATCCAACATCTGTCTTTACATCAGACTAAATGTGGGATATCTATTGAGTATCGAACTCAGATTACATCTCCATAAGTAAATAAGCTTAATAAATATAAACATATAAAAATAATAAATAAAAAACATATAAAAATGAATACCTATACAAAAATCTGTGGATGACATTTTCAGACCTACATTCAGGAATTTGGGACAATATTTTTAAGAACACTTTTCAGGGTTTTTTTTTTATCATTTCACCCCAAGCAAGGCAATAAAGGGTTACTGGACGTGAGGGAATATGAGAAAATAAAAAAAAACATTATTAAGGAGAGAGGACAATAAAAGAACAGAAATTGAGACAAAAGATAAGGATTGACGTTGCATTCATATTTCTGAAGATCAAGGATAACCGGAAAGCAAGAAGGCTTAAAGAGAGTTCCACAAAAAGAAGTGCGATAGAAGAAACTGTCAGTATAGAAAATACGGTAGCATCTAGCCATTTAAACTTTAAAATTGTGACCTTGACACCAATCTAGTACTGTTCTTAAATTCATAAAGTCAGGTTGAATAGAAGAAATTTCATCAGAACAATTACTATGAAAGTATTTCTAGAAAAGGCACAGGGAAGCAACATTACGGCGGTGGGAAAAGTGACTGAAGCCGAGATATCAATTCAGGACCAATAATATTGTAGATTCTTCTTAGTATTTTATCAAGAATCTCTAAATATATAGCAGATGCTCGAAACTTCCAAGTAATGTTTATCATTTTAGTTAGAAGAGCATTGTTAGTCAATTAATTCGATAAACAAAATTCAATTTTATAAGTATGATATTTCGTGATCATACATGCATAATTTAATAATTAAAAAGATTACCAATATTTCAAATGAATGTGAGGTATTTTGCAGATGTCTTATATTGAAAGACTTTAAATTGGAACCCAAGTTCGAGATGACCAACCTTTTTAACACTTCCAGTGACCTTATGCCGACTTCAAAAAATTATTCATTGTATCAAGTAGAAATAAATATCTATATACATGAGTGAAAGTGAAAAGCTTTGTTTAATTGTCTGACAGTGTCCAGAGACTGAAGTTGGCTTATGGTCAAGTTCTAAAAGACCGAGGAGGTGACATATCCACTGTCATTTTGGCAAGAGATCAAAAACAAATAAAATATTTTTTGAGAAATAGGTCTATGGAAGATCATGTTCGAGATCTAGTTTGAGAGTTAACCTGAAACATAACTATCAATCATCTTAGAATATACTTACTGGGTCCGACACATCTTTACTTGATACAATCAGAAAACAAAATCATTTGTATTTATTTTTTCAAAAAATCGATCGAACCGCCCACAGTTTTCAAATCGTGTTTCTTTCTTCTAGAGCGGAAGTAGGTATTATCTAGAATCAGGATCAAAGATCTCTCAACTAATATTACTTTTTTTCATTTCCATGTCATCAGACTAACTCTATGACCAACTACATTAGATTAAATAAATCTTAAATTCTTAAGTTTTTTTTTCTGGGTTGATTATATAATTTGTCAGATGTTATGATTTTTTCTAAGAAAACCAAAAAAGATTGTAAGGATTGGTGAGGGGGAAAGAATATTCTACTTCGCAATTAACATTGGTAAAGCCGGTTAGGGTTAGATGAACTAACATTGAAACATAATGGTTCGAAAAGTCAAGATGGTTCAATGTTGTGTGCAATCCAACCTTTATGTATAAATACACAAATATTATTCAAAGTCTTAATAGAATGTATTAAAACAAAGTTGTCTATGTTGACAAGTTATCACACACTGGTAATAATAATCAAAGCAAAGATAAAGGAATGAAAATGTTTCTTACTTAAATGTCAGTGCTTCACCAGAGATAGTCAAGCTAAACCGATATCGCTTACTTGAGCCAGAAGAAATGTGTCTGTCCGACTAACTGGTTTTATTTTCCGCTTGTGCGAGATTGTCATTTGGCAGATAATTATTTTTATATCCTAATAGGTACTCTTACCCCATTAATAAGTTCTAGAACTTGTTGCTTGAGCATAATGCGCTGGTGGTGTGTGAGCAACACGGTCAAACTTGTGTGTATATTAGCTGAAAGAAGAACAATGCTTACATAGTACAAAAATTAAATAAACAGTTAAAAAACGTATGATATTCTTTCACGGATAATGAAGTTCTTGTGTTCTTAATGCTATGGACTGCAAAACAAAGAAGATCTATTTAATTAAGCTACAAGAAAAAAACAAGTTTTTTTTTTTAAGTTTCACTCTGTACAAAGGGCCACCTGATGTAGAGGGTTAAGTTAGGGGGCAATTTGTACGGATAGGAGAGGAAGGTAACAGTTAACCCTAGCCTTGAACAGGTTAAGATTGTAGTGATCAGTGAAGCATCATCTTGGGAATCGGTTCCACATAGTCGTTCGCAGGAAGAAGCTGCTCGAATGGAACTTACCGATAGAATACAGAGGAAATGTGGGTGGTTTGCTATTATGGCGGGTCCTTGCCGTAAGGGTTGGCCTTGACGGGACCAGGGAATGTAGTTTGTCCGAGCACTTTCTGTAAAAGTAGCGATAGAGCACCGAGAGGCTTGCCACATCCCGCCTGTAAGAGAGAGAGAGAGAGAGAGAAAGAGAAAGAGAGAGAGAGAGAGAAAGAGAAAGAGAGAGAGATGTTGGAGAGTGGAAAATAATTCATCACCCACAAGGACTCGTAGGCGCTTTTCGACTTTATCGGGACTGAAGAATGCGGTCTGCGTTAAAACAGTAAATATTTAGTTCCATTTATATTAACCAAACCTCGTTATAGACTGTTTTGGAACACCCAGCGATATTGGACATGAAAAAGTTTTCAAAGTGACTATTTCCAAAAGATACAGCGTTCAAAATGAGAGGTTTTCCCCTGCCCAATAGATGTTTTCTTTTTTTATAAATACGGTATAACATTTTCGATGCTTTCCAAGACATTATTAAATTGTCTCGTGTAAGGTGGATTTAGGAAGTGCATGAGAACCGATCGACACACGTTAAGAGATAGTTGCACCCCTCGCATAAATGGAATGGTCCAAAAATGGTTCGTTTTTTTTTTTTTTTTTTTTTTAACAAAACGCTCGCTCAGATCTAGTAAGGAACCAGGAGACGAATACGTGTTTCTTCTGACTTTCGCCCTGGCACTGTACGTAGAATTTCACCCAGAAACGGATATTAAATTTCATACATTGTCTGAAAATCGGTCTGCAATAAGTCGGATAAATGCATTCGTGCCAAGATGCGACTTATTTTGCTAGGCGAAGAAAAATGTTATTTTCAAGGATTTGGGAATGTTATACCGGAACGTACCTAGTAAATAGACTCTCCCACAGATAATAAGTAGTAGTAGCAGCAGTCGCCAGTGAAGCTGAGTGAGTTGTGTGAGTCAGTCGATGTCGATGTCGGACATTAAAGTATGAGCCCCACAACTAGATTGCTGCGTCATTAACTATTATTTCAAGTTCCTAACGTTTGGTACGTCGGACCCTTTTAGGACAGACTTATTGAAATACAAGCCTCCACTGTGAAAACTACTCTACAACAGGGAACGACAGGACGACAACGACTAGTGTTAGTGTCGCACAAGATTTAATGTCATCATTAGGAACACGAATGCCAGCAAAATATAACGACGAAGAATTTTTCGAAAATAAATTTTTGCAGCTATTGGTCTTTTTCTTGTTTCTTAACAGACATCTGCTAGTCTGTGCTTGGGCGCAGTAAAAACGTATTAATACACCAAGACATGGTATCTGCACCATCAAATAAATTAAATTCAATGAAATCTACTTAGTGTTTAATAACCTCTATAACAGGATATCCAAGGTAGATCGGAGAGTCAATATCAATGTTTTATGGATCGTGACGATATAAAAAATTTTTTCCTCCAGTAGTTATCAGATATATTTGACTGAGGGAAAATTCCCCAGTGTTGAGAAAACTTAACTAAGTCTGATAACTCTGATTATTATCTCCCCTTTTTTAGCTCTCATGTACTGAAAGTTTAATAAAAGATTTTACTCCTTTTCTGTACACACGTGTGTTATTCTCCCCCGTTAGACTGTGTCAATTTTTAACCTTTATTCCACAGCAGCATATCAACTTCAACAGGTTATGGGCCCAGGAGAGGTAAAGGAAGTCGTTGGAACAGACTCCAACGAGGAAAAGAAAAATATGAAATTTAGGAAACAAAGTTCTTACGCCATCTACATACACTCGGCTTAAAAGACGCCGTCTTAGGTGTAACTTCCATCAGAGCCGAAGAAGACACAGAAAGGAACGAAGAAGCCTATGCTGAACTCATACAAATCTTAGATGATACAAACTTGTCGCTAATAATGAGAGAAGCTTCAAACGACGAAAGAAAACCCCTAAGAATACTACGCGACCACTATGCAGGAAAAGAAAAACCCAGGGTTATCTCACTATATAGCACATTAACGTCACTTATAAAAGACTGTAATGAAAGCGTCACCGAATACATTATAAGGACGGAAACCATCTTAACAGCTCTAAGAAATGCCGGAAAATAATGGGCGATGTCCTGGTTATTTCAATGGCACTAAAAAGATTACCACAGTATTTTACCCCCTTTTCCATTCACGTGACTCACGGCAGCAAAGAACTAACGTTCTCAGAATTTAAAACCGAACTTCGGTAAAACACAAAAACAACCTAATCAGCGCCGACGTAATGAAGTTGACTTCTTCATCCTCAAAAATTACGAAGGAAGAAAACCACGTTGAACAGAATATGCCCAAATAACTACAAAATAAGCAAGCAATGATGCAACTACTGCAAAAGCACTACCCACAAAAGGGAATCGTGTCGTTGTAAAAGAGGCACCATGAAGAAAGTTAGGAGAAAGCTCGTTTGCCTTTAAAATAAACGACTACTACAAATATAAGACAATAATACTTAAAGGGACTGATGCAGGTTGATGCAGGAGCTACTTCACATCTTATTAAAGATGTGAAGAATTTTAAAAAAATTAAACACAAAAGAAGACGCTATAAATCCCCTCCTACTCCAGAATATATTCTCTGTCAAGATTGTGACTACGAACGGAGCGACAGTCATTTTTAAAGAAAATAAAGATGAATCGATACACAAGAGCGGTACAACATTCAAAATACACGTCCACAAATGACTATATTATTTGATGACCGCAGAGAACAACACAGGATAATTACCAAGGATGTTATGATATCCACATATGGCACAAAATACTGGTACACTGTAACTACGATCATATCGCTAAATTATTCGAAGTTACTACTAACAGGGACTGTGAAATCTGCACCCAGGGAAAATATTCCCAGAGTAGAAACAGACAACCTGACACAGGGGTAACATCTATCTTTGAGTTAGTGCGCACAGACCTAGCTGGACCCATAGAACCAACGAACATAAATAGACAAAATACGCTATACCATTCACCGATGGTTTCTCCAGCGCTGTATTCAAGTATTTCCACAAAAATAAGAATGACATCGTGTCAGCCACCGACAAATTTATTGCAGATTCATTTCCCTACGGCAAGATAAAAATACTGAGATCGGACAACGGCTCAGAATTTAAACCGAGCGATTTTCAAACATTATTCCGTAAAAATAATATAAAACACGCGACTTCAGGACCATATTCACTCCGGCAAAACGGGACGGTAGAAAGGAATTAGCGAATACTATTCGAAATGGCCAGGTGCATGATTATAGAAAGTGGCCTACCAAAAACTTTATGGATCTATGCTGTTATGACATCTGCAGTAATCCGCAACAGATGCTTCAATAACCACCCGAGGCGGACCCTCTTATGACGCAATAACAGGAAGGAAACACAATCTTTCAAGCATAAACATTTTTGGTTCAGTGTGTTACGCATACAAACACCTGAAGAAAAAAGTTAGACCCAAGATGCGAAAAGGGAATATTCGTCGGGTATAACAGGAACAGCCCTGGTCTATTAACTTGAAAATAGGAAGATCCTTAAACATAAAGTTAAGTTTATCACTAGTATCATTGAACAACAAACCTAAAATGACCTGTTAAATGATTAGGATGATGATTATGCCCGGAAGGAATACGTACAAAACCAGAAATTAAAAGAGCCACTAGACATCCAAAGTAACGTTGGAGACCATCCACATAACCGTGCCCGCCGATACCCTAAAAGGGAAGGGAGAATTCCTCTCTTACCTAAATAACTATGTAACAAACTCTGAAGACAAAAACGACCAAGCACTAATCAATGCCGATTACTGCTACAGAGCGACATGGGGTGTGCCACAAACCTATAAAGAAGCTGTGAACTCCCCAAAGTCACAATATTGGATCGAAGCAATGCATCGATCGAATCTCTAAACGAGAATGACGTTTTCAAATTGTCAAACCTACCTCAACTGTAACAACCAGGAGCTCCCGTCCAATAGCACATTAATTCGGCTCTGCTGTTGACAGTTTTCTAGAAAAGAAGCAAATCGTGGATCATTTGAATGTTAAATCACCCCCAAATATTAATTCACTCTAAAATAAAAAAGAATTTATATTTACTAAAATTCACAGGCCCCTCCATTGCACTCCGGTTGTGTTGACCTTTGCGATCGCCCCAAATGTGGATGACTCGTGTGCGCTATTTCTAAGTGTGAGGTCTACATTCGCGCTAACAACGCTAAACAAGCCGAAAACAGATTTTTTCTTTATTTTTTAAATTGTAAAAAATTCTCTGTAAGTACCTCAAATATCACCCGTACTTACGAAATGTGAATAGCTCTCTGATTTTTGGTAATTTTTCATTCTGCTGGTTGAAGTTGCTGCAAGTAAAGCTAAACAGTTATTACAATATGAACACTGGTAAAAAATGATTGCTGAAGACATTAGGTTTTTAATACCCAGAAATTCATACACAGATGTCCCCAAGGACACATGGCACAGTGGATAAAGGTGTTATTGAAATCCAGTGAGCGTGAGTTCAATACCTGGTTAAGGCGGTGAAGACATGGATCTTCGAAAGTACTCGCTTAACTTAAAAAATACACGCTAGAAACATCTGACAACAGTTTTATAAATGAGGATCACATCATTCAATGGATTAACAGTATTTTAATGCATACATTATGTTCTACGAGCGAAGTGATTTCGCCATTAATCGTATTAATATTGCTGATTGATTCTATGTATGATTATTTCTTTATATATATATATATATACTAGTTGGAGTAATATCATGCAAGTAAACACAAACAAAATAAAAATCATGCAAAATGAATCAGTGATGAATCCTTGAAAAGATTGAATCGCATTCGGCAGACTGAATGGAATAACGTAAAAATCCAAATAACTGAAACGTGGTTGTGATAGCAGTTTTATGGACGGAATCAGGCTTCAAGGGTATTTGACAGTAAGCCCAAATGCGTACTAATTTTGTAAAAACTGTTTTGTTATGCGAAACTTCATGTATATACAGGATGGGATAATAATCTTATAACCGGCTTGTTCATTACTGCATTTACCGCCCTATAATCTCTTCAAATATGCCAAATGCTATCAAATTTCGGAACCAGGTCTAGTGGAGATGACCAATACTATTTGCTGGATGGACATTAACTAAGTGAATCATATGGTTGAATTATGTATCAACTTGTATCAGCTCTGGTACCAATTGTCATGAAAGACAAAAAAATAAATAAATAAATATGTAAAAAATATGATGTGTGATGTTGTGAGCAGAGTTTTAAAAGACGGTTAAGTAAAACTAGGGAAATTGTGTATGAACTTACAAAAACTGGGATTATCTCCAATATTAGCTACAGTGAGACATAAGGAGACAATACATAATTTAGAATGGAGCCAAATGACGTAATATACATCTTGAGATCAATTAAGCAACACTTATGTATGTCTACCAGAAAACCATTTTTATGCAGAAATTTTGTGCACATATACATACAATAAAATACTGGACAATGAAACCCTAGCTGGTGCCTCTATTTCTGCTTGTATTGATGTGCACAGAAGATTGGAAAGATCCACTACACGCTCACAAAGAAGCCATCCGACATTAATTCAATCTCAGCTGTGATTGTTAATATAAACATGTGACTGGAAGTTTTCAATATCTGATTTGATGTCATTTGTTCCCGAAATTCTTAATTTCATTTTATTATTTTATTCTCATTTGGTCAAATGGGTGATTGCTTTTGAAAATTCCATTTCTCAGATTTTATTACTGGTCATAAAATACGAAACATTGAAGCCCAGAATAAAACCACACAATCTCCTTGTATGTGTCCTGAACATAGTGTCAGATTTGCATCACCTTAAAATTGTAAAACGCTTTACAGAAACTTACTTTAGCTACCTTTGTTTTATATGCATGTAACACCCATTATTGCTGCTTCTTGGTCGATTGGAGAGGAGGCTTCTGTCTCTGGTTAGGATTCTAAAAATTAGCTTATCTGCCCTTTCTATCAACTCAATCAATCCCGCAAGTAACTGCTATTGATTGTCCAGCAGTTTGCCTATTGTGTTTCATTCCGAACTCTAAATCCTCATAATGTCTGGACAGACATTAAGTTAACTTCGGCCGATCACTCAGCTCTCTCTCTCTCTCTCTCGCTCTCTCTCTCTCTCGCTCTCTCTCTCTCTCGCTCTCTCTCTCTCTCTCTGGCAGCTAGGATCGACTAAAACTCCATTGCCAGGTGTTGCAGAAACGTGTAACTGATAGAGCTTTCGTTTTGACTACCACCATCTACCTGCTGTAGCAAACATAAGAATTGTGACAGTTTCTTGTCATCATCTTTCCATGGAGAAACTATGGTATTTTTTTATCATTTGTGCAACAGACGTCCTCACAATTATTTAATCTCGAGAAATGCTATAATAATGCTATCAAAAACTTCGTGAGGCACTATATAAAAATGACAAAAGCAAACATTTTGTAAGCTTATCTTCCTAACTTCGCAATTCGATTCCATTTGCGTTAAGTACAAAACAGGGTCAGCTTAAAAAATAGTGGACACAACGGTCTTATTTTCAGTAAGAACAAAGGGAAGAGTATATGGAACGAAGACAGAAGTAAAAGGAAAATGCATATCTCTATCTATATTATTAACATCTCATAACTCTGATGGTTCCTTCTTTCCTTAGTTAGCCTATATATATATATATTACTTATTATAAAACGCAGATTGTGTGTGTGTGTCTGTACGTTTATATATTGTATCGGATTTCCTACATTTTTCAACCGATTTCAACAAAACTTCACAGGACTACATAAAATTGGAAAAACACAAGTGTTTTTGCACGAAATCAATTTGAAAACACGATAAAACACGATTCTGTCGCCTGAATGAAAGGTGGACAACTTATATCGAGTTATACTTATTATAAAACCCAGGTTGTTTGTGTGTGGGTCTGTGTGTCTTCGTTTATATATGGGATCGGATTTCCTACATTTTTCAACCGATTTCAACAAAACTTCACTTTTTTTCTTTTGGCATGTAGTGTTTTTTATTGTCTTGCACACTTTTTTCTTTATTTTTACATTCAGAATGCTTTAAAAATTCCATTTACAAGATAATTGTTTATAATAAAATTCTATTCAATCGGTAGACTCATAACGATTGAAAACAATGTCTTTGTTTGAGTTTGGGTTTGACCAATTCGTAACCCCCCCCCAAAAAAAAACTAATTAAGACATGCGTGTCCGTCACCCTTAAACAATAATCTTTGTCAATTTTATTTTTCAGTCTTTATGATGGTCGATACTTGATCTATCTCTTACTGTTACATCCCCAGACAACGCTGGGCTCTACTGCTAGTATATATATATATATATATATATATATATATATATATAAAACCCTGTTTGCCCGTCTCCTGCTAATAAATTCTTGGAATAGCATAAATATCTAATCTATTTTTTAACTTCCGACAAACCTCATTCTGATGTGCATTGAAGCTGTATATACGTTTCTAGAAAGAAACAAAGAAAACATAATGAGGCGATAATACTCTCATATATTTAATGTCTGCTTTAATGATATGGAAATATTTGTATATAATAATAAGAAGGGAAAAATAGGCAAGTTTTTAACATCTATTTCAAAGGAAGACCTTTTCAATTTTTGAATGTTTTCATTTCTATCCTCTTACTTTAAACAATAAGCTTCATTCATATTTACGATTGCAAAATTTTGTTAAAGATGTTAAGCTCAAATATTTACTGATGCAACAGGAGAATTTCCACAGATATTTTATAGTCATAGAACTCGCAAAAAACTTATTCAATCTTTGCATTAAGAATGATGATTCATCAGAAAATTCAAATTGGAAGACCGTGAAATTTTGCTAGTAATTATTATTATTATTATTATTATTATTATTGTGACAAGATGAGATCTTGTCCTGCTTCGATAAACGGAAGTTACCATCACGAGTCCCCGACTCGAAATGAAAACTGCACGTCTACGTATAGGCTCGACGCAGATACTTCCGTTTGGGATAAACTCAAAAAAAAAAAAATGAAAGAATTAAATCAACCAATCGGACCGTCTCCCGCGTAGTCAAAAAATTGACATTTGGAGCCGATAGGCGTGTATAAGTTCAACACGGGAAAGTCAAAAGGAGTCCCATTCAACGGCGGAGGTAGAAGGGTCACGTCGCTCGCTCCTGACACACTGGCCCGGCGACGAAACGAAGCATGTGACCGCTGCTGCTAATGAACTCTCGTCCGACGCTTTGTCAAAGGGTACCTTTCCCCTTCCATAAGTCAAGTTAACTCCACGAACTTTACTTGCCACTACCATAGACATTCAACTTCTTAAATACGAACCTTTTACTTGTTCTTATTTTCCTCACTAAAAGGACTATAAAATATATTTACAGTCTTTCTTGTTCTTTCGATTCTGAATTTCATTGTTTGCAACCAAACGCAGTATTTCGCCCACATTGTTTTCACATCGCCCACGCATCTAAATACGGAATATAATACTGGTGTCAAGCGTACAGCGAAACAATGGAATACTCAGGCCTCTCTCGCTCAGAGGAACTCATCAAGCAACCGAAAACAACGATTCTCCAAACGAAAATCGACATGGAACGCACTGACAACCCCCAAGCACAATCGATCATTAACGAACTAAAAGCAGACCTTCACGAACTTTTAGCCGCTCTGCAGACTACCACACATGATCGCTCACACTCACCGCGATACGCCACAAACTACGAACTATTAATGCGACAGCAATCACTTCGGGACGCTACGAAATCCATCCGGGCCTTCGAACCAGGCAATGACGTCAACCGCTTTATCACCGACCTCAGCAAAGCCTACACGATACACGTTAAGCCAGAGTTGAGCGAATACCCCGAGATGGAGAAAGAATTCGTCAAACTGGCAAAACAACTCCTTAACGAAGGCATCTTCCAGCAGATGGAAGACTCAAAACAATCCACAGCCACGTTCGAGGAACTGAAAACTTACCTCGTCTCCACTCACGGGAACCAGATGACGAATTTCCAACATCCGAGCCGGGCATGGGACCTCCAGCGCTGTGAGGGGGAGAAATTCACTGATTTTGCAGGCCGACTTGAGAACACAATCCGAGAGGCCACAGTCCACATCAAGGCGAGATTCAAGTTGGACAAACAAAATGCCGAGATGACGGCCGACACCGCTTTCTCCCTAATGGGGGCCATGCTCATGAGCGAAAGGATCAAGGCATGGGCACCCAACATTTATCCACACCTCGTCAAAACCATGGATAGACACTACTCAGCGGGCGGTATTGCCAGCGACGCGCAACGCTTTCTCGATCGCGGCATCAAAACAGACATGACCACCTCCGTTGAAACAACCGCATTGATTGCGAGCCAACCTGCAAACTCCGGCAAGCCTCACAGCCTTGAAAGTGACAGAATACTAGCCGACGTAAAGCGACAATTGCTGGACCTGAACGAGCAACTACGGCAGGCGCACAGGCACGACCCAACCACCATCAACAGAAACAATCAGACCGGCCTCTCCTCCAACATGAAGCACAGCCGGACGCAAAGAGGCACTGGCCAATCCGGCCACCCGGCAGTATGCAGAAACTATCTACGAGGCCGTACATGCTTCAAGGGTAACAGATGTCCTTATTTTCACCCTCCCCACGCTCAAGCTCACATAGCGACCACTGATACGATACCACCTTACCCGGAGCAGACAGTGATCCACACAACGCCGAGCACTCGACATGCTTCAACGAACTGGATTTTCAGCAGGGACCGAACGAGATGTGATGTATCGTTCCCCGGTCCCCGAATCCAAACCCCATCATCACATATTCAACTTTCAGATCTTACCCGAGCTCCGATCCCCCTTTGTCCAGATCAACCTCCGCAGCAACGACATTATGTTCTCCGATGTCGGCATGTTGGATTCTGGGTGTACGACTTGCATCGTCCCAATTTCTCGCTTACCCGAAGAAGCGAGAAAGTTCATGACCCAATCCGACATCCGAATTAAGGGAATCGGAGGGAACGTCTCTATTCTGGGCAAATTAACTTGCGACGTCACCTTAGGCGACCATACTTCCCCCGCCTTCCACAAAGTCGACACACTGATCACGACATCGGACATTCCTATTCTGATCGGACAGAATATACTCGGCCACCACACGCTATCTTCTTATACTATCGACAACCAGAAGGCTTCTATCAAATTTACACGCACGCTCACACCCGGCAAGCTAACTCATACTGCCCCACTCTCCCCAGCCTTCGATCTAAAAAAAAAAAACAACCCATAATCTCGCACACGGCGCCCAAGCCATTTCCAACGAGGAGCCACGCGTCACAGCGAGATCATCGTTTGACGGGTGGACCCTTAACCGAAAACTGGATTGGCTGAATCAAACCACCCTAACCGTAGTGAACTAGAAGCCACCGCCGACCTGCTCATCGGCTATGCGGATATCCTCGGCACCGACGACAATAACAAGGGCACCTTCATCAGACCCATACGCCTACCGACCAATGGCCAGTCCAGAAGCCAAAAGCAGCATCCAATAGCCCAAGCACTGGAGGATGACGTGGATGCTGAAATTGCGCGCATGGCCTGCGAGGGTATCATCGAACCTTGCAACGACCTAAAGGGATTCAACAGCCCCGTTTTCGCCATCCGTAAGAAAAACGGAAACATCCGAGTGGTAGCAAACTTCAAGAGAACCCTCAACAAACTGGTCGATCTCGACCCGTATCCGGTCATTGATTCCACATTCAAGATTGGCGACCCTTTTCAATCTCGATACCTGGCAAACGTCATTGATTCCTTGACCGCCACAAAACGGCCTTTCACCTGGAAAAGACCCGTCTGGCGGAGGGACAAATCTTTTCTTCAAGCCCTCTGGATGGCCTCGCGAACATATCGTCCTATATTGACGACAAATCGTCATTGAACAAACATTGACCGCCGGATTGAAACTAAACAACAAATACGTCTTCCTTGCGTCCGAAGCCAAATTTCTCGGCCGCATCGTGAATAGCGACGGGTTCAAGGCCGATCCCGAATACGTTCGCGCCATTTACCTGAAGATTCGAACGGAAATGGGCCCCCATAAACGAACTAAACAAGGCGGGACGGACATTTGTCTGGACGGAAAGGACGTTGTTTTCAATACACCCGTCTGGCTTTCGGTTTAACTTCCGGGACAAATCTTTTCTCGGTGCATAGCCGATGCTCTGGACACAGTGGCCTCACGCGCGAACATATCGTCCTATATTGACGACAACCTCATCCATGCCAAAACCTTCGAGGAATACATAACCGCACTGGAACAATTATTCATTGCTCTTCGCAAATTCGGATTGAAACTAAATCCAGACAAATACGTCTTCCTTGCGTCCGAAGCCAAATTTCTCGGCCGCATCGTGAATAGCGACGGGTTCAAGGCCGATCCCGAATACGTTCGCGCCATCATCGACATGAAACCCCCGACAACAAGAAAAGGATTGCAAAGTCTCATCGTATGGATTCGACAATTCCTTGAGACACGCCTATATGAGAAGATTCGAACGGACATGTTTTCCAACCTGATGGCCCCCATAAACGAACTAAACAAGCCGGGACGGACATTTGTCTGGACGGAAAGGGCCAACAAGGCTTTCGAAAAAATCAAGAAGCGCCTCGCTTCACCTCCAATCATCTCATTCCCCGACTTCTACGGACTCTTTACCCTCACCACTGATGCCAGTGACATCGCATGCGGAGCTATACTCATGCAAGAGGGTGAACACGGTCGAAAGAAAATCATAGCAGTGGCCTCACACACCTTTAGCCCACAGAGCGCAACTGGTCGACGACTGAACGCGAGGCGTACGCTATAAAATGAGCTATCACCAAATACGATTATTTCCTCCGTAGCCGTCCATTCGTCGTCCTCACGGATCACCGGTCCCTTACTGTTGAAGCTTGAATAAGCATGGAATAATAATAATACAACACAAAATGTACGTAACAAAATGTATTGAAACAATGAAAAAAGGTACACAATATTTACAGGTAGTTTTGGTATATTCTTGGGAAGACTGTTCCTGCAGAATGGGTTGACTAAGTCGCAGTCGGGCTGAGTCTCTGGATTCGATCTCTTAATCTTCCGTCGTCTTCCGGTACCAACCCATATTTATATGGTCGGTACTCCACTTATGTAAATTAGGTGTATCATACACAACACCCTCCTCCCAAGCCTTGGAATCCCTTTTGGATTTCAAATTGGCTTATATGGGTTGATGATTATGGCTATTTCTTTGTAGATCCATTTGCCTAATTTTAATATTTTTCCGTTTTGGATTCACGTTCAATGGGTCCGTCAACTTCCGTTTCCTACCGGATCTTCTTGGTTCAGGTGTATTCTGTGGAGGTTCTACCTGAAACATATCATACATTATATCAATGGGATCTTCGTCCTCATCCGGTATACACTCTTCTTGCTCTATACCGTAATCTTTTTTAAGTTGGTTTTGGTGCCTTTTATAAGTATTCTTCGGCCCTTTAATTATGTAAATCAGGTCACCGATTCTCTTGTCCACTATGCCTCGTTCCCAGAACTCAACGTTGTTTTTATAGCACTTGAAAAACACCTTCTCTCCGGGAGTGTATCTTTTTCTCGCTGTATACATGGTATTTTTTTACTGTATTTTTTCCTGGCAAAAGCTTGTCAAACACTGACTTAACTTTCCTAGCGAACATTAGTTCAGCTGGTGCCATGTTTGAATGTGTTCTCTGGTTTGGCGTGATTCTGTATACTTGTAAGAATTGCTGAAGCGCCTTTTCCGTTGGAACTCCTGAGGCTTTCTTCAGAGCACGCTTTAAAGTATCGACAAATCTTTCTGCGAGTCCATTAGACCTCGGATGATACGGAGGCGTCGTTATGTGGTTAATTTGATATAACTCACAAAATTCCTTAAATTCTTCAGAAGTGAATTGTGTACCATTGTCACTCACAATACACTCTGGCACACCGAACCGTGCAAATAGTTCATGCAAAAAAAAAGTTGTTGTGGTATTGGACGTAGGCTTTTTTACAGCGTAGTACTTCCGGCCATTTTGTAAAACTATCTACCACTATTAAGTAGTAAAAATCTTCTACTGGACCAGCGAAATCAATGTGTAATCTTGTCCACGGATGATCCGTCTTGGGCCATGGTTTGTATACTATAGGTGGTGCCTTAGCTGCTAACGCACACCCCTTACATCGATGAACCATGTTTTCGATATCCACATCCATTCCTTTCCAATACACAAAGCTTCGCATTAAGCTTTTTGTTCTATTAATCCCCAGGTGACCCATATGAAAGTCCCGAAGTATTCTTTTCTGCAACTTTTTTGGTATTACTACTCTCTCACCATATAATAAAACTCCGTCACCTATTGAATAAATCTCCTGCACTTTTTGGTCATTCGCTACCATTTTGTTTTTTAATTTCTAAAATGAAATCATCGCTTTCAGCTTTTTTTTAATTTCATTTAGCGTAACCGGTAGCTCTCTTACAATGTTGTTTACCATGCTTTTTCACCTCATAATCTGCTCTGATATTTGCAATAATTGATTCTTCGAATCTTTTCTTCTTGCCTCGGTACTAGTCTTGATAGACTATCCGCATGAATTATCTTTTTGGATGATAGGTGCTTTATGTGAAAATCATAATTGAGAAGAATGGTTCCCCATCTTAACAGACGATTTGCTGTATAAACGGGTAACCCTTTCTTTGAACCAAAAATGGTGATCAGTGGTTTATGATCCGTTTCAAGGATAAAATGTCTGCCGTGGATGTACCTGTGAAATTTTTGTATGGCAAAAATGATACTCAGTGCCTCTTTTTCTATCTGAGAGTAACTTCTTTCTCCTGGGAGCAAAGTTCTCGAAGCGTGTGTAATTGGTTTTCTAGAACCATCTGGCATTATGTGTTGAATACACGCTCCTATCCCGTATGAACTAGCGTCACTTGCCACTACAATATCCAGTTTTGGATTGTAATGGGTTAAAAAGAGGTCGGACGTAAGCATTTTCTTTATTTCATCAAAGGCTTTCTGACATTCTACCGTCCATTCCCATGCCTTGTCTTTTTTAGCAGTTCATTCAACGGAGCTCTTAAATTGTACATTCCTTTAATGAACGCTTGATAATAATTTGCAAGCCCTAGAAAACTTTGTAGCATCGCCACATTAGTGGGCGTCGGCATGTCTCTAATCGCAATGGACCTTTCCGGATCTGGACATCTGCCATTTTGTTGATTATGTGCCCTAAATACTTAATTTCCTCCAAACCAAATTCGCACTTTGACTCTTTGACTTTAAATCCAAAGTCCTGAATTTTTTAAATACTTGATTGAGATGCTCTCGATGTTCGTCGACCGATTCGCTCCTTACTATGATGTCGTCTAAGTAAGCGCACGCAAAGTCTAAATCATTCAGCATGACGTCCATAGCTTGTTGAAAAATGGCAGGTGCCACTTTAATACCAAAAGGAAGCCTGTTGTACTTGAATAACCCTCTATGCGTGTTTATCCCTAGTAACTTCGAACATTCCTCTTCGACGGGAATTTGGAGATAGGCATCTGATAAGTCAATTTTTGAAAATATAACTCCACCATTTAGCTTGTTAAAAATCTCCTCCGGACTCGGTAACGGGTAATGGTAGTCCTTAATTACCGAGTTCAACCCTGTCGAAAAAATCAACGCAGACTCTGACTTGGTTTGATTTCTTTTTATGCACACAATCGGCGCAGCCCATGAATTAGATTCTACTTTCGAAATAATTCCCATTTTTCCAACCTATCAAGTTCTTCGTTAATTTTTCTACACTTGCGAAAGGCACATTACGTTTCTTTTTAAAAATTGGCATAGTATTTTCCTTTAATTCGAATTTGGCTTCAAACTTGTTACATCTTCCAAGACCAGGTGTGAAAGTTTCCGGAAACTTTTTTTAAATTCCTCATTAATGTCCTGTCTTGTTTGCGTATTACTTTCTACTTTTCTGCAGAAAGAGTTTAACGGTTTATCCCACAATTCGAATGTTTCAATAAAATCTGTACCCATCAAGTTTTCTCCATTTTTCAGAATGAAAACTTTTATTTTTTTAACTATCCCGTTCAATTTCATGGGAAGTACAACCTCGCCTTCGAATTTAATTTCCTTTCCAGTCACTGTTCGAGCGCGTTTCGTTGACTTCATTATTGTAGGCCTTTTTAAAATTTTCCATGTTTTATAGTTCATTATTGTTAAATCTGAACCCGAATCGAGTTGAAATTTGATATTCTTTTTAAATATTTCAGTCGTCACATATTTCCTCAAATCTCTATCTGATTTGATATTTGAATTTGTTTGACTAATTCGGCTATTGACTTTTTTCGTTTTACAACACGACCCTTTGTGACCATTCTTGTGGCACACGAAACATTTTTTATTTCTATATGGGCAATTTACCTCCCAATGTCTTTCGTTGCACCGTCTACAATTAAATGGCGGAACCATTTTTTTTCCTTCCTCATTCTTTTCATTTAATTTTTTTTTTTATTTTTAAAATACGCCGAATTTTTAATCCAATTTTTTTTCTGATGGGTAATTTGACTGTTTCTTCACTTTTTAATATAAGCAATACCAGCTTCTTCAATTTTTGAGACTCTTTCTTTAAACTTACGGCCCGCTGACACTCCTCTGCTAACTTTTGCAGGGTAAGGTTTTGTTCAGATTCGAGTTTAGACAAAACTCTACGTCTTATTTCGGCACTTTTACTGGATACCAGACCTTGAGCAAAAATTAAACACTTGAATTCTTCAACCGTAATCTCTGCCAATCTGAAATTGTCACAATGTCTATTCACTATAGATGCATAAGTTAAGTAATCCTGATCGTCGGATTTAGCGACATTCATGCATAACCATCGCTTATGCCAAAGCGACATATTTGCTCCAAACAACTCCTTTAGCAATTTCACTGTTTCCGAGAATTCCAATTCATTTGTTCTTCTCGGTAGAATAAAATCTACAAATTTGCTATGTTCTGCTGTACCTAGCTTTCTTAGTAATAGACTGACTTTTCTTGAATTCGACCAGTTTTCACAGTCTGTGTGGAAAATATCTTCATATCGTTTAAAGTACGCTTCAAACGTTTTTCCTTCGTCTGGCACATAGTTGAAAGTTTCCAACGAATTAAATATGATGTTATTAGAATATGAAGAGTTACTTTCATTTGCCTGATTGTTGTTTAATTTCTCCAATGTTAACTTTTGAATTTCCAAAACCTTGACATACATTTCTTCCTGTTCCTTTGACGTTGCTGACTCAACTCCTCTTGCCTTTCTTGATAATTCTGCTGTGCTAATTGTTGTTCTCTTAATAAGGCAACCTGTTCACTTTGTTGTTGCAGACTCAACTGCTGGGATTTGAATAATTCAGCTTGACTCAACTGCTGGGCTTTAAACAATTCAGCTATGACTTTGGATAATTCCTCCATTTTTAGCTGATAGTGTTCATGCAACAAAGAATATACTTTTAAATTGTTTATCCACGAATATACTATAAGCAGACAAAAAAAAATTGAAACAACTTACGCCTTTTTTAATTTTATGTCTTGCTTTATAAAATATTGTTGAGCAACCAAACAAAAAAAAAAATAAACAAATTTTTTTTTTTTTACAAGTTCGCTTACCTTTCAAAGTCGACACGTGGTATTTGTGCTCCTTTTAATTCCATGCATGTTTTTTTTTTTTTTTTTTTAGTCGGCCAGCATTTTTTTTTTTTTTTTTTAGTCGGCCAGCATTTTTTTTTTTTTTTTTTTTTAGTCGGCCAGCATTTTTTTTTTTTTTTTCGCCGTTATTTGTTTACGCCACCTTCCAGATTTTTCTGAGTGAACGTTCCTTTAAGCTTAGTCGTCCTTTAACTAGTTTTAACTGTCCAAACTTCAGAATACTTTTCCGTTCCATTAGATGTTCGACTTTTAATTAATGATTTTTTTTTTTTTTTTTCAGCCTGGGTTCTTCCACTTGTCCCAATTATTGAAGGCTATCAATGTTGAAGCTTGAATAAGCATGGAATAATAATAATACAACACAAAATGTACGTAACAAAATGTATTGAAACAAAAAAAAAGGTACACAATATTTACAGGTAGTTTTGGTATATTCTTGGGAAGACTGTTCCTGCAGAATGGGTTGACTAAGTCGCAGTCGGGCAGAGTCTCTGGATTCGATCTCTTAATCTATTATTTATTGCACATATGTACAAATGTGGCACAAGGCCGAAAAGGGGATTGGGGTAAAGGACGGTCATCACTAGTCTTAGATTAAACTTAGCTAGCCACATTCACTGACCCTATCATACAGAACAATATTCCTTTCACCAAAACAACACATTTATCCATACCTTTCTTACTACAAACACCAAAATGCCTCTCTGACTCCATGAAAAAACCTAAATAATCCCCTTATGTACAAAATATTTGTCTGTGGGGGGAGGGGCATAAAAACAACAACTTTTAAAAATGAACCCCAATGAATATATACAAAATGACAAAATATATTTACAAGAAACCAAATAAAATTAGTGTTAGTAATAAAAACCCCCCACAAACTCTTGAATGTGGCAGAAATATCAGTTAACTGGACGAAATCGATGCGGGACTTATGAAAATAAGGCCACACTCATTCATCCCAAGCACTCACACAGGCACACACTCATTCATACACAACAACAAGTACGAAAAAACACACACACGAAACGAAAGGCGCCCCGCATCTACCAGAGAACTGACATTACTGACCACCTAAAAAACGAGGGAGGGATGGGGAGTTAAACTAAAGGAAAAAAAAATGGGGACAGAAATAAAAAGGGGACCAATGAGCAAATACACCTTAGCTAAGTTTACCAGAATAGAAAAACTAAAAAGAAAAAATACAAAAACCTAATCTAACCTAACTCCGGGATGGGTTGCCTATGTTAAACCCAGGAAAACAATATCCTTAATGCCTAACCGGCATCCAAATGCCACTCAAGGTCAGCCCCTTTTACTCGGCACATTCGCGCAAGAATCACCCACCTTTTGCTGAATTCCGATGAGGTGAGCCGCCGTTTTTCCGTCCTGATCTTGACTTTAAGCTGATGCTTAAAGAACAAGATCAGTTGGGAAGAAGTGAACTTCTCGCCCTCATGGAATCCCTTCTGACGCGTCGTCCAAATCACGACTCTCATAACCCCTAGTAAGCAACAGAACACATAGTGTTCAGCCTTCGTCATCTGCGGCACCACATTGCTACAAACAGAACTGGCATCCAGGACAAAAACTTTCCATGCAGCATGCGAACCATGAGGCCTTCAACAAACTTGCACAACGGCACTACCACCCTGCACTGAAAGAAGGCGTGACCAATAGTCTCGACTTCCCCCCCGCACAGCGACGACAGTTTGGATATTTCTCCAAGCCTGCTGAACAAAGTCTCTTGCCGACCCAGAGGGCTTTCACGAATCACCAGCCAGGTGAGTGATGCCTCATCGTTATTGAGACATTTCAACCCGGGCGCCCAAGGCCATATCGAGCGAGCCTCCTGCTTCGTAAGACCGAGCTCGCCAATCAGATCATCTTGTACGGACCCCCTAACTAAAACTTGATATAATGCCTTGCGAGACAACGCCTGGGCGTTGGAGAGACCATCCGAAACCCGTAAGAGGAGCTTCAGAGCGCGACGACATTCACGATAAAAAGAGCACTCGGCACGTGGTAAACGGCCGGCCTCTTGTTCGCACGAGTGCACACTTTTCAGGGATGGAAAATGTTTCTGGACGTCTTCTTTCCAAAAGGCACCCTCCTCATTCGACCCACGACACATTCGGTCTAAAAAGGTAATGCGAAGCATATATTGACGGATCTCAATGCTAGGCATCCCCAGACCGCCCTCAGAGGGATGGAGGCAACAGACCTCGCGAGATACCATAGGGGCCTTGCCCTTCCACAAGAAAAGAGAACAAGGTCCGGACTAATGACATTAGTCGGGCATACGGGAGTGGAAGCACAGAGAGTCGGTACAGGAGGATCGGACAGATGTGTGAAACACATACTTCTGCCCTTCCCTTCAGGGAAAGTCTCCTCCGAGACCACAAATTAACCGTGATCTCGGCCTTCCCTTGTACCTCTGACCAGTTCATTTCCAACTGGAGATCAGGACCGAATCAGATGCCGAGTATCTTGATCGGCCCATCCATCCAGAGGAAAGGTCCGGGAAGAGAAACTCCCTTCCACGCACCCAACCGCAAGCCCACAGACTTATCGCGGTTGATCTTGGCCCCTGTCACCATCTCATACCCACTTATTTCTTTGCTGACTTCGTCAATCTCGGCTCTGCTCGACACAAGAGCCGAAACGTCGTCAGCATAGGCAGAATACCTGGCCGAGGTGGTAGCGCCAGGCAGGGTAATTCCGCGCAGGACCGGATTCGCCTTTAACTTGCGAAGGAATGGTTCCAACGCAAGAACGTAAAGCAAGGGCGATAGCGGACAACCTTGACGAATGGAGCGAGACAATACGAAAGGCTCCGACCTTACCCCATTCACTTCCACCAGCGCACCGGGGTCGCATACAAGAGTCGGATCCAGGAGCGAAAGTCGGCTCCGAAACCGGCCGCCGACAGGACAGCCTCCAGAAACCGATGGTCAACCCTATCGAAGGCCTTGGACTGATCTAAATTGATCAGCGCGGCTTCACTGTCGACTTGTTCTAAGATCAAGCGTACCATATGAAGGTTATCCTGAATCGTCCTGCCCTTCACAGCACAAGTCTGTTCGGGGCCAATCAGACGAGACAGGACAAGCTGCAAACGGTTGGCTAAGATCTTCGCCAAAATCTTTAAGTCAGTATTTAACATCGTCAAAGGGCGAAAGTTCCCTAACCCATCCCCACCGTTCTTGTCCTTACGCAACACTTGATCACACCCCTGGTGAAGCGTCGAGGTAAAGACCCTGCCTCATCCAGTGGTTGTAAATCAGCTGCAGCAAAGGAACAAAAACGGGCGACAGCCTCAAGTACACTTCGTAGGGAAGTCCATCTAGTCCCGGAGACTTATCCAGGCCAACCTGCTTCAGCGCATCCCAGATTTCCGACTCTGTTATGGGACCCTCGCACCTAGCCGCTTCAGCTGCCTCAAGGCAGGGAAAGTCAGCCAAATAGGCATCGAACTGAGCAGAGCTCAGACCGGGCTCCCTGGTGAAAAGATCCTGAAAATAAAGCCGAAAGGCCTCGCATATGCCCGCGCTTGTAGTCACGGTCCGCTTATCCGGCAATGTGACGCACGCTATATGTCGCTTATCCGCGTTCCTATTTTCCTCTGCACGCAATTCTGCGGCCATATTCGTCGCCTCAGAAGACATTCTTTTAGCCTAGCCCTAACTACCAGAGCTTGATCCTTCTTGATAAGCAAGGAGGCCAACTCTGCCTTAGCTAAGACTATGTCCCCACTAACACGGGATTTGACGGCCCGATCAACTTTATCTTCTAATGCCGTTTGCGCCGCTAGTCTATCTAGATTGAGTCGACGACTAAAATCGGCAGCAAACGTTCTAATTTTTGATTTTAATTTTCCCCACCAGGCGTTACCCACAACCGCCCCCGTCAATTCCCTCTGAATCATTAGTAGCAGCTGGTCCCGGAAATCCTGTTCACCGAAAAGTGAACAGTTAAATTTCCAGTAACCAGCCAATCTAACCTTAGGCTTATCTAAGTTTACACGGACCCGGACAAGCCTATGATCCGTGTAAACTATATAATGGAAACTTGGACACTCTAAGAGCCCTACGTCGACTCTCCTAACTAACACTCGGTCCAGGTAGCTCGCAAGCGAGCCAGGAGCCGAGTCGCCACTAGTTGTCCAAGTCCATGCTACCTCCTGAGGGTGCTCATTCCGGTACTTATCGACAAGATCAAACCTGCCGATAAAGTCCCGAAATGCCTTCACATCAGGATTTTTAGTACCCGGTTTTTACCTATACGATCTATATCAGGGTCAAGGACGGCATTCCAATCCCCCGCTAAGACTACCCGACGAGAAGTCTTCAAAACGGCTCGATCTGCCGAAACAAAGCAGGCCGCTCAGCATGAACATTGGGCGCATAAACCCCAATGAGACGTAAAGCCTTATCCTTTATAGTAACATCCAGCACACAAAGCCTGCCCGCCGGATCTGCGAAGACAAGGGAACATGCAGCCTCCAAAGACTTGCTCACTAGCCAAGAGACACCCCTCGAACGACCATCAAAACATGCTGAAAAAAGGGCGAAACCCTTAGACAGTATATCCTCACGGTCATGAGAAGAAAAACGGGTCTCTTGCACACAACAAACATTCACCCCGAGGCGCTGAAGGTCACGAGAGAGCCTCGCCCTGCGAGACTCGGACCTCAGGCCCCGCACATTTAACGTAGCTAACCAGAGAGACATGAGAAGTCCGATTAGGGTTGTTTACCAGCATTAAACATGGCCGGGGTAAGGATACCGACAGCGTCTCCCATAGACCCATGGCCCATCTCATTCTTGATGGTGCCGTCTTGGGAGATACCGCCGATATCCCAGGGGAAGGTCAATTTAAGAGCTCTATACAGGGATGGGTGAACTAAAACGGGGACCCTCCCTGCACAGAACTGTTGTAATTTTTTTTAATTTTTCATTTTCGACAATGGCGATGGGCAAAGCCATCTTACAGGCATTTACGGCTTCCTCCACCATCGCCCAAGTTTGATTGGCCGCAGGTCCTGACCTAATAACTGTCAGGACCCTCTGGGCATTTGGGAAATTTTTTTAGGCTCCTCAATGTCTAGGTCGGCAAACTGTTTAATTGAGAGCAGGAACTTCAGATCTTTGACCCTGTTACTATAGTCCCGGGCTCTCTCGGCCTGGGCAGGGGAAATACGGCATACCTCCTCTCCTGTGTTGAAAATAAATCTTTTTCTTTTTTTTTTTTTTTCTTTTCTGCCTGTTGTGTTGGGCTTCTTTGCCGCTTGGGAGCAGGAGGAGGCATCTCGGCATTTTTTGCCGGTGATTGCTTGGGGGTATGATGGGGGGTGGTTTTTTTGTTTAACGGGGGAAGGAGTGGGTGTGTTCATGGGGGTATAAAAGGATCTATGCCTATAGGGGCTGGGATCTCTACTGGTGGGTTTGGCCTTAGATGGTGAAATAGCAGGCGATGATGGTGGGGGTTGTTTCTTTGGAGAAGGGTGGGTCTATTAGAGGACGTAGAAGGGATTGGTTCTTTTCTTTCCGAATCCAGACGCTTTTTTAATTCTTTTAATTTTTCGGATTTTTTCATAACCGGGATCAAATCTTTTTGTTTTTCTTGAAATGATTCTTCAGAGGCCGGGGCATCGCCCTTAACGTTGTTAGAGGGGTGGGGCTGTATGTGCCTTTCTTCCTAGGGGCTTCAGGGGACTGAGGACCCGCTGTCCGGCGCTTCCCTCTGGCCTTACCAGCAACCAGCCATTCCCCCTCCCCCACAACTGCACCGGCAGCGGGCGAAGGCTCTTTGGGGAATGTGGCTTTCGATGTCGCGCCGACCGGAGGATTAACCGACCCGGTCACGGAGGCTGGTACGCCCATTACAGGCGAGGCGGAATTTAGAGACGCGGTCAGAGGGGATCTTGGGTAACTGGCGCTTGACTTCCAGAGGCCTTCTTCTCTGGGCAGGAGGAGGAGAGATGACCAGTCACTCCACACCTCCAGCATACCGGTCTTCGACCCGTCACAATGACCGGTAATTTCAAGACGCCAACATCCAGACAGTTGGGGATGGAGCGGAAGGCTTTCTCGTCCAACATGATGTCAAAGCTCCACCCCCCCGCTCAGGCTATCACAGGAAGCTCCCAGAATTTCGCCATACTGAGAGAAGAACGCCGCGAGATGTTCCCCGATAACCTGAGGAGGGACCTCGTATACCGTTACCCTGGTCTTACGTCGGCCTTCGTACTCTGTACGCAGTATTATTTCTTTGTTAATTAGCTCACGGCTAGCCGCGGCGACGCAATCTTCTGATGTGGGCAACAGTACGTCCCACATGAAAAATTTAGCACCCTTAACTATTCTAAGGGGCTTGAACCCGAAGGATTCCAGTGCTTTTAACACTGTGTTTTTCGTCGAGCGACAAATTTTAAGCGTACGCTTGTCCACGACGAAAACCGACACTATTCTTTTGTCAATTTTTTCAATTCTTGGGGTCTTCCAAAAGTCCACCTTCTACAACAAGGTGTGCGTAACTTTTGGCACGCTCCAAGAACTCCGCTAAATTGATAATGCACTTTAGGGGGACGACCAACAAGAGGG
Source organism: Acanthosepion pharaonis (assembly GCA_903632075.3). Taxonomy (NCBI): domain Eukaryota; kingdom Metazoa; phylum Mollusca; class Cephalopoda; order Sepiida; family Sepiidae; genus Acanthosepion; species Acanthosepion pharaonis. The sequence continues at coordinate 336,508 of CAHIKZ030001284.1, forward strand.
CGATTCCCCGGCCTCAGGCTCAGTTTGCGGTTCATTTTGATTTTTTCAGAAATTTGGCCATTATTGGCCTCCATAGTTGATTTTTTGTTGTTGCCATTCTTAGCTTCCGTAGAAGTAATTTTTCCATTTTTATTGACTTTTCCCCAACAGTTTCCACATTGCTAGGGGAAGAGGTATTAAGAGCTGGAAACTCCTCCAAACTGTCTTTGTCCGGGGGTCTTTTTTGGTTGGGTTGAAAAGGTGTTTTCGAATAGCCTTTTTGGGCTTTTTTTTTTAATAGCCAAAAAGGAGGGTGGTTTTTTTTTCCTTTTTTTCTCCATTTTAAAAATAATAAGAAGGGAGGGGGGGTAAATACGGGTGGGGAAACCGCCTTATAGGCGGAGGGGAGGGAAAAAAAAAAAAAAAGGAGGGTAAAAAATAAAGTTTGGCCTATCAGCAAGACAACAATTAAACAAATATCAACAGAAAAAAAAATCAAACAGAAGGACAAAAAAAATTATAACCACAAATGTAAAAAGGTAAAAAAAAAAAAAAAAACAAATATACAGACGAGAAAATGTGAACAAGGTTCACAAAAAAACGAAGAAAGAACAAAAATTTAAAGGACAACAGACAAGAAAGCAACAAATTACACAATAAAACTAATAGTTATAAACGGAAAAAAGAAAAACGCAATACGTACGAAACAAAAAAAGTTACAATTTACAAAATGGCTGCCGCTAAAAAAAACGGTCAACCCGTTAAAAAGAAGAGGAGGGACAGAAATTACAAAAATTAAAACAAATATTATAAACACGTAGACTTTTTTTTTTTTTTTTTTTTTTTTTTAAACGGGTAACACAGAAATAATTAACACGTAAAAATTAAAAAGGTCAAACGAGAAACGAAAAATAAACAGAAAAACTCCGGGGGTGTGGGTACTGAAAAAAAAAAAACTTAACACGGAAAAAGCAAAAAAAAAAAAATCAAAACAGAAATAATTAATAACAAAAAAAAAGAAGTAACGGTTAAAAGGGAAAGGAAATGAAAAGGAAAAAACAAAAGGTCAAAATAAGAAAGTTCGAAAAAAATGACAAATTTACAAAAAAAAGAGTCAAAAAAAAATCACGTTAGAAAAAATGGTAAATAATTAAATCAAAAAACTTAACTAAATTAAGGCAGTCAGAAAAGTTGAAAAAATAGTCCTTTGGTAGACAGCAAAATATGTCTAGCACCGGTCAGGAGAAAAAACGGTGTAAACAAAAAAAAAAAAAGGTCGCTTAAATCTATTATTTATTGCACATATGTACAAATGTGGCACAAGGCCGAAAAGGGGATTGGGGTAAAGGACGGTCATCACTAGTCTTAGATTAAACTTAGCTAGCCACAATCACTGACCCTATCATACAGAACAATATTCCTTTCACCAAAACAACACATTTATCCATACCTTTCTTACTACAAACACCAAAATGCCTCTCTGACTCCATGAAAAAACCTAAATAATCCCCTTATGTACAAAATATTTGTCTGTGGGGGGAGGGGCATAAAAACAACAACTTTTAAAAATGAACCCCAATGAATATATACAAAATGACAAAATATATTTACAAGAAACCAAATAAAATTAGTGTTAGTAATAAAACCCCCCACAAACTCTTGAATGTGGCAGAAATATCAGTTAACTGGACGAAATCGATGCGGGACTTATGAAAATAAGGCCACACTCATTCATCCCAAGCACTCACACAGGCACACACTCATTTATACACAACAACAAGTACGAAAAACACACACACGAAACGAAAGGCGCCCCACATCTACCAGAGAACTGACATTACTGACCACCTAAAAAAACGAGGGAGGGGATGGGGAGTTAAACTAAAGGAAAAAAAAAATGGGGACAGAAATAAAAGGGGGGACCAATGAGCAAATACACCTTAGCTAAGTTTACCGGAATAGAAAAACTAAAAAGAAAAAATACAAAAAACCTAATCTAACCTAACTCCGGGATGGGTTGCCTATGTTCAACCCAGGAAAACAATATCCTTAATGCCTAACCGGCATCCAAATGCCACTCAAGGTCAGCCCCTTTTACTCGGCACATTCGCGCAAGAATCACCCACCTTTTGCTGAATTCCGATGAGGTGAGCCGCCGTTTTTCCGTCCTGATCTTGACTTTAAGCTGATGCTTAAAGAACAAGATCAGTTGGGAAGAAGTGAACTTCTCGCCCTCATGGAATCCCTTCTGACGCGTCGTCCAAATCACGACTCTCATAACCCCTAGTAAGCAACAGAACACATAGTGTTCAGCCTTCGTCATCTGCGGCACCACATTGCTACAAACAGAACTGGCATCCAGGACAAAAAACTTTCCATGCAGCATGCGAACCATGAGGCCCTCAAGAAACTTGCACAAACGGCACTACCGCCCTGCACTGAAAGAAGGCGTGACCAATAGTCTCGACTTCCCCCCGTACAGCGACGACAGTTTGGATATTTCTCCAAGCCTGCTGAACAAAGTCTCTTGCCGACCCAGAGGGCTTTACGAATCACCAGCCAGGTGAGTGATGCCTCATCGTTATTGAGACATTTCAACCCGGGCGCCCAAGGCCATATCGAGCGAGCCTCCTGCTTCGTAAGACCGAGCTCGCCAATCAGATCATCTTGTACGGACCCCTAACTAAAACTTGATATAATGCCTTGCGAGACAACGCCTGGGCGTTGGAGAGACCATCCGAAACCCGTAAGAGGAGCTTCAGAGCGCGACGACATTCACGATAAAAGAGCACTCGGCACGTGGTAAACGGCCGGCCTCTTGTTCGCACGAGTGCACACTTTTCAGGGATGGAAAATGTTTCTGGACGTCTTCTTTCCAAAAGGCACCCTCCTCATTCGACCCACGACACATTCGGTCTAAAAGGTAATGCGAAGCATATATTGACGAATCTCAATGCTAGGCATCCCCAGACCGCCCTCAGAGGGATGGAGGCAACAGACCTCGCGAGATACCATATGGGCCTTGCCTCTCCACAAGAAAGAGAACAAGGTCCTGACTAATGACATTAGTCGGGCATACGGGAGTGGAAGCACAGAGAGTCGGTAGAGGAGGATCGGATAGATGTGTGAAACACATACTTCCGCCCTTCCCTTCAGGGAAAGTCTCCTCCGAGACCACAGATTAACCGCGATCTCGGCCTTCCCTTGTACCTCCGACCAGAAGATCAGGACCGAACCAGACGCCGAGTATCTTGATCGGCCCATCCGTCCAGAGGAAAGGTCCGGGAAGAGAAACTCCCTTCCACGCACCCAACCGCAAGCCCACAGACTTATCACGGTTGATCTTGGCCCCTGTCACCATCTCATACCCACTTATTTCTTTGCTGACTTCGTCAATCTCGGCTCTGCTCGACACAAGAGCCGAAACGTCGTCAGCATAGGCAGAATACCTGGCCGAGGTGGTAGCGCCAGGCATGGTAATTCCGCGCAGGACCGGATTCGCCTTTAACTTGCGAAGGAATGGTTCCAACGCAAGAACGTAAAGCAAGGGCGATAGCGGACAACCTTGACGAATGGAGCGAGACAATACGAAAGGCTCCGACCTTACCCCATTCACTTCCACCAGCGCACCGGGGTCGCATACAAGAGCCGGATCCAGGAGCGAAAGTCGGCTCCGAAACCGGCCGCCGACAGGACAGCCTCCAGAAACCGATGGTCAACCCTATCGAAGGCCTTGGACTGATCTAAATTGATCAGCGCGGCTTCACTGTCGACTTGTTCTAAGATCAAGCGTACCATATGAAGGTTATCCTGAATCGTCCTGCCCTTCACAGCACAAGTCTGTTCGGGGCCAATCAGACGAGACAGGACAAGCTGCAAACGGTTGGCTAAGATCTTCGCCAAAATCTTTAAGTCAGTATTTAACATCGTCAAAGGGCGAAAGTTCCCTAACCCATCCCCACCGTTCTTGTCCTTACGCAACAACTTGATCACACCCCTGGTGAAGCGTCGAGGTAAAGACCCCTGCCTCATCCAGTGGTTGTAAATCAGCTGCAGCAAAGGAACAAAAACGGGCGACAGCCTCAAGTACACTTCGTAGGGAAGTCCATCTAGTCCCGGAGACTTATCCAGGCCAACCTGCTTCAGCGCATCCCAGATTTCCGACTCTGTTATGGGACCCTCGCACCTAGCCGCTTCAGCTGCCTCAAGGCAGGGAAAGTCAGCCAAATAGGCATCGAACTGAGCAGAGCTCAGACCGGGCTCCCTGGTGAAAAGATCCTGAAAATAAAGCCGAAAGGCCTCGCATATGCCCGCGCTTGTAGTCACGGTCCGCTTATCCGGCAATGTGACGCACGCTATATGTCGCTTAGCCGCGTTCCGATTTTCCTCTGCACGCAATTCTGCGGCCATATTCGTCGCCTCAGAAGACATTCTTTTAGCCTAGCCCTAACTACCAGAGCTTGATCCTTCTTGATAAGCAAGGAGGCCAACTCTGCCTTAGCTAAGACTATGTCCCCACTAACACGGGATTTGACGGCCCGATCAACTTTATCTTCTAATGCCGTTTGCGCCGCTAGTCTATCTAGATTGAGTCGACGACTAAAATCGGCAGCAAACGTTCTAATTTTTGATTTTAATTTTCCCCACCAGGCGTTACCCACAACCGCCCCCGTCAATTCCCTCTGAATCATTAGTAGCAGCTGGTCCCGGAAATCCTGTTCACCGAAAAGTGAACAGTTAAATTTCCAGTAACCAGCCAATCTAACCTTAGGCTTATCTAAGTTTACACGGACCCGGACAAGCCTATGATCCGTGTAAACTATATAATGGAAACTTGGACACTCTAAGAGCCCTACGTCGACTCTCCTAACTAACACTCGGTCCAGGTAGCTCGCAAGCGAGCCAGGAGCCGAGTCGCCACTAGTTGTCCAAGTCCATGCTACCTCCTGAGGGTGCTCATTCCGGTACTTATCGACAAGATCAAACCTGTCGATAAAGTCCCGAAATGCCTTCACATCAGGATTGTTAGTACCCGGTTTTTTACCTATACGATCTATATCGGGGTCAAGGACGGCATTCCAATCCCCGCTAAGACTACCCGACGAGAAGTCGTCAAAACGGCTCGATCTGCCGAAACAAAGCAGGCCGCTCAGCATGAACATTGGGCGCATAAACCCCAATGAGACGTAAAGCCTTATCCTTTATAGTAACATCCAGCACGCAAAGCCTGCCCGCCGGATCTGCGAAGACAAGGGAACATGCAGCCTCCAAAGACTTGCTCACTAGCCAAGAGACACCCCTCGAACGACCATCAAAACATGCTGAAAAAGGGCGAACCCTTAGACAGTATATCCTCACGGTCATGAGAAGAAAAACGGGTCTCTTGCACACAACAAACATTCACCCCGAGGCGCTGAAGGTCACGAGAGAGCCTCGCCCTGCGAGACTCGGACCTCAGGCCCCGCACATTTAACGTAGCTAACCAGAGAGACATGAGAAGTCCGATTAGGGTTGCTTACCAGCATTAAACATGGCCGGGGTAAGGATACCGACCGCGTCTCCCATAGACCCATGGCCCATCTCATTCTTGATGGTGCCGTCTTGGGAGATACCGCCGATATCCCAGGGGAAGGTCAATTTAAGAGCTCTATACAGGGATGGGTGAACTAAAACGGGGACCCTCCCTGCACAGAACTGTTGTAATTTTTTTAATTTGTCGTTTTCGACGATGGCGATGGGCAAAGCCATCTTACATGCATTTACGGCTTCCTCCACCATCGCCCAAGTCTGATTGGCCGCAGGTCCTGACCTAATAACTGTCAGGACCCTCTGGGCATTTGGGAAGTTTTTAGGCTCCTCAATGTCAAGGTCAGCAAACTGCTTAATTGAAAGCAGGAACTTCAAGTCCTTGACCCTGTTACTATAGTCCCGGGCTCTTTCGGCCTGGGCAGGGGAAATACGGCATACCTCCTCTCCTGTGTTGAAAATAAATCTTTTCTTTCTTTCTTTTTTTTTTTTTTTTTTGTGTTGGGCTTCTTTGCCGCTTGGGAGCAGGAGGAGGCATCTCGGCATTTTTTGCCGGTGATTGCTTGGGGGTATGAAGGGGGTGGGTTTTTGTTTAACGGGGGAAGGAGTGGGAGTGTTCATGGGGGTATAAAAGGATCTATGCCTATAGGGGCTGGGATCTCTACTGGTGGGTTTGGCCTTTGATGGTGAAATAGCAGGCGATGAAGGGGTTGTTTCTTCGGAGAAGGGGCGGGTCTACTAGAGGACGTAGAAGGGATTGGGTCTTTTCTTTCTGAATCCAGTCGCTTTTTCAATTCTTTGAGTTTTTCCGATTTTTCATAACCGGGGTCGAATCTCTTTTGTTTATCTTCAAATGATTCTTCAGAGGCCGGGGCATCGCCCTTAACGTTGTTAGAGGGAGTGGGGCTGTATGTGCCTTTCTTCCTAGGGGCTTCAGGGGACTGAGGACCCGCTGTCCGGCGCTTCCCTCTGGCCTTACCAGCAACCAGCCATTCCCCCTCCCCCTTCTCCACAACTGCACCGGCAGCGGGCGAAGGCTCTTTGGGGAATGTGGCTTTCGATGTTGCGCCGACCGGAGGATTAACCGACCCGGTCCCGGAGGCTGGTACGCCCATTACAGGCGAGGCGGAATTTAGAGACGCGGTCAGAGGGGATCTTGGGTAACTGGCGCTTGACTTCCAGAGGCCTTCTTCTCTGGGCAGGAGGAGGAGAGATGACCAGTCACTCCACACCTCCAGCATACCGGTCTTCGACCCGTCACAATGACCGGTAATTTCAAGACGCCAACATCCAGACAGTTGGGGATGGAGCGGAAGGCTTTCTCGTCCAACATGATGTCAAAGCTCCACCCCCCGCTCAGGCTATCACAGGAAGCTCCCAGAATTTCGCCATACTGAGAGAAGAACGCCGCGAGATGTTCCCCGATAACCTGAGGAGGGACCTCGTATACCGTTACCCTGGTCTTACGTCGGCCTTCGTACTCTGTACGCAGTATTATCTCTTTGTTGATAAGCTCACGGCTAGCCGCGGCGACGCAATCTTCTGATGTGGGCAACAGTACGTCCCACATGAAAAATTTAGCACCCTTAACTATTCTAAGGGGCTTGAACCCGAAGGATTCCAATGCTTTTAACACTGTGTTTTTCGTCGAGCGACAAATTTTGCGCGTACGCTTGTCCACGACGAAAACCGACACTATTCTTTTGTCAATTTTTTTCAATTCTTGGGGTCTTCCAAAAGTCCACCATCTACAACAAGGTGTGCGTAACTTTTGGCACGCTCCAAGAACTCCGCTAAATTGATAACGCACTTAGGAGGGGACGACCAACAAGAGGGCGATTCCCCGGCCTCAGGCTCAGTTTGCGGTTTTTTTTTGGATTTTTCAGAAATTTGGCCATTATTGGCCTCCATAGTTGATTCCTTTTGTTGTTGCCATTCTGAGCTTCCGTAGAAGTAATTTTACCATTTTTATTGACATTTTTTTCCCCAACAGATTCCATGTTGCTAGGGGAAGAGGTATTAAGAGCTGGAAACTCCTCCAAACTGTCTTTGTCCGGGGGTCTTTTTTGGTTGGGTTGAAAAGGTGTTTTCGAATAGCCTTTTGGGCTTTTTTAGCCAAAGCCAAAAAGGAGGGTGGTTTTTTTTCCTTTTTTTTTTTCTCCATTTTTAAATAATAAGAAGGGAGGGAGGGGTAAATACGGGTGGGGAAACCGCCTTATAGGCGGAGGGAGGGAAAAAAAAATAAAAGGGAGGGTAAAAAAAATAAAGTTTGGCCTATCAGCAAGACAACAATTAAACAAATATCAACAGAAAAAAAAATCAAACAGAAGGACGTGTGCAAAAAATTATAACCACAAATGTAAACACAAAAACGAAAAAAAAAACAAATGGACAGACGAGAAAATGTGAACAAGGTTATAAACGGAAAAGAAAAAAAAACGAACAAAAGAACAAAAATTTAAAGGACAACAGACAAAAAAAAAGCAACAAATTACACAATAAAACTAATAAGTTATAAACGGAAAAAAGAAAACGCAATACGTACGAAAAAAAAAAAAAGTTACAATTTACAAAATGGCTGCCGCTAAAAAACGGTCAACCCAAAAAAAAAAAAAAAGGAGGACAGAAATTAAAAAAAACACGTTAGAAAAAAACAAAAGGTCAAAATAAACGTTATTATAAACAGGTAAACGCAAAAAAAAAACGTAGACTTTTTTTTTTTTTTTTTAAAAAGGGGTAACACAGAAATAATTAACACGTAAAGTTCGTCTTGGAAAAAAGGTTAAACGAGAAACGAAAAAAAAATAAACAGAAAAACTCCGGGCCTAAACATGTGGGTACTGGAAAAAAAAAGACTTAACACTCAGGACATCCAACAAAAAGCAAAACGCTTTCCACACTACTTCCAAATGTTAAAAAATCGACCAAAACAGCCTCTGAAATAATTCAAAAATCAACAAAAAGAAGTAACGGTTAAAATCGGCACTTTTCAAAGGAAATGAAAAGGAAAAAACTAAAAAGGTCAAAATAAGAAAGTTCGCAAAAAAAATGACAAGTTTTAACAAAAGGTCAAAAAAAAACATCAACGTTAGAAAATGCGTAAACAATTAAATCAAAAAACTTAACTAAATTAAGGCAGTCTCAATGCCCCGTCATCGTGACATCCTCCTCCAAACCGAGGAACCCATTTCACCGGCGAGGTCTACAAGGATTTCTGCGACCTAACATCGATCACTCGGGAACTTCACTGTCCATGGCGGCCACAAAGTTCGGGAAACATCGAACGGCAACACCGGACCCTCAAAAACGCCCTCTACATCATCTGCGAAGATAGAAAGTGTGAATGGACGGACGTCCTTGAATCCGTAGTTTCCTCCATGAATGCCACCGCCAACACCGCCACCGGCGCATCTCCGCATTACATAATCACTGGTCGTCAACCACATATCGGACTACCAAAGATACCACGTCAAGATATCATCAACAACAATCCTGGTGCTTATGGCATGCAGATAAACGCCCTGCTCCGACAGGTACACCAAAGAGTTGCCCTGGCAAACAACGAGGCTGACCACAGAATGGAAGCCAAACTGAACCATAAAATTTTCAAGGACCTGATACAGGTCGGCGACAAGGTGCTACTCTACCGACCTCAGTCCACAATAGCCCCCTCATCACATCTGCCTTGGATAGGGCGACTTGAAGTCACCAGAACTAACGATATGGTGCTCCAAGTCAAAAAACAAAAACGGCGAAACCGATTGGGTCCACCGGGGACATATTCGTCGGCTCGTACCGCGACCAAATCACTTGCAATACATGAGCCGGTCACCTCCACCCCCACCTCCATCTCCGCTCCACCAAATCCCCATAACCCGTTGACACGGCCTCCTACACTTTCGTCAGAGGAGCATCATATCACAGATGACTGCAGTTCCGGCAATAATAGCCAAAACACAGCAAAACAGAAAACACGCGGGCAACTCCCAGCACTCTTCCAAGACTTCGTAATGGGCTATAAAACAAAATGAAAAAAAAAAAAAAAAAAAAAAGAAACATTCACTCGCACACACCAACAACATTACTAACAAAACATCAAATCAGGGTAAGATCTGGGGGAGCTGTTACAAGATGAGATCTTGCCCTGCTTCGATAAACGGAAGTTACCATCACGAGTCCCCGACTCGAAATGAAAACTGCACGTCTACGCATAAGCTCGACGCAGATACTTCCGTTTGGGATAAACTCAAAAAAAAATGAAAGAATTAAATCAACCAATCGGACCGTCTCCCGCGTAGTCAAAAAATTGACATTTGGAGCCGATAGGCGTGTATAAGTTCAACACGGGAAAGTCAAAAGGGAGTCGCATTCAACGGCGGAGGTAGAAGGGTCACGTCGCTCGCTCCTGACACACTGGCCCGGCGACGAAACGAAGCATGTGACCGCTGCTGCTAATGAACTCTCGTCCGACGCTTTGTCAAAGGGTACCTTTCCCCTTCCATAAGTCGAGTTAACTCCACGAACTTTACTTGCCACTACCATAGACATTCAACTTCTTAAATACGAACCTTTTACTTGTTCTTATTTTCCTCACTAAAAGGACTATAAAATATATTTACAGTCTTTCTTGTTCTTTCGATTCTGAATTTCATTGTTTGCAACCAAACGCAGTATTTCGCCCACATTGTTTTCACATCGCCCACGCATCTAAATACGGAATATAACATTATTATTGCACTAGAAAAATATTCTGTTTTATCACATATAGCCTGAAGAAAATCTGTATCCCAAAAATCTAAAAAAATCTCTTAGACGAGCCGTCAAAATTTGATATCTGTAAAGAAATGCAAGTTCATTGAGCAAAAGAATCAGTGACGTCATGAATTCAACAGAAATACAAATGTAGGTCACAAAAACAGGTAGGTGTCCATATCAAATAAGGCTTGATTACTAAGGTCTGAGAAAGAAAAGCAAAGATTAACAATACTCCTGGGTGGTTGTGGGACATACCCATGACAAAAAGGTACACGTCATCTTGCCACTGATTTAGGCGTGAAATTTAAAATCGGGAGAAGAGTCGGCTAATTTGAATTTCTTTTTATATGTCTGATTCTCACATCAAAATAACTGCCCAGAACCAGTTTTATGATTTCCATATTGTAAACTTTGTGAATGTAATTTCAGATTGCCGTTGTAATGACATTATTATTATTATTATTATTATTATTATTAATAAATAAAATAAAAATATAAAATGATAATAATGAATATCATAAATATAATAAAACAAATGACATAGTTTTAATGCTATTCGTTTTATTTTGTTTAAAAAAATAAAATAAAATAAAAAATTATCCCAGCATGCAACAGAAACTTTTCCTACCGGAAAACGGACTTCGCACCAAAAGACAATGAATTCATTCCCATCGCCCATCGTTGGAAAGTCAAGACGTCCATTTCTTCTCGTCGTGACTTCACATACAACCTTAAAACACTTGTAACTAAAATACACACACACCAGTACATAAAAATAAATTAATTGTATGATTTTAATTTACGATTTAACGTGCTTTTAGTGTTGTTTCTGTGTATGTTTTTATTCCTGTGAACACGAGATTATTTCTGCCGGTATTGTGTGTGACCTCACATCACCATCAAATCTAATGTTAATGACTTTTGTGACTTGCATCTGCATATGTGGAAAGTGAATGTATAGATTAAGATTGTCATTTTGTAAGATTCATTCGCATCAGTGTCACCAACTTTAAGTATTAGTGAGAGAAGAAAAGAATATTATTTATCTAGCCTTAAGTAGATATAATTGGTAGAAAAACACTTAATGTCATGAAAAAACAAGAGGACTCCATGTTAAGTAATGCTATACAAAATTTATGTACAAATATACAAATATGAATTAAAGCCTCTGTAGAAGGCATTAAAAATTAAGTTTTCCATGTTACCAAGTAAGTTATCAGACACTGAAAGTAATAAGCAAGGAGAAATGCTGACAAAGGAATGAAAAAGCTTCTTGAATGTCAAAGTATTTTACCAGAGATGTCGAACCGATATCTCACAAACTTTGATAGACGTCTGCTGTCATGAAGCAGCCTGTCGGCTGGTTTTATTTTCCTGCTCGTGCGAGCTTATCATGTGACACTTTAGGCAGATAATTAATATTAATATGAATATTAGCCATAATAGCAAAAGTGTTGCGGGTGGTAACAGATATTAAATGACGCAAGAGAACAACAAACAAAACGAAGACTTGAGTAAAAAATATATTGCCAGGTTTATTTTCGCTAAAGAAAACGCATCAACAAAAATAAGGTTCCAGTGCAGTAGGAAAAAATATCTCCGGATGCTCATGTAGATGGTGAGAAGTGCGTTGTCCTGAAAAGGACAGTTTCGTAGTCGCTAGAGAGCGTTGTCTTGAAAAGGATAGTTTTGTAGTTGCTGAAGAGTGTTGTCCTGAAAAGGACAGTTTTGTAGTTGCTGAAGAGTGTTGTCCTGAAAAAGACAGTTTTGTAGTTGCTGAAGAGTGTTGTCCTGAAAAAGACAGTTTTGTAGTTGCTGAAGAGTGTTGTCCTGAAAAGGACAGTTTTGTAGTTGCTGAAGAGTGTTGTCCTGAAAAAGACAGTTTTGTAGTTGCTGAAGAGTGTTGTCCTGAAAAGGACAGTTTTTTAATTACTGAAATGCGTTGTTCTGAAAAGGGCTGTTTTGTGGTCGCAGGAGAGCGTTGTCCTGGAAAGGACAGTCAGTTCTGTAGTTGCTGAAGAGTGTTGTCCTGAAAAGGACAGTTTTGTAGTTGCAGAAGAGTGTTGTCCTGAAAAGGACAGTTTTGTAGTTGCTGAAGAGTGTTGTCCTGAAAAGGACAGTTTTGTAGTTGCTGAAGAGTGTTGTCCTGAAAAGGACAGTTTTGTAGTTGCTGAAGAGTGTTGTCCTGAAAAGGACAGTTTTGTAGTTGCTGAAGAGTGTTGTCCTGAAAAAGACAGTTTTGTAGTTGCTGAAGAGTGTTGTCCTGAAAAGGACAGTTTTTTTAATTACTGAAATGCGTTGTCCTGAAAAGGACAGTTTTGTAGTTGCTGAAGAGTGTTGTCCTGAAAAGGACAGCTTTGTGGTCGTTGAAAATGACAGACTATTGAATATCGTTGATGCTGGCAAGGATGACTGGAGCGGCGGGAGCTGGAGGCCTACTAGAGATGGCTGAAGCAGCCGCCGATGGCGAGCTGGAGGTGATGATGATGGCTGGTTGGCTAGCTGGGGCTGTTGCTTATGGCTGGGGCCTTAGGCCGGATATTTGAACAGATAGTACATTTTGATCCTGAAGAGTTTTATTTACGCCAATCTCCATACTGAGACGCGATATGACACAGAGTTGGTTTAATGTGGAGAATCCGTATATTCGGGCCAAAGACAAAAATTGCCCAGCCCCTACAATCGTCGGTTGCGTTGGGATCAGTATGGTTATCGATCTCCCTTTTCTGGTGCAATTGGGATGGAGGTGCAGCTGTTCCCCGAGACCGGGCACCTTACAGTATTTTATTTTCCCCAGAAGTGTCTCTACCTGCAGACAGAAGCACAACTTCTTTTTATCTTATTTATTATACATTAATAGACACGTTGCAAATGGTCAGAATGTTCGCTTTTCCAAATTCGGGTTCAAATCACACTATGGCTGAATTGTCAGGAAGGGGACTCGATGTTATCGGCCTTGTAGAGTCGATCCCAGCCTGCAGAACTTTTGGAAAGTGTCTGAAAACCACCCCAGGGGTTGACCCAAGCAGTGTGAGTAAATTGGGTAGATGGAACTATTTGGGAACCGTCGATGGTTGAGCTAGCACGAAGCCACAAGTCATCATGACTAAGGGTTTGAGTGTACTGGTCTTGCCCAGATTGTTGATCACGCCAGATAATATGCTCTCTCCCAGAAGCTCTAACTATGCTCCACTCAGCATAGTTGCAGTATAAACCACAGATTGGATCCGTGGGTGTTGAAAAAACATAAATGTGCCTGGGCAGGGGTTTGCAGTAGGGATACGAGTGGACAGCCATTAGATTACCATGAGATTATTTAATTGCATCAGCTATTTTATATGGTTGCATCAGCATAGGATTAATTTGCTTGACCATTAGTACTGAATTTGATCTTCACTGGGTGCTCCATACTTGTGGCCTTGTGTCAGACTGAGCTAAGTTTAGTAAGCAACAACTAGTTATTTTATATTTTTCATTTCTGAGATGAAGTAAATTATTCCATACTATGTAAACTAGTATCTAAAACTTTGTTGCTTTTAACAAAATGTTAGGTTATTTTTTAACTTTTACAAGTGTACATTGCATTTGGTGGTTATTAGATGTCATTCAACATATTATTAAGACCAGTATCTTAATCCTTATTGTTTTTATCACAACATTTCAGTAGATACATTCTTCAGCCTTCATGAGATGTATGCTGAAACAAGGTGTCCCACTATATATTATACAAACCAGTATCTTCATCTTTGTTGTTTTTATCACAACATTTCAGTAGATACATTCTTCAGCCTTCATAAGATGTATTCTGTAACAAGAAGTCTTCAGATCTCACTAGATGCATTATTCAATTTATTATCCTAATCTTTGTTGTCTTTGTTTATCAGCAGATATATTATTCAGCCTTTATCACATGTATACTGCAATATGAGGTTTTTAAATATCACTCTATGCATTATTCAGTCCAATATCTTCATCCTTGTTTTTATATTACAGTATTTCAGTTGATGCATTCTTCAGCCTTCATAAGATATATGTTGCAACAAGAGGTCATTAAAAGTTAATGATATATTTTAGCACTATTTAAAATTACCCCTGGAAGTATGATACATGGGAAAAAATTTAAAGATGTTGTTACAGATATAAAAAAAATGAGTCACATCTAAACTATTAGATGCAATACAGACTTGATAGCCACAAAGAATTTTGCCATCAAAATTGTGATAACAATAACAATAAAGATACTTGTTTGAATAATATGTAGATTAATTAAACAAATTATGGCTGTATGTTATCTTGTTAGACAAACATAAATACCTCAGTATCCCTGTCCATTTGTGTGCATGTGTGTATGTGTGTATGTATGGAAGTGTGTGTGTATATGTCATATGTGTGTGTCTATGTGTAATGACCACTTAATAGATGTAATAATATATTGTAAAAACTGGGATTTTCATCACAATGGTCACTTGAATGAAATCAAACTCAATTAGATTAGAAAACACCAGAATTTTTAATGTGTAAATGTCATTGTGTTCCCAAAAAAGGTGTTAAAATTTTTGCAAGGTAGTTTGCTAATTTCTCTTTAACAGACATAAGAGATCATATTTCAGTGTTAGGTTTGATGTTTCAGCACCCCTCACAAATTAGTAAAAACCCCAGCAAAAATTACAATACCTCTTTAGGAACAAGCTGACCTTCACACCTTAAAAATTGTTGATGTTATCAACAAATTGAAAAACATAAAAATGAAAATAAAAAGAAATTTTTAAAATTAATTTAATACACTTTTTTCTGTGTTCATCTCTCTACAAGGAATGACATAATAGTGCCAGCTCCTTGATAAATAGTTATTAGTTCCTTAGATTTGCTTAGATACAAAATAACAGAACAACAAATCTCAGACTTGAAGACATTTATTCTTCATAAAATCATTCATTCAAAAATGTTATGTATTTGACCAATATTTCATTGGTACTTTTGTTTTTATTATTTATCGAGTTTAATTCTTTAACATCCTTGCATATATTGAATACATTTATTGCTACATTTTTGGTACAGTAAAAAATATCTATACTAGAGTTGAATAATATATAGATATATATATATATATAGGGTGTATCAAAAATACTTTTACAAATTTTGGGGGTGGGTTCCTCACATTAAAACAGGGACAAAAGTCCATATAAACATATGTCCACAAATCCTTCATTTTTGGGTTATTAAGTTTAAAGAAAGTTAACAATAGATGGCACTGTGTTGACTAGGTTACATTTGTCATTCGTGTACATTTGTGGCTTGTCTGTCTTCCACATTTAACATGTGTAATAGTGAGTTAACTGAGAACTGTTCATTTAACAATGGCAGGATATTCATATCGTGTGCAGGCAAATATGATTGTTACATATGGTAATGAACTCAAGTCTGTATCATATTGTATTTTTAGATCGAAGGAAGTCATCCAACCTTTGCTGTTGTATATTGTCATATTGCTGAGACAGGATCCATGGCACTACAAACTATGGATCGAGTAAGAGTGCTTGTATGCCTGACCATGAAGAACTCCTTCTACAGGTTGTTGGAGATGATCCAGGTATCAGCACATGTCAAGTGGCCCTAGCATGTCATACATCTCATAGAACTGCATGGAGGGTACTTCAAGAGCAGCACCTGTATCTGTATCATTTGCACCGTGTGCAGGGTCTTTTGATCTTTGATCACTCACCATGTGAGGAATTTTGCCAATGGTTTCTTGCAAAAACTACCGATACCTTGTTTTGTCTCTTCAGTCTTGTTTACAGAGGAGGTAACATTTGGAAGAGACAGAATAACAAATTTACACAGCCATCATTTGTGGGTGGATCAGAATGCTCATGGTACAATAGAGTCTAGACAACAGCATTGATTTATGAATAATGTTTGGGCTGGAATTGTAGGTGATTGTCTCTTAGGTCTGTATGTTTTTCCAACACATCTTACAGGAGTTGTTTACAGGGACTTTATTTGAAACACACTTTGAGACTTGTAAGAGGATATACTGCTGCTAATACGAAAATGCATGTGGTTCATGCATTATAGAGCTCCAGCATATTTTTGTCACATTGTTTGCAATACACTGGCTGACATCTACCATGAAAGATGGATAATTAGAGAAGGACCAGTTCCATGACATGGACAATCCCCTGATATCAATGCTTTGGATTTTTATCTGTGGGGCCACCTAAACCAATTGGTTTAGGCAGCATGTCTCTCTCTCTCTCTCTCTCTCACTCTCTGTCTTTGTCTCTCTCTCTCTTTCTCTCTCTCTCACTCTCTGTCTTTGTCTCTCTCTCTCTCTCTCACTCTCTGTCTTTCTCTCTCTCTCTCTCTCTCTCTCTCTCTATATATATATATATATATATATATATATATATATATATATATATAAAAAAGGCTTAAACACTAATATTCCATGGTTATAATTTATCCCATTGGAATCGTAAATACGATCCAATTCATCAGACCTACAAATTCAAAAAGAAAACAGAAAAAACAACTTCGAAATAAAAAAAAAGAATTTAGAGAGATTGTAAGTATGAGAGTGTGGGACGAATGTTAGAGCTAAAGAGAGGGGTAACAGACGAGAGAAGGTGGGGGATTAAAACTTAACAGAGAGAAGTTTTAGAGAGGTGAGTCAAAGATGGTTTAAGTGAGAGAAATATGAATGTTGCCAGATGTCTAATACATTATTTATATATTTTGCATATGTACGTGTATATTTACCACTAATATTATATATATATATATATAAATATATATATATATATATGTTGCTTGATTTCAGTGTGTGTAATCTCATCAATGTAAACACTGCTTTGGTTCAATGAAGTGCTAAAGGATGAAAAACATTGCACAAAGATTATTTTCCACTTTGTCACAGATTTTTAATAAAATTGTTCTTATATATGATAATTAATATATTGTTTTCCCATATATATATATATATATATATATATATATATATATATATATATATATATATATATATATATATATACTTCTTCAGGCAATGGTAAGAACTAGTGATTAAATGATTTTTAAGGAAATTTTAAAACAAAGTGTTACCTCTTTTCTGGAAGTAAAAAGTGGGTGAGGTGGGAAAACATAAGATCAGAATTAAAAATAGACTTGTGCATATGTCTGTACTAAATAGAAAAGCTCTGAGGATGGAGTTGGGGGAGTTATTTTTTTCATGTCATGACAAACTGGAACATAGGTCATCATTGACAATTGCAGGAAATATATAAGCCAGAAATGTGTTGTGGTTGTAGACAAATATGACCTGTTCAATTTCTTGAAAGGCTGTTAAAGGGAAGGTTAGGAGGATAATCAGACATAAAGTTAATTTCAACAGAAAAAATATTTTAAAAAGTTTTAGGTTCAGGAAGATTCTTAAAGAAGCCTGTAGATAGAATTATAATATATATTCACACAGTCTTGAGCTACCACACAACTTACATGGCCTGAAGATTGTGTTCAAGCATGAAACAGCCTGTTGCCACTAGGTGTTGACTACAGTGCCCACTCTTATATATACACACACTCTATTCCTGATATTGAGCACTTTCACCCTATCAACATAGCAAACATTAAAACAATATTTTTTATCATATATATATATATATATATATATATATATATATATATATATATATTAAATTATTTGCTCTGAATTTACATTGAGCTTTCTGGATTTTATCCTTCTTAGGTTTACCCATACGGATTACCTAGTTTTTTCATAAACTATATATATATATATATATATATATATATATATTACATTTCAGGTAGATGGAGCTCATCCATCTGCAAAAGTTGTCCATGTAAATGAAGGAAAATCCTGATTTCAAACCTTCACTGACATATGGAAGTAAATCCTGACAGAAAATGCTGAGTGGAGCTTTGAATGTGGTTTGCTGTCAACATTGATGATCTCTTAGTAACTTCTGTAGCCAAGTTGGCCCCAAATGTAATACCCTGCATAGTACTTGATATATATATTTTTATATTATTTGAGTGTTATTTTTCTCCTGTTTTCCTGTGTGTCTTGGCCCTGCTTGGATCAGCCCAATATGAAGATATCTATGACAAATGGATCTTGGTCTCCTTATAAAAAAACCAAATCACAGTGTGGGATAAGGCAGGTCCAAGATCAAAAGAGATCACTCCATCAATCAGCCATGGTATTGGATGTCTTGGACAACCAGGGAGAGTATAGGGCAACATATATATATATATATATATATATATATATATATAAATATAAAAGTGAACATTGAAGTCAACACTAGAGGCAACAGGCTGTTTCATGCAAGATGCAATCGTGGCCTGACGATTGTGTCTAGCATGAAACAGACTGTCACCTCTAAGTGTTGACTTCAATGTTCACTTTTATATTTACACATGCACTATCTCTGATATTAAGCACTTTATCCCACAAATATAGCAATAATTTTAAAAGTATATTTCTTTTATATATATATATATATATATATATATATATATATATATATATATAAGAATTATACAAACAGTGCTGGTGCAAGGGTCTTTGCTGGGTCACTGCCAAATCTGTGATATAGGGCCCTCCACTCTACTGCATCTCAATTAATATTCTTATAAAATAGAAATTTTATTGTAACCTAATTATGTACAATAATGGATCATATACAATATAGGTGAAAAATTCAACTAGAAAAACTTAAAATAAATCCAATTTATCTAAATACAAATTAGAGACATATCAATAGATCATTCCATCTCAAATAAATCAACATATTTTGCACCATAAATCAACTTGTGATTTTTCTTGTCAAAAAGATGAATAATTTTAACACATTTAACATTATGAATAAAAAGTAGTGAACTTTATATAGTGTTTTTTGAGACTTAGCATAAGCAAAACAAATTCATGGATTTGGACAAAAAAATTCAGCAAAAATTTTTCATCCTTTAATAATCAATTGTGTTTAGTCTAATTTATAATGCATATAAATGTTGGTAGAAAAAAAGCAAATGTTGATAAGATAGCAAGGTTTAAAAAGAACTGCCTAGGACCCCCCCCCCTCCAATCAAGTTTGGTTCCTCTGGTCTGGGGTAGTATGCACTGGCCCTGAATACAAATAAAATTTACTTGATTGATGTTATTTATATACTGGGACAGCAATCACTCTTTAATGCATTTTCATTGGACAAACATCAAAAGGTACTTTAGTTTTTATCATGTTTTTCTTGTTTGCAAACAAGTGTCTTCTTTTCTAGACTTAATGAATATAAAAAATGTTTAAAAGATTGTTGATTCCAAACAATTTCATCAAAATTATTGTTATGAATAATCAAGAGTAGTCTCCCTTTGTTTTGTTACTCTCCTCTTTAAGAGAGCTATTTCTGTTTACTGGAACTATAAAAGGACATATATGTGAACCTTGTAATCTCAGTTGAATAAAGCTTTATTAAAGTCTACACCTGCATACTTTTGTCAATACAACTATTACCTATATTCAAGAATATTTTTTCATTATACTACTATAATATATGGCATGTAAGTGCTGTTATAGATAGTATAAAAATTGCTGGAAATAGATATGTTCTTAATTTCTAAATATAGCCAGTACCTTGTGGTGATGTTCATAATTAATGCTAATTAATGCTAATTAATGCTAATTAATGCTAATTAATGTTGATTTATTGTTTTGTATAATATGTATAATAATTCCCATACTTTTAAACACTTTTTGCAATGAGAGGTCCTTTGGGACACATGGCCCAGTGGATAAAAGCATTGGTTGAAGTAATCCAGTGACTTGACCCAAAGAGTTGTAAGTTCAATCCCTGGCCACAGCAGAGGTGAATAAAAACTTGGAGAGTTGAGTTACTAAAGGGAGATAACTGAAACTGAGATATCCAGAAAAAGAATGGCACATAAAACTAGAACAATCTAGACCTGGGGACTAAATAAAGAGTTCACATCTAAATTCTAATCCATGTCACCCAAAGACTGCTGATGTGTACGATGGTCAAAACATTGTGAATATGACAATAAAGATAAGGACAACAGTCCAAACAATGTAAATAGTGTAAATAGTTACAATACCTCATCTCAAAAATATAGACAGATATATCTGTTGCCATATCTGGTCAGGTGCTCCTGCTACTTATCTCATGGTTCTTGACAAAATCCAAAGGAGGATCTGCAATGTAATTCATCCTGACTTAGCATCTCAACTTCAGTCACTTTCTCATCAAAGTGGCATGGCTTCCCTCTGTCTTTTCTACAAATATTTTCATGAGAACTGCTGTGATGATGTTTTTTCGCTGGTGCCTGGACTACGTAAGTTTAAGTGTGCTACTAGTTTAACATCTTGGTCCCACCCTTTTATTGTTGAATTAGTTAAATGAAACCATCACTTCTACTCCAACAAATTCTTTTCTTGCACTTTCTACCAGTGGAACTATCTTCCATTTCCTTGCTTCCCTGATAAATACAATTTTCTAAAATTTAAATGCAATGTCAATCACCATCTTCTTGAACTCCATTCAGCTTTTATCTTTTCTTTGGCCTCCCCTATATTCAGTCTTTTTTTCTCACCTTCACTCTCTGTAACCCCCTGTCTACTAGTGGCATTTCTGCTTTGCTTGTGGTGAAATGATTGGAGCAGGTAGAATGGAGATCAACATGTTTTAGTGGACTCAGCAGTTTTCAATCAGCTTGTCTGAATCGTTTTCAAGCAGCGAGAGCAAGATCTAAAAGGTCAGCCAATTTAACAGTGATATCATCCCACAATCCTTACTCTTGCTCCAT
This sequence comes from Acanthosepion pharaonis, assembly GCA_903632075.3. Lineage (NCBI taxonomy): Eukaryota > Metazoa > Mollusca > Cephalopoda > Sepiida > Sepiidae > Acanthosepion > Acanthosepion pharaonis. The sequence goes on from CAHIKZ030001284.1 coordinate 357,605, forward strand.
ATGCAGCCTCTTTTGTAAATCACTAGTGGGTCTTAAGTGCCACTTAAGATTATCGCACAAAATTTCATAACTGAATCAATTAAGCTGTCAGATACTTATATGTTGAAACTGACAGTAGAGTCCATTATTATATATATATAAACAAGCAAAATTAAGGCATATTTTGTTAAGCTATTACTATTGTTAGGTTTTCACATATGAATGTTTAAATATAATTTTCCAATCATGAAATTGTTATGTAGTAATTTTTGTGTGAGGATTTTATTAACTATTAGCAATAAAAAATATATAACCCATTATATATAAAATAAAAAATATATACTCCACTATATATTCAGTAGAATCTTATATTAATACTACTTTATCCATTTATGGATGCTAGTATAATGGATAGCAGCTTGAAATTAGAAATTGGAGAGCAGAGTTCAAATTCCAGTCAAGTTTGTTGCATTCACTTATGTGTTAATAACTTTGTGAAATGTATGGATCCATTTATTCTACCCTCAGCTATGGGATAAATAGTAGGACTTGTATCTGCAAAAACCACCGCTATCTCTTAAAAATTATTGCAAAAATTTTTTTCTTACAATACAAAATATTTTTCAACTTTAAATAATCCACAAAGGATTGATAAGTCATAAAAACCAAATCAAATAGTTTACCTTTTTTATAAAAAAGATGGCATATTTTTTAGTTCATATGTCCACATAAGAAACTTTACATATATTAAAAATAGACTAAAAGGTTACAAACATTACAAATATAAATACTTGTTTTATTATATATATATATATATATATATATATTATGAGTGTAGCAGAAATGTTTTGAAGTGCATATAACGAACATTTAATGCCATTTTGTATTTCTTTCAATTTCTGGTCAGCTCCCTTATATTGGGATGCTTATTTTGCAAAAATTCCATAGATACAATGAGTAAATTTAAAATTTTAAAATAATTAGAACAGAGCTTGTTCATGCATGTTTTTTTAAAATTTACCATCACAATGAAATACAGATTTTATCACAGTTACAATAAATTTGTCTTTGTAATTTACCCCCAAGATTATTGAAAACAATTGGTTGGGAAAAAACTTTGCCACCTTCTTTTTTGAATTTTACTTCAAAATCAAGAAACTGATTAGAGAAATGGAAAGGATCATTATAAAAATAATTAGACACAACATGTCTGTATTATTCAATGAAACATGTTTGAATGAAGATATGCTACCTAAATATACATAAACTACAATGCAAATGCCTAGAGAGTGCCTTAATCACAAGGTCATCTACAGTAAATTTGTCATCTGGCTCTTATATTTCATCATTCCTGGCAGATCTTTTAATATAATGATGTGGGTACCTACTTATATAAATGATGGAAAGAAAAAGAAAAAGACCCTAAATGAATTCAGCTGATAAAAATAAAAAATAAAAAAATACTAAAATTCTCAGCACTTCTTATTCATAACAAATTCAGTCTGATGAAGTCATGAAGGATGAAATGCGTCAGTAGTAAACTTTTTTCCACTTTGTCTTATAATTTCCTCAATACTGTTCTTGATATGTAAAAATGTATATTTTTATATATATATATATATATATATATATATATATATATATATATATATATATATATTTATATATACAAAAGAAATATGCATTCTGACAAACAGCATAATTAAAATAATCCTATAAATACTCCAGGTAATGATCATATTAAAAAAATTAGCTCATATTATTTTATACTTAGGAAAGCATCAATTCTTACTTATTAGTCTTTCTGGTTTCTGTATGTTGGGAATATAATCTAAAAAAGTGTTTTTCATAATCTTTTTCTTACCATTCTCTTAAAATATCCACATTTTATTTATTTAATGTAACCAAGATAAACAATATTTGTGTGCTTATCATCTTCAAAATAGTCAGTTATGTGCCATGTGTGATACACACTTAGGTGATCATGTATTTTTGGATGCATAACTGATGAGGTAGATTTTTTATCGTAGTAGGTTGCCATTCTCTTTCTGCGGTAGACCAGCTGCCATCCAGTGCTATAGAACCTGGTCTGTCCTGCTATTTACCCATAACTGAGAGGGGAGAAGAGGAGGATTCATACCTTTCCCAAGGGTATTAGCATGTAAGTGAATGTAATGGATTTGACTGGAATTTGAACTTGGCTCTCCAATTCCTCACTCCAAGCCACTATCCATTACTCCACTGTGCCTCCTCAAAATAGTACAAGACAAAAAAAATATAATTAAAAATAATAATTCATTAAATGTTCAATATTTTGACGAATAAGGAATTAATTTTTGGTATCCGTTTTATAAAGGCATAGAGCAGAATTTATAAGTTACTTGATTGAGCCTGAAAGGGGTTCCACTCAAATTCATTCATTTTTTGATTACTAGTTTCTATGAGCAAGCACTCAGGTGGGAATCATAAACTTTCTTTTCCATTAATTTAATGGAATTTTATATAATAGATTTAAAGACAGATTTTTAAAAATAAAATTTTAATCTTAAAATTTTCTAATTTGTTTTTTTTTTATTTTAAACAAATGTATCAATTTGGAGAAAAAAATAAAGATAAATATATGGATTTTATATGAACTGATTGATGATCAGTGACAAAAGATCCATTGTAAACAGTTGTTGGCAAATGAAACATTTTTTCAATGATTAAAAATATATCATAATAACAATATTTGTTATAATGACTAAAAATTGTTCATGGCTTCAAGTCCTGTACCCTCAGGACCATTAAGTGGGTGCACTGGTGTGATCTTGTGTCCAATAAGGAGCTCTACTAAGAAGATCAGCCAGCCAACCAGCCGAGCATCTTCCACACCATTGCTCAGCACTGTGTTTGCTGGCTTGGTCATGTCCTGCAATGACCAACCCACCAGAATCATCTACTGGTTTGACATGCCAGACTAGAGACAACTTCACAGAAAATCACACAGCTGCTGGAAGAATATCATCTGTGAGAACCTCTAGTGTATTAGTCTGGTGCTAAAGGATGTTCTGATGCTCTGCCAAGACCATGAGTGCTGGAGGGCCAAGATTACTACTAATCAGATTTTGTGATTCAGAAGATAACCTTGTAGCAGACGAGCTACTGAAAGGATGTCATCTGTCAGGACTTCCAGCAGATTAAACTGTTATGAGAGCTGGAGGGATGAGGTTGTTCTCATAGACTCAATGTGTTATGGCATGCAATTTAGCAGCAGCAGCAGCAATAGAAATTGCTGAGTTATGATGAGGTTCTGGGTTTCTTTCGGAATAATAAGTAATAAGTTTAAAAAGCTATTTAAAAAATAATCAGCTGTAGAAACTTGCATGAAATTGATTAACTCTACAAAGTACCATTCTATAATAGAGAATATAAAGTAAATTAAAAGAAGCTCAACACAAATCTTGAAAGCCTTCAACCTCTAAAAATGCTATTTCTCTGAACAATCTAATACAAATATCTTCAAGTATTATTGTAACAGAAAAATGTTAAGGCTTGACCTATTATTAAATAAACATACTCTTTGTTCTTGTTATTGTGGTTTTGATAATAATAAACACATTCACTTTATTTCTTCTCTGTTCAAACACCTGTTCTTTAGACAAGCTGGCCTTGTTTGGAATTGTCATTCTTTGAGAAATCTATAGAATAACTCTATTTTCTACCCATTGTCTCTGAATTATTTTTCTGATATAAAATAATTTTTAATTTAATATTTTTTAGAAAAGGTATAAATAGTTTTTTTAATAAGACATGAGTGAAAGCAAAGATACTTATTTGAATCAAAGTAATCTGTCCATCAATAAGATATGCCTAATAAAGAAATGTCAAATGATAAAGAAGCAAAAATGTGATAAAAAAATCAATGAGAAAACTTGTCTGAATGAATCAATAAATAAAGGTTTTTAAATTGTTATTGATTTATTTATTTTATTTGTTGATATATAAGAGAGATGAAAATGTAAGATTTGCTTCTACATCTGTTTATGACATTTGGCACAAACCTGTTGAATAATAGAAAATTTGTCAAGCAGATCAATTTGCTAAACTAAATATTCACCTAATACAAGGGTCAAGGTCCATGGGAGTCTGTTTTACAAAGTGGCAGCTTTTAAGAAGAATCTGTCCCTGAATGGAACTTCCTTTTTACCATTGAAATATGAAGGGAATGATGATGATTTTCCACTGTGTACATGACATGGTGTTTTCTAGCTGTAAAGGTCTGAACTGGTGGAATTAAAGAATAAAATTGATCTAAACATTTGCCATGATAGTACAATGAATTTGATTCTTACTGGGTGCTCTAGTGATTTTAATCTTTGTTCAGAATTTGATAATTTCTTTTTTTTTCTTTTTAATCATTTCACCCCAAGGTAATAATGATACAAGGAGATACTAACAGTGAAAGAAACTGAGAAAACCTTACTGAGAAGAAAGAACAATAAAAAGAACAGAATTAAAAAGACAGATGATGATGATTGATGTTGCATTTAAATTTTTGAAGGTTGTGGTTGACAGGAAAGCTAGAAACTGGAAAAGTGTTTCACAGGCCAAAAGTGCAAGAGAAGAAACTTATAACTTATAAAAGGCTTATAAATACGAGACTATTGTAGAAAAGATAAAATAAAATATTGGTTTATAAGATAGTCTCATCTTTACAATGGTATGAAAAATTGCTGTTTTTTTTAAAATATATACACTAATCGCTATTTGAATTATTTTATTTTTTAAATAATTTTGATTTTATTTGAATAACTTTACATTGCTTAAAAGCAGTTATATAATGAAAGTTCAATTTTGAAAATGAATGGTATAAATGAATGTAGAAAATTTTTCTTTTATTTTTCATTTGTTCATCATAATATAATTTTGCATTCTATTTTCAAATTCAAGCAAAAGGTTATCTTCCCATCCTTGTTTTCTATATCCATTTGACAGTAGGTCATATTATGATATATTGTTCATGACTCTCATGTCATATTGAGTTTCTGTGTTGAATGCACACACACTCCCAGACACACCATTGTTAATTACAATGTAAAATGGCATTTACTATTTAGCAAATAGTCTTTTAGATATAGGATTAATATAATGAAAACTAGCACAAAATCAGCAAGCTGAATTCAGATTCAAGGCTAATCAGTTGCATTCACTTTCATGCAACTGAAAATGATACAAACCCATCTCTTCTCTTTCCAGCTATGGATTAAATAGTAGGGTAGACTTGGCTCTCTTGCCTTATGTGGCAGCCAATATAAGTGAAAGAAAACTTTGAATTCCAAATCATAGAGAAGGTAAACAGAATCAACTCTAAAGTATGCATAACAACAATAAAAGGTTATCTGTGGAGCATCCTGATCACTTATATCCTTAAAAGGCATAGCATTAAATCACATATTATTTTACATTTTAGTTAACACTTTCTTGCAATAACAAGTTATGCATGATTATATATATATATATATATATATATATATATATTCTCTACTAATGGATTTTTTATTTATCAGTCTGACAGATTTTTCATGACTTTAAATTAGAGTTGGTTGGTTTGGCAATTTATGTTTCGGTATCAGTTTCCAATTTTTTCCCCTTGATACTGTGGTTTTTGATTTGGTTTTTAATTTAGTATTTAGTGTTTTTGCTTTCTAAGGAAGCCATTCATTTTTGTGTGTAATGACAGCATTTCTACTTGATATCTGATTTCATTTCAGATTGATAAATTTGCAACTTAGTCTGTTCAACTCGAAAATTTTCGTGTATTTCTGGGCCAATCTTAAAAATATTCATATGGCTGGAAAGAAAATAAAATAATCTTTCTAAATATGTAATTTGTATGCGCTTTTATTCATTGAATTATGTATTACAGAGAATGGTATTTTGCTTTGACCAGCAGAAAATGCAAAATATGATTTTTTGTTTTGCAAAATTAAAGTGACCACCAATCTTTATCAAGATTCTTGAAATTGTACAGTCAATTAGAAGACACATTAAGCTACAACCAGGTAGACTTTCATTTCTTTTCTGACCCATGGAAGCGAATTCCTTGAAAAATTAAAGTAAGCAAAAAAAAAGAAGAGCAACTGATAGTATATGTGGTAAAAAAAACTTTTAAATTATTGAAACTACTGTCTGACACTGACTAATGGCTAAAAACGAATAATAATAATTTAAAAATAGTCAATTAAATGTTTTTAACATATTTTTATTCAATTCAATCTTTTTCTCTTACAATGGTATATAAAATTAAATTTTAACATCTGAAAGTTTTTTTCAATTGTGTTTCTTTGGATATGGTCACTCAGTAGTAATAGCATTTAAAAAACTGAACGATTTCAGTTTAAAAAAAAAAAAATTTTATGCCGTTTCATGGTGTTGTTATAAAATAAAATAAGACATATCTCGGCTGATTTACAGGCAAATAAACTAACATACTCAAGAGCGAGAGCCGGATGTGAACAGGACAAGACCCCGTCACAAAATGACCATTATTGTCATTTACGAATGTTCCCGACGCACGAGTTCCGGTCGAAAAATAAAATAATATTTAAAGTGTTTCTATTTTTCAACCAATAAAAATGCTTCCCTCCTAATTATCCTTGCTTCGTTTCTCGAGCTTGTTAAGCCATAAAAAAAACACCATAAAAGGGGTCACACGGAAGTACAACGGGCGGTCAACAGGTGGCCAGGGAAGAGACCTGTCACGGTCAGGCTGAGCGGTCAGCAGCAGCCAGCAGGAGGAGCGCTACCCAACCTGTGAGAACTACTATGAAAAGATCAACCCAGATCTTCAGCCAGCCTATGAACTATACCACAAGGTAGTTGTCCCAAACCCGCATGTTCCTGTTGAAATAAATCACGTAAATCTATTTCTGCTGTTGTCGTATTTCTTTCTTGCAACCATATGCTTGTCTATAACACTGGTGTCAGAAGTGTACAGCAAGAGAAATATGACTGACTACATGAGCTTCACCCGAGCCAAACTATTTATTCTCATCAAGGAACAGAAAACATTACTATTCAACTTGAAAACGGGACCAACACAGCCTTCCGAAGCCACGATACAGGAAATCCAAGCTGACATAAACGACATGCTGACTGCCCTAAAATCAACTACTTCAACACCTCCCACCGCTTAAACAAATGGCGATTACAGCTTAATGATGCGCCAACAAACTATACGCGACATATTGAAGCTAGAGAGAACTTTTCATCCTGGACACGATGTGAACCGATTCATCATGGCTCTAAACAAAGCATACACAATCCACGTCACGCCAGAACTCGGCACCTATCCCAGCCTGGAATGCGAATTCGTCAAGTCTGCTAAAGATTTACTGGATCAAAGTATCTTTCAGCAGATGGTTGACTCAAGAAAGGACATATCCACTTTTGAACAACTGAAAGAATACTTATTAGCAGCCCACAGAAGGCAGATGAGTAACTTCCAACACCTCAGTCAAGCCTGGGATCTGGAACGGCGAGACGGCGAAAAATTAACAGACTTCGCGGGTTGACTTGAAAACACCCTAAGAGAGGCAGCCGTCTTTCTTTGGAATTTGGAAACTCAAATCTTTACCCACATCTTGTCAAGAAAATGGACAACCACTATTCAGCCATTGGCATAGCCTCCAAAGCTCAAAGATACCTTGGTCGCGGTGTAAAATCCGACACGACTTCGCACAACACTGTGTATTTCACACAGACACCACAGCGGTCAAACCAAAGAAACGCGCCACTCCGACCCAGCAGGCAACCAAACCCACAGCAGACGGGCCTCACCAACCCTCCCGAACATGGCCACCATCCGACACGCAGAAACCATCAGCACACACCACGAATCAGCATGTGCAAGAACAACCTCAGAGGTCGCCCCTGCCACCATGGACACAACTGCCTATATCGCCACCCACCTCGCACTCAGGCACAGGCCCATATCACTGCAACGAATGATAATATACAAGCCATAAATAATGTGGAACAGGATTTTCGCTTCGGGCAGGACGAGATGTGATGCCTCATTCACTGTGCCCCTATGTCAGCCATCACATCTTCAACTTTCAAGGACTCGCTCACCATTCACCGCTCGTCCAGTCCACCTTCAACTTCAAGGACATCACCTTCTCTGGCGTTGCAATGCTAGACTCTGGATGCTCCACCTGCATCTTACCAATATATCAGTTACCCAGAGAAGCCAAGAAACACATGACCCGCTCCAACGTCATAGTAAAAGGATTCAATGGCAGCACTACCGCCCTTGGCGAACTGACTTTCGACATCCCCATCGGCAGTCGAGACTCACCCACATTCAAAAAGGTTAACGTGCTGTTAACTACCCAAACCACACCGATCCTGATCGGCCAAAATATCCTATGTCACAACACGCTCAGTTCCTATCTAATCGACAACCAAAATGTGACTATAGAATTCAGACGCACACTTTCCTCAGGATACACAACACACACAGCCGCAATCATATCACCGTCATCGTCAACCAACGATCCAGCATATGGCGCCCAAGCTGACGTCATCCAAAACCAGCCTACTATGGAACTACAGCCCAACATCCAGACACTGGATCAAAAGCTAACCTAGGTAAAGCATAACACAGGGCTATCGCTACCAAACCACCCGAACTGAGATGAACTAGAGGTCACTGCAAACTTACTCATTCGCTACGCTGACGTTATCGGCACTGAAAGCAGCAGCAAAGGCACATTCATCCGACCCATCCGCATACCTACCAACGGCCATTCGTGCAGCCAGAAACAACACCCGATAGCCCAGGCTTTGGAAGCAGACGTTGATACCGAAATTAAGTGCATGGCCGATGAAGGTATCATTGAAAACTGCAGTGACCCCAAATGCTTCAATAGCCCTGTATTTGCTATACGCAAGAAAAACGGATCGATTCGCGTCGTCGCTAACTTTAAAAGAACTCTCAACAAGGTCTTAGTTGATCTTGACCCTTACCCAATGCCAAGGATCGACCAATTGTTCAACAAAATCGGCAAAGGCAATAGATATTTTACTACCCTTGATCTACACAGCAGCTACTGGCAAATTGAGATCGACAAGCGAGACCGATACAAAACAGCATTTACATGGAAGGACCAATGCTATCAATACACGCGCCTGGCCTTCGGCCTTACATCTACCGGACAAATCTCCTCCCGTTGCATAGGAGAAGCCCTAGCCACGGTCACATCCTGGTACAACATTTCTTCCTATATCGACGACAACTTGGTCCACGCTAGGACATTTAGAGAGTACATACTCTCCCTCGAACAATTTTTTACTGCCCTCCGAAAATTCGGACTCAAGCTGAATCCAGATAAATGTTCCTTCCTCGCATCAGAGGCAAACTTCCTCGGACAAATAGTAAACAGCGAAGGATTCAAGGCTGATCCAGAATACATTCCTGCCATCAGGGAAATGAAACCTCCAACATCAAAAAAGGAATTACAAAGCCTTATCGGCTGTTTAGTGTGGATCAGACAATTCCTAGGGACACGTCTTCACGAACAAATCAGGTCAGATATGTTTTCAAAACTTATGGGTCCCATACACGAACTCAGTCATCTCCACTGAGAGAATCTGCAACCACCTCGGCATCGCAAATGAACAACAGAAGGACGACGCCCTGGCAAAGATCATCAGCGCCCTCCAGTCACTCACTCCAAGCGAACCCCATATTGATCCTGACGACCACCGAGCTACGCTTTTCAAAAAACATTTGCACCAATTTTTTCTAGAACTAGGCACCTTTGTTTTGATGATAAGAGACAGTAAACACTCTCCGAGATTGGTTGTACCATACAAACTACGATCCAGATACCTCTACCAGGCACACGAGGGCAACAACCACTCAGGTGTTACCCATATGCGAGAACTCCTTTCCAGCTACTGGTGGGAATTCAAAAACCGCGACATCAAGGCCTATGTCGATTCTTGCGACACGTGTGCTAAGTGCAAGGGCAACTACGGTAGACGTACCTACTGGCCCATTGGCCACTGCAAACGAGGAAAGAGGCCATTCGATCTTGTCTTTATAGACTTTGTCACAATGCCCAACTCAAAGAGAAAACGCTACATCCTAACCATCTTGGATAGCTTCAGCCGAAACTTTACAGCCATACCATGTGCGAGAGACCGTGTTATCGATGCCGCCCATGGATTGTACCAGTTCTTCCTTCGACACAGAGAGATTCCATGCATAGTATCCTCTGATTGAGGCACACATTTAACTGGAGAAATGATTCCCTCCTAATTATACTTGCTTCGTTTCTCGAGCTTGTTAAGCCATAAAAAAAACGCCATAAAAGGGGTCACATGGAAGTACAATGGGCAGTCAACAGGTGGCCAGGGAAAAGACCTGTCACAGTCAGGCTGAGCGATCAGCAGCAGCCAGCAGGAGGAGCGCTACCCAACCTGTGAGAACTACTATGAGAGATCAACCCAGATCTTCAGCCCGCCTATGAACTATACCACAAGGTAGCTGTCCCAAACCCGCATGTTCCTGTTGAAATAAATCACGTAAATCTATTTCTGCTGTTGTCGTATTTCTTTCTTGCAACCATATGCTTGTCTATAACAGTGTGAAGATGAAACTGAAAAAAGTTGATTTTTCAGTTAAACCATCCATGTCTACTTTAAATGTTACTTTTAGTAGTTAATAGCCATATTGGAGTAGATGCTCCATTTATTTATTAAAAAGTATATTTATTTATTTTGTCTACTGGCATGAGGTGACTTTAGTCTTTCACAAGCAAAGCCAGGACAGAGAGGAGTTAAGCATGATATTTGACAGTCCTTCACCAATATTCCTATGGATACTGAAACACAAAAAAAACAAAACAAAAAAACATGGGAATGCAGAATTGGTGTAAAATGGGCTCATCAGAGACAAATCAATGAATACAGACCAAAGTAAGAATGGCAACCATGAAGCATGCATCAGCAGGGTTACAGTTGTCCTGCTGTAAATCCAGTGAGAAAATGTCTTTCTATTTTTGCATATTTACTCAATTTGTTCTCTATCAGCACACTGGCTGTTTGTTCCTAGTAAAGGTTATGGATTATTCTAATATCGCACACATGACAATCAAGCTTAATATTTTGAGTTGGTCTTTGTTTAATATTCAGATTTTAAGGTTTTCAGCTAATGCATCTGTAAATTTTTAACTAACTCCTCAATTACATTTTGTAAAAAAATCATAGTGAATTTGATAGTATAAGAATAAACATTTTTATACTATCAAATTCATCATTTTATTCTAATCTGGGAAATTTTGAATCTTGTCAAAAATAAATGGATAATTCGCTGTATTCAACTATAATTCCTGTTCCGTATTTCCAAGATCTTCCAAAATGAACATATTTTATACACTATATATTTTAATGCTACTACTTTTTCATGTAGATTTTTTGGTACTATAATGTGATACTTTATTCCTTTGGTTAGAATGCTGTATTAGTTGGTAACAATGTTGTCTTGAAGATCTCTAAATACAACTTGTTTTAAAAAAAATATCTAGAATTATTATACTGTTAATAAAATCTACATGTACATTTTTTGTGGTCATTCATTTATGTGGGGCAAGACAATGTTCTCTTGCAGAGGGGTTATTTAGTGAAGCACTTTTTAAGATAAGGAAACATCCAGTCTTCAAGTTCAATATTGCTCGTCCAAATGTTTTTTGCTTTTAATATTGAGAACTGAACCCAAAACTTTCTCTGGTTCTACAGTTTATAGAAACATAAACATATCTGCAAAAGCAAATATCTTTAGATCTTCAGGAAATTCAAGCCTTGATCCATTTAGTTGCATGATAGAAACATCCTGGTTATGATGATAAACTACATCTGGCATCAAGTGCTCTGATTGGGAGGTTTTGAGGAGTGTAGAATGACCTCTTAATTACTGTTGTTGTCAGATCTACCCTGACATGGGGCGGTAGCAGCTGTTAGGGTCCAAGCTAGGGGCAAATAGTGACTCCCCAAATTTGGATCAAAACATGAAAATATAAAAATACATTGGAAAAAATTACCAGCAATACATTTTCATAGTAAAAAAAAATTAAAAATTACCAGAAATACATTTTCATAGTAAAAAAAAAATAAAAATTACCAGCAATACATTTTCATAGTAAAAAAAAATTAAAAATTACCAGCAGTACATTTTCATAGTAAAAAAAAATTAAAAATTACCAGAAATACATTTTCATAGTAAAAAAAAAATAAAAATTACCAGAAATACATTTTAATAGTAAAAAATATTAAAAATTACCAGCAATACATTTTCATAGTAAAAAAAAATTAAAAATTATCAGCAATACATTTTCATAGTAAAAAAAAAATATAAATTACCAGCAATACATTTTCATAGTAAAAAAAAAATAAAAATTACCAGCAATACATTTTCATAGTAAAAAAAATTAAAAATTACCAGCAATACATTTTAATAGTAAAAAATATTAAAAATTACCAGCAATACATTTTCATAGTAAAAAAAAATTAAAAATTATCAGCAATACATTTTCATAGTAAAAAAAAAATATAAATTACCAGCAATACATTTTCATAGTAAAAAAAAATAAAATTACCAGCAATACATTTTCATAGTAAAAAAATTAAAATTACCAGCAATACATTTTAAGTAAAAATAAAAATTAAAAATTACCAGCAATACATTTTCATAGTAAAAAAAATTAAAAATTATCATCAATACATTTTCATATTTTCAAAATTACCAGCAATACATTTTTCATAAAAAAAAATTAAAATTACCAGAAATACATTTTCATAGTAAAAAAAATTAAAATTACCAGCAATACATTTTCATAGTAAAAAATATTAAAAATTACCAGCAATACACTTTCATAGTAAAAAAAATTAAAAATTATCAGCAATACATTTTCATAGTAAAAAAATATTAAAAATTACCAGCAATACATTTTCATAGTAAAAAAAATTAAAAATTACCAGCAATACATTTTCATAGTAAAGAATATTAAAAAATTTCCAGCAATACATTTTCATAGTAAAAATAATTAAAAAGTTACCAGCAATACATTTTTTGAAAAAAAATATAATTACTAAAGCTCATAAAATGAAATTTCAGCATTAAATGACCCATAAGGAATTGATATGCCATTAAACAAACAAGCCAAATGATACATGATAGAAGTATTAATATTTAGTGTATTATTGGTATTTTCTCTTATGTATGAACATATACACACATCCTGTAAAACCTACATGCTACCTCTTTAATAACAAAGTTAAAACTTAAATAAAAACATTAATAAATGAGTGACACATTAAAGGTAAATGATTTCATAAAGAAGTTTCAGTTGTGTATATTTAATTTTTGATTAGATGCTAGAAACTACATCTAAAAAATTTCCAGGAACTCAAAGCAATAAACTTTATTTTAATTGTTAATATTTATAGTGTGGCTAATGTCTACACATTGGAAGGTTGCCAGTATATATAGGTAGTAGGATAATTATTTTATTGAAAATTCAGGAATAAAATGAACTGATTCAAAGGTTTAAAATAAATAATATATTTTATTTATTTTCTTTTGAGTGATGAGTGAGTCTTTTGGTATTTGGCATAGCAAAAAAGTTTATTAATAAGGCAGATATTAATGTCAGTCTGGAGAGATGATTGTTTCCATAGTTTGAAGTCAGATGACGTCAGGTGACGTTTAGGATAGTAGTAATATCAGAAATTAGGTCAATGGCAATCTACTGTGTTTTTTTCTCGGCCCTGAACAAGGCATAAATATCAGTAGCTTAACTGTTTCCTTGTGTGTCACATATGACTGGTTTCTATGCAGCAGCATTCTTCTGCCATCCTTCTCTGCCAATAGCCAGAGGAGTTGGTTTATATCATTTCTAATAGGTTCAGAATTTGTGGTGGGAACTTTTGTTTTGGCTAACATCAAAAGTCTCTTTGTGCCAATTTTTTTGATTGGCTAAAATTATTTTATTTTCTGACACTAATTTCTTTTTCATTTTTTTTTTTAATGGAATTTATGTGTGGAGTCTCCCTTATTTTTGGTATTTTTCAGTCACAAATAAATAGGCTCTCCTCTTGCAAACTTTGCTGTTTTGAGTTGGGTTCAGTCTTTTCTTCTTCATCTTTTTATTTGAGGGTTGTTTTTTTGTAGTTTGAAAGATGTATAGAAAGAGAAGTTTAGAGAGAAAGAAAGAGATAAGAGATTTAAAGAAAAGTGCAAATGCCTTATTTTAATTTAAATTCTTTTTATTTTTGTTCATATATTTTATTTTTATTGGGATTCATTAGAATAGTAACCCATAAAACAATTCTCTTTTTGATTGCTGTACTCTACCTAAAGATTTACATCATGTCTCAAACCTACTGATATACAATGTGTAAAATTAACCTTTAGATTAATTATTTTCTTAATAGTAGATCTGTAGTGGACCCCTCGAGCACCCCAGTATCACAAAAGGGTGATGAGGTCACGAGAGGCCCGCTAGCATTTTTGAAGACATTAAATCTGACAAGGTGAAACAACATAGACGACAGAACGAGAATATATAGGATATAAGCTAATTTATTCTAGAAAAATAATAAAGAAATAAAGGTGGTCGGAACAGTAGATATGCAGATGTTCTGGTGCAGGCATTGATGGTCGAGGTTGCTTGCTACAGGTGTCGTTACAGGTAATCGCTGCTGGTCATTGCAGATGATCGCTGCTGGTCATGCAGGTGGTCACTGCTGGTCGTTGCCGATGATTGCTGCTGGTCAATGTAGTTTGAGGTTGATGTTGGTCGTTGCCAGGATGCCATCTTGATGTGTTGGGAAGGAAAGAGGAGCTGGCGTTGCGATGTTGTTCGGGCATGTCAAAGGTCCAGTGCAGGCATTGCATGTCTGCCAGTTGAGTCCGATATTAGTAACCTCCCGTAATAATTACAAACGTAGTGTACGGGAAAGGTTATGGACGACGTGCAGGCAGCCAGTAGGAACGGAATGCCGAGAGTTGAACATTGGCAAGGAGCCAGAAGTAAGAGGTGAAGGAGAGAGAGAAGGAACGCTTCCAACTATCGTCAAGTTGGCAGACAAAAAGAAATGGGAGCGTAACTTAATACACAGTCCGGTGGTCGATGTCCTGGCCACAGGGGCCAGAAGCCTGCGTACTGACCATTTCAGTCGCCGACCCTAAATTTAGCAAGAAGTCACTGTGTTGTGGTAAGGGAGACTAGCAAGAGAATTGGTAAGCTAACACAGTAAAGTCTATCTAAAAAAATGAGTAGAGCTTAGCTAAAAGAAAACCAAAGCCTAAAAATGCCTAGAAGTATATTACGACTAGGTTCATAATATAACTAAACTGAAAAGGTAACTTGCTAGTCTCTACCTCAGGTTAACAGCATGTAGGGAGCACAACCGAAAGGTCAAGGTCGAAATGACCTGTTCTCTTAAGGAGCCAAGGAGGAGGTAACTCCGACAGATCTATATTTTTATAAAAGTTAGGAAGATAACCATTATGGGGTTATTAGGTTATATACTAACTACATCTGATACTCCTATATATAAGGTATATTTAATTTAGGTGTATATTTGCTTTGTGTAAGTAAAAGAAAATGCACAGAGTGTTGATAAATATAAAATAAATTTCTATATACATAATATAATAATACTGAAGGATAAGATGAAGTATCAAGAAGTCACATGTAAAATTTGGGCACATATGAGAGATAGAGGAAGATTCCAAGAGGAAGTAAATGTATATATATATATATATATATATATATATATATATATATATATATATATATATATATGTATGCATGTATATATTCAAATATAGCAGCCACTGCTTGACCACATGGTGAAGGAAGGTGTATTTGTTTTCAGTATACCAAGGAACTGTTTAGCTGTGTAAGGTTGCCAGCTAGTCGTGCAAATATTGTATTCTATCTCTGGGTATGTTATGATGACTGCAGCATCAGAGAAGGGACAAAATTAATCTATCAACTCTGGTTTTGGTTGACTTTACAACTGTTTATATACACATCTATAGATCTATTTTGAAAAGGCTGTTCCCTTCTCATTGGCCTTCTTGCTATTATTTGTTTATTTCTTTTCTTACATCCTGGTTGTGACAGCTTTCTGATTGGTTGTTTGAACTATGGCTTTGTTTGCCTGGTGATTTTTATTATTTGTCTATTTCTAGGGATGGTGAAATTTTGGTCTTCTTGTTATTTATTTTTATTTCATTATTTCTCTTTCACCTCATACTTATTAAGAAACATTCACGTATCATTGAACCAACAAGTGTAATTATAGAAAAGCTGCTTTCATTTTAATCCCTAAATTGAATTTCAAAGATTTAACTTGACTTATACATAAAACTGGGTTTAGTAAAAAAAAAAAAAGGAGGATAAATATGCTGTTAGTCAGAATAATACAATTTCATGGTATTGAGTACTGTTCTTAGGTAGGCTAAAAGCAGTGGCAATAATATTTTGCTCAAGTAAATGACAAGTATAGGGAAATAAATGATATAGATAAATATGAACAGATTGAGATAGATAGATAGATAGATAGATAGATAGATAGATAGATAGAAGTTTTTTGAACACAGTTACTAGGTTTAGAAATAATTTGTTTGAGAAAATGTATAATATACTTAGTCTTGTTTTTTAATAAAGTATTTATATAAAACAAAATGAAACAAATTATTTACTTTGGTAACAGTTTTCAAGTATGTACACACATTACAGATATATGTATCCATCTCCTGGATATGGCATGTAACTGCATCTAGTGACAAAGTTTCAGCTAAGGGTGTGCAGAGTTATCCCCCTTACTTGCTATTACTCTCATTTCCACTCTGACCTGGAGTAATGGTTCAATCTATAGTTCAAACAGATTTGTCAGTGACCAGTTTAGCTGACTGGGGAAGGGAACCTCTCATCATTGTTAAGTCATTCCTTTAGAAAGAACTCTAATATAAAAAATTCCAGTCATGGAAATTAGTTCTTTTTTGGTAAATGCCTATCATTGTTCAGAGAGTGAAATTAGTCTTGTGCTAGGTTTTAACTCTTTGAAAGGCTTCAAGTAAAGGCATTGCTTGCTAAAATGTAATAACTGGTTGATTTGCATATTTAAATTACAACAGCTGACCACAGCCAAAAAAGATACTCACATTCAATGAAAATTAATAATGTGTCAGATAGTGTGGATCACTGGGTGGGTTTAAAATCCACATCAGTGCTGGGATAATATGATATCTATCTATCTATCTATCTATCTATCTATATATATATATATATATATATATATATATATATATATAAAGTCATATGATGTCTGCTTTCTTGTCCCTGTGTATAGTCATTTGCTTGATATCATAACTATATGATACTATAACTATAACCTCTCCCTTATATATATATATATATATATATATATATATATTAAAAAAAAAAGATTTTACAAACGTTTTTAATTGTAATGTGGACTTTATTTAGAAAAAATATTATACTTTGTTTTACAAAATTTTACTACACACGTTTCTGGTCAATTGAAAATCTTCATGTAAAAAAAATTTCCAAAAAATTTATTATTTTAATAAATTTTTTTCCTGTATTTTTTTCAATGTTGAAGATTCTGAGACCAGAAACATTCTCAGAAATTATGTAAAACAAAGAATAATATTTTTTCTAAAATAAATCCACATTACAACAAAAAACGTTTATGGCACTCTCTTCTTCTTTTTTAATATACATTGTTTTTTCTCTCGTTGGAACCACTACAACCTCTTTTTTTTATATATATATATATATATATATATATATATATCAAACAGCTCTAATTCTAATATATATATTTATATGTATATATGTATATGTGTGTGTGTGTGTGTGTGTGTGTGTGTGTGTGTGTGTATATATATATATATATATATATATATATATTGTGTGTATTTAGGCAACATTTTTTCATTGATGCATGTTTCATTAAATAATATAGACAAGTTTTACAGATGAAATACTTCAAATTCTAAAACATTTCCAAAATAATTTTTATCCTTAAATTCAATACTAATAATAAAATTCCCTTCCTTAACATATTGATAAACACAAATAATAACATATTTACTATTTCGCACATACAAAAAACCTACCAGCATAAATTCATGTACACCTAAGTACAAGAGCAAATGCCCATATTACTACAAAATAGCAATTATAAAAATCTAATACATCGTACAGAAACAAATACATCCACATAAAAGATTTTTTTTTACAGTGAACTAAAGAATATAAAACAAACACTTAATAATAGCTTTCCAAACTATATAGTTGATGAACAATTAAGATGCTTTCTTAGAAGTCTCAATACTAAGCAAATAGTACATAATACTGCTTCAACTAATCCCAAACATATTAATCTCCTATATCGTAATCAAATGTATACTAATTATAAACAAAATAAAAATATACTAAAAAAATTAGTAAATACTAATATATCTACAACAGATCCTAGCAAAAAAATTGAGTTAATTATATACTACACTAAATCTAGTATATCCAATTCAATTATTTGCAATGATTGTATCTCCAACAGATTAAATAATATTTATGTTGGTCACACCACAAACTTGCTTTCACGACACTTGACACTACATTTAAATGATAACTCTAACATTTTTAGGCATTTAAAACAACATGCCTGGCCGTATACACAATTCCAGAAAATGCTTGTTGAAAACACAACTATACTTAAACATGAAAACAATAAACAAAAACTAAAAATTCTTGAAGCTATATACATAAAACAGGTGAAACCTAACCTGAACAAAATAAAACTATGAAATCTCCACAAATATTCTTAAATGCCTATAATTGGTAACAGAAGCCATTGTTTTATATCAATGGCTTCCTATATTTAATATTTATTATTTTCACTCTCGTGTAGTCATGTATGACATCACGAGCTGCGGTGCAATTTTCGCTTCCAGCATCTTATATGCATGAGTTTGTCATTGCTTGGAAATCTTCCATGTAAACAAAAACAGACAATTGTTTTTTTCTGTGTATTGTTTAATATGTTGTAATGTATTGTCATCTTTGATAATGGCTTATGTAAGCCGAAAGCTTAGATAGGATTAAAAAATATGTATCAATATTATGATTTTCTTTCTTCTTTTAATGATAATGTTATTAAGCTTATCAGACGATATGAAAAGAATTTATATAAAATAAATAGACAAAACTTGTCAATATTATTTAATGAAACACGCATAAATAAATATATATATATATGTATATGTAATCAAACAAGAAAGCAAAGTAGGCATCCCAATGTAACCCATAATATCAGAGAAAAACAATGCATCACACAAAAAATTGGTTCTAATATATATGTATGTGCGTATGTGCATGTTTGTGTGTATGTGCATGTGTTTGCACAGGTATATATAAGGTGGCCCATATACAAATATATATATATAAGAAATAGTTATATGTATGTACATATGCGTACAAGTATATATATATATATATGCGAAGAAAGAATGGAACAAAATAACAACTAAATTTTGTAAATCATTAATTGACAACTACAAGAAGGTTGGTTGCTGTATAAGTGAATAATGACTATTCTACAAAGTATTAAATGAAGATTATGTATTCTTTTGTGTATTGTACAAATACTTTTTTTCACCCATTAAAATGGATAAATGGGATTTATTTTTATTAAATCAATTTTTTTTCTGTTTTCTATGCATATTTAGTTATGCATCTGTGTACAGTTAATTATATAAAAAGTATGTTTATTCATTATTTGGAAATACAATAAATTAAAATATTTTATGTGTATGAATATTTGTTTCCCCCCACTATATATATATATATATATATATATATATATATATATATACAGGGTTTTATGGATAAATTGTCATTATAAATTATGCAAAACTGAAAAACATACTGACATCTCATTTTAACAGATATATTTATCAAAATTACACAAAAATATCTTCAAATACAGAAGAGTAAATTATTCAATAAAATTGTTATTGTCTTCAGTCATGGCCTTCAGATGACTTCAGAATCAACTCTACTGGACAGTCTCCTTGTTTAAGTTGGTGAATGCGGCTATAATCCTTGCCATCAGTTCACCTTTGATGTTACAATGAGTTTTGTTGGTTTCTTGCTCAACTGTGCCCCATGCATAATAATCAAGGGGGGGGTGCAGTCTTGAGAGTTAGGTGGCCAGATGTAAGGGGTGATGTGATTGCAGAAATTGTCTGACAGCTATGACTTGTTTCTCCTGCTTGTGTGGCATTGTGCCGGGTCCTGTTGCCAGACACAGGTCTTCCAACCAGCATCCTCTTGACTCAGGGCAGCACTACCTCCTCAAATACTTTATGTATGCCTCTGTGTTAAGTCTGAGGCCTTCACTAACAAATTCAGAGTTCTTTTCTTATCAGAACAGAGTGAGTTTTTTGAGCTGTCATACCTTCGTAATCACCATTAGACTCATCAAACTCTTTCTGAATCCTCTTCAGATTGACACCCAAACACTCTGAAATGTTTGCATTGGAGCTTCAGGCACAAATGCCAAGTAGTACAGCATGCTGTTTCCAAATTTGGGTGAAGTGAATTGCATTATGGTGCCCTTCTTCTCACAGATAGTGCCTAACTGGCACTAGTATACTGTGCAGTTGGCAAAATCAAAAACAAACAACACACGTAGGCAAAATTAAAATATAAAATGGCAACAATTTACTCTTCACACCGTGTATATAAGATAGTCTGAAGATTGTACTTAAGCATGAAACATTATATAGGTTCTATCCCTGATAATTTAACCCATAAATATAGCATAACTTAAAACTAAATTTTTATCATATACATATATATATGTAGATAATATTAGTGGTCAATACATTTTTGTTATAAACCCTTGAGTATTATCCATATGAAAAAAAAAAGTGATAAGAATCCATACATAATTGTGAAGAGAGTGGGGCCCACATTCACCCACATCAAGTTTGGCCAAATTAATTGATGAGAATTAGGATTAAAATAATTTCAATATGTTCAGATAATCAGTAGTATAGCTAATGTTTTTGCCACCTGAGTTACAATTGTGTTTATTTATTTAAAAATAAAATTGGGGATCTGTAAAAGAAACAAAGATGTTTCTTTTTTTTTTCTAAATTGGAAAAACTTTTTACAATATCAAAGAACTGACTCCAAAGTCTGGACTTCTCAAATAGTTGTGAAAAAACTGTGGATTCACTAAATTCACTTAATCCAACCCCACATCAAGCCCTTTAAAAATATTTAGATTTTTTCCATACCTTTTGCTCACATCTTGTAAGTAGGGTTTATCCCCACCAGCTTACAGCGCTTTTTGGAGACAATTTTTTTTTTATTGCTGGCTCGATTTGAGCCAGCCATATCAAAAACAAATTGGTTTAGTTTGTAACCTATCTTCTCCCTTATAGGTGTTTTTTTTATTATTATTTTCAAAAATTATTGAAATTATGCTATTATTTATTTCTTTTCTGAAAACTCACCAGAACCAAAATTGACGCTGGGGGTGGGGGGCAGACTGCCCACTCTGCACCCCTAGCTATACCACTGCAGATAATTCAATAAGCCAATAAGCAAATGAAGCATAGACATTAACATTTTGTGGGAACCATTAATCAGGAAGGAATAACTTGAGATTCCATATGTATAGCCTGTAAAGGATGGGAAACACCTGCAAAGGTCAGTGAAAGGTTCGGGGGTGCAAAGAGATCAGGAGGAGACAATCTCAAGAACACAGAGATGTAAGCACTAGATATGATTTGTATGAGATGAAATGTACATGCTTTCTCAGAATAAGATTTGAAGACATTGCAGTATGCAGCAGAGATTCAAAGATTTGAGAATATACATTATGGGTGTAGTCATATGTAAATGACTGCCTAATTAGCATAGCTATGGCATAGAGACTATATAAGTTTCCAAGCAGTAAGGAGATGAGAAGAATATGATATGCAGGATTAACAACTACTGCTAGAGTGAAAAAATCCAAAGGAAATTGCATTTCATAACAATGAGACAAATAAGACAACTGTAAGGAAATTAGCCCATACCAACCGCATACAATGACAAATGCCCTGGTTAAATTTTCTCTGGGGAGAAAGTGGTTTTCTCATAAAATTATTTTAAAATTCATCAGCATAGTCAATGACAAAGTAGTGAATTAAATGACAACATATGCAAATGTAAAAGAGATGTGAGAAAGAGAGAGAGAGAGAGAGAGAGAGAGAGATAGATAAGAGAAAGAGATGATAGATATCCAGTAAAAAAGAGATGACAAAGAGAGAGAAAGAGAGAGACCATATGCATATTTACATATATTTGTAGGATTGTATCAAAGCAGTTAATCAAAAAAGAACTGTAGCCACCAATTTGCTCTTTGTTTTATTCAGAAGAGAAACAATTCTGTTCATCTCAAGAACTAACAATAAACAAATAGTGAATGACGTACATAATATCTGGTGAATACAGTGGAGGAGAGAAAATTTCCCAGTTAAGATGTAAACAATTTTTGCTTGGTTACTAAAGAAATGTGTGGTCTTGGAATATTAAACTTTTCTTCTAATTCTGAATGTTATTTATTAATTGCTTTTTTTGGCTGGTCTAACTGGCGACAGTACTTGTTAAAATTTATCATTTAGTTTTCCAGAAGGAGGACATAGTAGAGGATTCTCTTCCAATTCTACTATATATATAAGATCACCTTCTTTGGATAAAAACTAATCTTTGGTTAGTGGTATTCATTTCATTTACCTCAAAGTCACTTGCATTCTAATTGTTGTAAAGTATCTACTTTGTATCAACTATCACAGTTTTTTTTAAAAAAATGCAGGATACTTAAATAAATTCTAGTTGTTTTTTTGGCAATGTTTAAT
This sequence comes from Acanthosepion pharaonis, assembly GCA_903632075.3. Lineage (NCBI taxonomy): Eukaryota > Metazoa > Mollusca > Cephalopoda > Sepiida > Sepiidae > Acanthosepion > Acanthosepion pharaonis. The sequence goes on from CAHIKZ030001284.1 coordinate 380,586, forward strand.
CTTTGTGCCTGCAAAAAAAAGGTATGTCAAAAGGACAGTTATTCTCTTAGCACTGCTATTATTGTATACACATTTGACTCCCTCAGCAATATTGTTTTAAAAAGTGATAATTAGAATTTTAATAAAACCCAAACATATGAAACTGGATTTATACATTTTCTTAATTCTTGACAATTGATAGCAATAATTCATTGATATTTTTAAAATATTATGAATAAAAAAAACTTCATCATTATTTATAAAATGGTAAATGATAAATATTGCAATATGGTTGGTTTACATATTTTGATAATTTTGTTATAATGTTAAATAATAAATCTTTATAAAAGGGAAATAATAAATATTGTATTTGGCTCACATATTTTTATATCTTGTAAATAAACATTGCTGAGGGAGCCAAAAGTGTATACAGTAATAGTGGTTTCTAGGGAAGGCTATAAGAATAGTGACATCAAAGGTATAATTGTCCTTTTTGACACTCCTTTTGTTTTTTTGTAGGCACAAAGGTTAAATATTGCTGATTTTTTCTCTGCATAACATGTGGAAGTTACATGTCTCAGAAACATAATTATGCCTGATTTGGATACCTTCAGTATGTCCTTACAAAAATATATTGATTTGATTTCTATAAAACTAACCTGGTTGTCATGAAATATGATTTAATGAAGAATTTACAAACCATTCTTGACATGTTTGAACATTTACAGTAACTTCCCTATAAGCTGCACAATTGATTTTTGCTTTTAACTAATATTTTTATCATTCTTAAAATTAAAATAAGTAAAATAGATATTTAATGTTGCTTATTTTCTCCAAAAATTAATAAGCAAAATATGCCAATTTTTAAGAAATATACAGTAATATGACTGCACTCACAATGAAATAAAAGTAATCTTTTTGAATCTAGTTAAAACAATATTCTTAAAGTCATCAAATGACAAAAACGAAACAAACTTTTTGATCAACCCACTATTTCATTTTGTTTATATCTATCAGTTTCCATTAGTTACTGAATATCTTCCATCCTTGGTATGACAGTAAACTACATCCAACAGCAAGGCCTTTGTTTAGGAGGTTTTAAGAAGTATGGAACCACCTCTTAATTGCTGTTGTTCCCAGGTCCACCCTGATCTGGGGTAGTAACACCTGTTAGGGTCCTCGCTATGGGCAAATAGTTAACCCCCAAACTGGGGTCAAAACACTATAAAAATATAAAAAGTTTTATAGTAAAAATACCAGCAATACATTTACATAGTAAAAAAATTACCAGCAATACATTTTTGTAAAAGAAATTACTAATGCTCCAAAGAAAATTAAATTTCAGTATTAAATGAGCTATAAGGATGTTGATATTGCCACTAAACAAGTAAACAAACTGAATATCTTCTTTCATATCTAAAAATTGTATTCTCATCTTCTATTTATTTACATTTATCTTATTCTATCAATATCTAAGTGGGGACTTATATATTTATTTCAATCTCTCTCTCTCTCTCTCACTATATATATATATATATATATATATATATATATATATATATATATATATATATATATATTATAAAAAAAGAAAGAACAGTAAGATATATAATCAGGTGTTCTTATTGATATTTTTATTTTTACAAAACAGTGCTCAATGTAAATTCACAGAGCATAAATATTATAAATTAACTGATTTAAAATATGTTTTCTTCACTACACAGGAATTACCATGTTTCAAAAATTGAAGCTAAAAAATGATTGGATTTCTCAACAAAAAAAATTATGAATTGTATTGCGTTTTAAAACTCAGTAAATTTAAAAATAAGTTATTTATAAAAATTCACTGATGAAAGATGAAACAGAACTAATGCTTTTAATTTACTTATATAATTAAATTTGAAGTTTTTTAGCTTAAAATTTTTTGAAACAGGGTAACAAAATTTCCTGTGTAGCAAAGGAACCATATTTTAAATCACTTAATATATATATATATATATATATATATATATATATATATATATATATATATATATAGACATACATATATATATATATATATATATATATATATATATATATATATATATATATGTATATATATAGTAAAATGGATATGAATTTGTAACCCTGGGTTTCATGCTTATGTGATCTTCAGACAGACTTATTTATTTTTTTTAAATTTGAGACTATTTATGTCAGTTTTTATTTGATTATGTTAAGTGGTGGTGGGTGGTTTTGGGATGACACTCATACACATGCAGACATACACACATACAAGTATAGGCCTTATAGTTCGCATAAACACATACATATACATATATAAACAATGCAGGACTGGGTGCAGACGTATTTCCATATGTTCAAGCACGCATACATGTGCAATTCAATTGTAATCTTATTTCAATTTTGGGACTGTGTGTAGCAAAGTTTTTTCAACAAGGGGAGTGTTGGGGTGTGTTCTTGTCATCTTTCAGGTCAGTCAACTATGCTGTCAGACAGAATAAGACTCCTTTATACACATATGCATGCATGTATACGTTATATATATATATATATATATATATATATATATATATATATATATATATATATTTTTTTTTTCTACCTGTCTGGATATTTTACATTATCACATTGCTTAAAGTGAGATCTGTATGTGAATATGGCAGTGATGATGATTTTATTTTTAATGTTGATTGCTTGTTTATTATAGACTATTACACTTATATTAATAGTGCAAATAATAGGTATTCTAATTTGTAATAATTTTGTTATGATAGCAGTAAATTTGGCTTTAATCTTGAAGTGGAAATGAAGTATAATTGTGAAAAAATATGACAATGATGACAATGGTAATTATGGTAATGGGTGTAGTAAATATAAAAATGATGGTGAAAATAGTAAGAATAAAATAATAATTGCAATAATGAGAGAAATGACTATGGTAAAAAGCGATACTAATGGTATTGGGGAGGATAAAATAGTGGTAGTAATGAATAATGATAATAATAACAGTAGTAGTAATAAATAATAATAGTGATAATTGTAGTAATGAACAATAATGATAACAATGGTAGTAAAATAATTATGAAGAAGTGAATTAATTGAAGTGATAATAACTAAATAATGACAATGGTAATAATAAAAGCTAATGACAATGGTAATAATAAAAGATAATAGCAGTAATAAATAATAAATAATGGAAGTGGTAATAAATGAATGATAATATATATATATATGTATATATATATATATATATATATATATGATGAAGGGTAAAAAAATTTGTGTAGCACATTTCTTCCTTTAGGACTTTGTCTAAGTAAATTGATATTTTTATTGATGCAACTACACATATGCATGAAGGGAAGTGGTGGGGGAGCACTAAAAATTTTAAAATGTGTTTTGGGTATATGGTATAGTAAATTTCATTTAGTTCCTTTTACTTTTGTTTATGTTTCCATCACTTTTGTTATTAAATATCCCACATTGTGATAATAGAAGATTTACCAAGAAAGGTGAAATAATGTAAGAACCTGGATTATTATGGTGAGATCTATTGCATTTAATGTGTTGTTTTGTAAAAGATCCCTTTATTTTATTTAAATTCCTTGAGATTTCTCCTATATATTCCTTCTTTTGCTAAATTATGAATATCTTATATAAAAAACATTATATTATGCTTTCAGCATAAACCCCTCAGTAGACTTTTTAATATCAAAATTACCAAAAATTTTCAATGATGTTAAATGTTAATACAGGTCCTAAATGTGAACTTGACACTGACTAATGCTGTAAACAAAACATTTGCAGATGTCACTAATTGAAGAAAAAAAGTTTTATTTTTTGCAATTTTTTTTTTTTCTGCTCAAGGTTTGGAAACTTTGGTTTTGTCCATTTATGGCATTTTGAAGATATTTTCAAATGATTGTCACACCCTGTATAGTCCTTGTTTTGCATTAATTTCTTGTGTGCATATATATATATATATATATATATATATATTGTGTGTATTTAGGCAGCATATTTTCATTTATACACGTTTCATTAAATAATATAGACAATATATGAGTGTTCATCATTGCTTAGTGATCCACTATGTAAACAAAACAATGACAGACTATCATCGCTGTCGTGTCCGTATATTGTTTGATATGTTTGTAATTACATCTTTGATAATGGCTCATCCATGTAAGCCGATAGCTTAGATTTTATTAAAAAATAATGGATAAATATTGTGAATAATTTTTTTCAGTTAATGATAATGTTACCAAACTTATCAGAAGATACGAAAAAATTTTACATAAAATAAATAGACAACACTTGTCTATATTATTTAATGAAACGTGTATAAAATATATATATATATATATATATATATATATATTATTCTTTATCTCTAAAAAGTTTAGGTTGGTCCACCCTTTTTTTTAAAAAAAATAAACACATTAAGATGAGGTATTTTATATTTTTTTAAAGTGAAACAAAATGCCAGTTTATATACAATATATTCTCTTTTTTATTTTTCAGCTTCCTTTTACTAATTACATTTTTTATATTCAAATTTTAATCCATCTGTCCACAATACATTTTTTTATAAATTATGAATATTTTGTATGAGGAACATTTTGTTTTCACCATTAACCCCTCAGTAAACATTTTGAGATTAAAAAATTTAAAAGTGTTCAATTAAGTTAATTATGAACTTGACACTAATAAATGTCGTAAACAAAACATTTATAGATGTCACTGATTGAAAAAAATTTGTGCCATTGCAATAGTATTTTCATTATTTTTTAATTTTCGGTTTTGATGTAACTTCTTTATAAAATGGCAAAATCAAAGAAAAAATGACAACTGCTGCTGAAGATAATACTTGATTACTGAAAGAAATAGAAGGAAAACTGTTTTAGAGTTGATAATTGAATTCCTCTTTTTTAATCAGTGTCATTGTCAACTATGAAAAAATCTACTTAGATCAGTGGGGATAGGGGATGTAACAGTCATCAAGAAACCACTTTTATGGAATGAGAAAATCAGAAAAGACATGCACAAAAACGCATAAAAGAACTGAACCTGGAAAAAATTGGCAAAATGTATTGTGGATAGATTAGTTCAAAATTAAACATTTTGGTAATAAGGGGAGAGTGAATGTTAGAAGAAAGACAAGAGAAAGACTGAATGATGAATAATGATTCCATAGTGGTGAATCTGTAATGGTGTTGAGAGAGAGAGTTGGAGATTTGATTTTGAGTCAATTGAAAAAATGGAAAAATTAACAATATCATTTGACTTTAAAAAACTTTATCATCTGGTTTATACATAATGAGAAAAATAATTCATCTTGGCCAAAACATTCATCTAAATTATGTCAAAATTACCTCTAGTCAAAAAAAAAAAGGAACAAAATTTTAGAAATTATAACTTTGGGATGAATTGGATAGAAGTCAAAGAGAATACTGAAAGAATGAGAGTGAACTTTTTCTAGTACTTGAAGAATGCTTGGGAAAATCTGGAATCTACTATTTTTCCAAAAATGTTGGAAAAGAATGCCAAGGATTTGCAAAGCAATAATTAAAGCAGATGGTGGTTTTATTAATGAAATCAATATATAACTGTTGTATGATAATTTTTAATTTTGTTAAAATAAAAGCAAATATACTGAAGTTACTGAAATTTTACCTTAAATTTAAGGTGTTTTTTAAAGAAATGCAGGGTGGCTGTATGTAGGTGTATGTATACATATATATTTGAACCATTTTTCAATTACTCATATTTTTGAGTACAATCCAACTTCTTTTAGGAAATTTACAATCTTGGATGGTTTTATTTTCGTAAAACTTTTTAAAAAATTACTTGTTAATATTTTGTTCACACTTATTTTATATTCCGAGTTCCATTCTCAATTTTTTTTTTTTCAAAGAATGTATAGTTGTTTGTATTATTGATATATTTTTTGAATTTCTGATAATAATAAAAGAAAAAATTATTGCTGATAATAATTTTTCCTTCAAAATTATTGCTGGTAATAATTTTTCTAAAAAATTTATTTTATTGCTGATAATAATTTTTATTTTTTCAAAATATTGCTGATAATAATTTTTCCTTCAAAAATTATTGCTGATAATAATTTTTCCTCAAAAAAAATTATTGCTGATAATAATTTTTCCTTCAAAATTATTGCTGATAATATTTTTTCCTTCAAAAATTTCTTATTTTGCTGATAATAATATTTTTTCCTTCAAAAATTATTTCTGGTAATAATTTTTCCTTCAAAATTATTGCTGGTAATATTTTTTTTTCAAAAATTATTTCTGATAATATTTTTCCTTCAAAAAATTGCTGATAATAATTTTTCCTTCAAAAATCTATTTCTGATAATAATTTTTCCTTCAAAAAATTATTGCTGATAATAATTTTTCCTTCAAAAATTATTTGCTGATAATATTTTTTCCTTCAAAAAATTATTGCTGATAATATTTTTTCCTGATAAAATTTTTTTCTGATAATAATTTTTCCTTCAAAATTATTGCTGATAATATTTTTTCCTTCAAAATCTATTGCTGATAATAATTTTTTCCTTCAAAAATTATTGCTGATAATATTTTTCCTTCAAAAATCTATTTCTGATAATAATTTTTCCTTCAAAAATTATTATGCTGATAATAATTTTTCCTTCAAAAATTATTTCTGATAATAATTTTTCCTTCAAAATTATTGCTGATAATATTTTTCCTTCAAAATTATTTCTGGTAATAATTTTTCCTTCAAAATCTATTGCTGATAATATTTTTTTCCTTCAAAAATTATTTCTGGTAATAATTTTTCCTTCAAAAAATATTGCTGATAATAATTTTTCCATCAAAAGCTATTGCTGATAATAATTTTTCCATCAAAAGCTATTGCTGATAATAATTTTTCCATCAAAAGCTATTGCTGATAATAATTTTTCCATCAAAAGCTATTGCTGATAATAATTTTTCCATCAAAAGCTATTGCTGATAATAATTTTTCCATCAAAAATTATTGCTGATAATATTTTTTTCCTTCAAAATTATTTCTGATAATAATTTTTTCCTTCAAAATTATTGCTGATAATAATTTTCCTTCAAAAATCTATTTCTGATAATATTTTTTCCTTCAAAAATTATTGCTGGTAATAATTTTTCCTTCAAAATTATTGCTGATAATAATTTTTCCTTCAAAATTATTGCTGATAATAATTTTCCTTCAAAAATTATTGCTGATAATAATTTTTTTCCTATTGCTGGTAATATTTTTTTTCAAAATTATTGCTGATAATAATTTTTTCCTTCAAAAAATTATTGCTGATAATAATTTTTCCTTCAAAAATTATTGCTGATAATAATTTTTCCTTCAAAATTATTGCTGATAATAATTTTCCTTCAAAAAATTATTGCTGGTAATAATTTTTCCTTCAAAAATTATTGCTGGTAATAATTTTTCCTTCAAAAAAATTATTGCTGGTAATAATTTTTCCTTCAAAAATTATTGCTGATAATAATTTTTCCTTCAAAAATTATTGCTGATAATAATTTTTCCTTCAAAAATTATTGCTGATAATAATTTTTCCTTCAAAAATTATTGCTGATAATAATTTTTCCTTCAAAAATTATTGCTGATAATAATTTTTTTTTTCAAAAAATTATTGCTGGTAATTTTTTTTCCTTCAAAAAATTATTGCTGGTAATAATTTTCCTTCAAAAATTATTGCTGATAATAATTTTTCCTTCAAAAATTATTTTTGATAATATTTTTTTTTTTCTAAAAAAATTATTGCTGGTAATAATTTTTTCCTTCAAAAATTATTGCTGGTAATAATTTTTCCTTCAAAAATTATTGCTGATAATATTTTTTCCTTCAAAAAAAATTATTTCTGATAATAATTTTTCCTTCAAAAATTATTGCTGGTAATAATTTTTCCTGAAAAAAAATTATTGCTGGTAATATTTTTTCCTTCAAAAATTATTGCTGATAATAATTTTTCCTTCAAAAATTATTGCTGATAATAATTTTTCCTTCAAAAATTATTGCTGATAATAATTTTTCCTTCAAAAATTATTGCTGGTAATAATTTTTTTTTTATTACAAAGTATTTCTGGTATTAAAACCTATTTTTACACAAGTTTGGGTGTTAACTATTTGCCCATAGCTGGGACCCTAACAGGTACTAACGCCCTGGGTCAGAGTGGACCTGGGAACATCAGTAATTAAGAGGTGGTTCCACACTCCTCAAAATCTTCTGATCAGAGATGTTGCTGTTGGACGTAGTTTATTGTCTTATCTGGGACGTGGATGTAGTTTATCGTCATACCCAGGACATAAAAACTCTTAAAATATCATTATTAAGAAGTGGCAAATCCAACACTTTTGTTATCCTGAACCAGATGGACTGCAACAAAAAACTTGACAAAAATAAATTTAAAAAACTCAATAAAAATACCACCATCCTCTTGAAGACACAGATTAATAAACTGATTATAGCTAACAATACAGAGATCTTATCTCTCAAACTTCACAAAATTGTGGGCGAGTATTACCCTGGCTACTTATACTGGAATGTAAAAACACACACACATCAGATAGCCTATATATATATATATATATATATATATATATATATATATATATATATGCACATTTCATTGAATATGACAGACAAGATGCTTTGATTTAGTTTTTTTATACAATTTGTCATGTGATCTAATATTTTTTCTTTTCAGATGATAAATTATATAAAAAACTGTCTGAATGTCCTTTTATCCAAGCACCTTCGACTATACATTTAGCTATTGTCAATGATGAAATATATTAACTGTTAACATGAAATAGTTTGTTGTATGTATGTATTTATATAATGTTTTCATTTTTAAAACATTGTCAAGATATTGTGTCCATGTTCATAGTTGATATAGGTATGTATAATGTGTATGTACATATATATATATATATATATATATATATATATATATATATATATATATATATTATTTATATATTATGTATGCATGGTACTTATTAGAAAGTGCTCAATATCAGTGTTAGAGCTAATATATTTAGTTGGATAGATGTGAGTTTGTGACCCAGGGTCACAAACTCACATCAATTCAACTAAATCCCTATATATATATATATATATATATATATATATATACACACACACACACACATATACACACGCACATATATACATATCAGATGGCCTGACAATTGAACTTAAGCATGAAACAAACTGTTGCCACTGGGCATTGACGTCAATGAATACTTTTATAATTAAATAGGATCTATCCTTTATATTGAGTACTTTAACTCATAAATATAACATATCTTAAAACTATATTTTATCAGATATATATCTATGAATGTATGCAAATATATATGTATATATATATAGCAAATATATATATATATATATTTTTTATATATGCGGAGGCACCATAGTTTTTCTCATTACTTTAATTTTCTCAAGTCCATCCAAAAATTAATGTTATCAAGGAAGGTAACTTAACTTATACTTATTTTGTGAAAAAATTACAATTTATGTATTTTAAAACCTTACTGTTACAGACATTTTAAAAAATTGTTGCTATACTTGTAATTAATCTTATTTAGTGTTGGTTGTAATTTTCTTACATAGAGGGCTTCAAGAATTTAAAGTTTTTGTTTTTTATTTTCATGACGGAGTATACTTGTATTGCCAATTAATATTTCTCTAAATCGTAAATGTGAACAAGAATATTCTGTTTTCTTAACTTCTGTTCTTTTATTGTTCTCACTCCTTAATAATGCTTTTCTTATATTCTGTCACACTCAGTAACACCATGTGTCTTAGTAGCTTTGTTGCCTTACTTGGGGTGAAAGGATTAAAAAAAATTAGTGGTAAAAATCTATAATAATAATGAAACCAACAATTCTGTAACCTTTTTTTTATCTTAGTCTATATGTTTCAGTTTTTTCCTATCTATATATATATCTCAGTCTGTTCACATCTATCTATCTTTCTATCTATCTGTTTATATTTAACTTCATTCACATATGTGTGTATTTGTATAAAAATCAATGAATTTGTGTAAATTCAAATTTATTGCTTGAGAAGCTTAGCCTATTTTCCACAAAGTTTTTTTTTAATATATCTTAAAACTTGTCTCAATTTCTGAAGTAAATATTTGAGAAAAGAATTGTTTTATGTTCAGAAAAAAAAATGAAACCAGTAAAATTCCAAACAGTAGCACATGAAAAGTATTTGTTTTTCTTTGTAATTAAAATGAAATGAGTTCTGTACAAGCAGATTATGTTTATGTAAATTGGAGCATAAATGTAAAAATAAGAAACAAAACAATATGTAGAGATATGATACAAGTGTTATCAAATGTAAAGAAACCATAAAAATTATAAAAAAATTAATAATGTCTAAAGAAAGATAAAAACATTTTATTATAGGCTAACTTATAACCAAATAATATCTAAGTTTTATAATAAATATCTTTGTCTTACTGTGTAGTGATTGTGAAATAATAACTCCCTTTCATCATTCCCTTTCAAATTTGGAGAATTGAAGAAAAAAATGAAAAGGAATTCATGAGCCAATGTGAAATTTTCTTTGGATCAATGAAAACCTCGCCTTCACAGAGATTGACTGGCAGGCTGAGAAGAAGATGGAAATAAATTTTGTAAGGCTATGTGAAATTGCTTTTGTACCAATGAAAACCTTGTCTCCACAGGAACTGGCCATTAAGCTAAGAAGAAAGAAAAGAAAGTAGCAAACATATGTAAAATTCTTTTTGAAATAAAATGAGGAGAAAAGATAAATTAATCAGAGAAGAGTGTCTGAAGTCACATGAAGGGTTTTGTTTCTGTTCACTGCATCCAGCATGGAAGTTTTCACCAGTGTCAAATTACTTGTCAATTATATTATCAGCCTTTTAACCAAGCATCCAAGAAAACTATTTCAAACTCTCTTTGTCTACTTTTGAAAGTATACAGCCATATATCACTTCTGTGAGCAACAAACTCTTTTATCTTTGTTTTAAACATTTTTTAATATTAATTTGTGTCAAATCATTTAATCTTTTTTATGAACATTTCTTCTTTATGATAGTTCGTTAAAACTATGGATTTAAAAATTTCTGATTTATTTTCCTGAAATGAGCCATTGACACAACTTCAAGTGTGTACATTTGTAAATAAATTCCTTATCTTGTTTTGTTAAAATTATCTGTGTTTCTTCATCATTACCATCCTCAATTAATCTTTTTGGTGTGGATAAATCAACTGTTCATTTTAACCCTGAAGCTTCATACCACTATAACTGTTCTTGATAAAATTCATTAATAAAATTCATTGAAATTAAACAGAGCAAAATAGACACATTTGCCCCAATGTAGAAATTTAATTTCTTTCTTTTTCTTTAATAAGTTTAAATATAAAATCATGTAACTCAAACATGTGTAAATACAGCAAAGTTGTTTTTTTTTTTATTAATATCTTAAAGTCTTATCATAACTTGATATTTTATCCAGATAAATGTCCTAATTCCTTTTTTGTTGTTTTTAACACATTTGTTCAGCTGATTTGTTTCTTAGTCTTTGTTAGATGGCTGAATATCTCAGCTGATAAGCTTATTTTTTAAAATAATGTCTGTAGCCATTATTGAAATTTAGCATAATCAATAAAAAATAAGATTAATCAAGCACAGAATAAAATGAAGATGCCGATTGGCTAAAGAAAGGACCAATCATTGGCCCTATAAGGGTTGTTTGACACTGGCTATAAAAGTGCTAAAGTCAAAGAGCCATCCTATTTTTTCTTCTATGACTAGGCAGTATTGTATTTAGGACTATAAAAGCAAGGATCATAAACACTGTTTTTGCTCTAAGATGTAGTAGCAACAACAGTGGACTTCTCTCCCTATGGAGAGGTGTAAGGTTAGCCAGCTTGACAGGCAAGTGGTATCTGATATAATTATTTATGAATTAAGTATATTAAGTTAATAAAATATGAAATTAATTATCTATTATAAAAAATTAATAACATCTAACCTGATCATCAAAAACAACAACTCATTGGCAAAATCAACACTATATCAGATCAACATTATTTTCAAATTTAAATACCCCATATTGAGCTGCATTCCCAACAAAAACAAATTCATAAATAATTATATTGGACATACCACATGTTGCCTAACAAAATGGGAAACCATACATATCTCTCTGACCAGAACCCCATGTGGTGGATTCTCCTGTCATATTTGATGTATACAGGTCAAGCAGCTCAGTTCCTAGGAACTGACAGCCAGACACCAGCACATATGATTTGATTATAGCAGTGAAGACTTTGTGCAGAACCAACCATACTTTTTGAAGGGCTGAATACAGGGGCCTGGTGCACTACATACCACAAGGGCCCCAAACAACCCTCTGCAGGTTTTGAATTCAGAGTTGTCCTTCTCCTAGACCAGTTGCCATTCAAGGCTATAAAACCCAGTCTGTCCTGATATTTACCCATAGCTGGAGGGAGAAGAAGAGGATTCTTACCTTTCTCAAAGGTATTAGCACGTAAGTGAATGTAATGGAACTGGAATTCAAGCTCGGCTCTCAGATTCCTCAATCCGAGCCACTATCCACTACTACACCTTGCCTCCTCGAGAATCCCATATGGACACATTTAAAGTAATATTTTGCCAACATTGTGTGGAATTGTACCAACCTTGATATGCAACATATTTGTTGAGAATACAGCAAATGTGATACAAACCTCCAGCTGCAAAAGTCATTTAAAAATAATGGAAGCTTTTATTATAAAGAACAATCCATAATAATATCAATTATGAACATGGCCACAATCTGTTGGCTGTAGTTGAGAATTAAGAATATACCTACCTTTCAGCAAATTTTAGACTGTGTACAATAGCACTTACACACTATTTATTATAGTAGCATAGCTAAAATCCCTGAAAATGACTAATAAATTAGTTGAAAGTACTCAGAATCAAAAACTTTTGGGATATTTTTTAGACTTAAGTCTAGAAAAGAAAACACTTGTTCATATAAGAAAATATAAAAAATTTACAAAAGTATTTTGTAAGTCTTGTTTAACAAAACACACACACACACACACACACACACACACACACACACACACACACACACACACACATATATATATCCCTTAAAGAACAGTGTTTGTGATCAGACCAAATTCATAAATAATTATAGTGGATATACTACAACATGCGTCACATTACATCTCTCTGATGACAGCTCAATTCGGTGTCATTTAAATACACATGGAGAACTACCAAAATCTATCGGCAACATACTCATTGATAATACAAATATAATAGTCTACAAATATAATAGCTCATAATATTTGGAAAATAAAACATTCCTATAACTCTAGATAGATATATAAAACAATCAATACATTCAGGAGAGGGACTCCTTGCACCTTCTCAGGCTAATGTTTTCTATCGATACAAAGTGGAAAGATTATATTGAATCCGTTTGCTAGGTCTTCTGCTAGAAAAGTTGGTTCACTGTATTATGCTAGACAAATTTTCTTGCCAGAATCTATCTTACATTTTACCATTCATCCACAAATTGAATATTTCTGCCACATGGTCTGATGCTCCTACTATATATTTAGAGATTCTTCATAAAATACAAAGAAAAATCTGCAATATAATTGGTCATGATCTGACATCTCAATTTCAGTCAGTTTCCCACTGCCATATCATAGCTTTCCTGAGCCTTTTCTATAAATATTTTCATGGTAATTATTCTAATTATTTTATTTTTTTTTATTTTTTTAAATTTTTTTTTTAATCGGTGTTTTTATTAACGTAGTAAAAATTTTACTATGTTAATAAAAACACTGATAAAAAAAAAAATAAAAAATAAATAAATAAAATAAGAAACAAAAAATAAAAATAAATAAAAAACAAGCAAAATAATTTAACCCAAATAAATAAATAAATGACTTCCAGTAAAATAACCGCCATAATAGACTACCCACAATGCACCACTGACCTGTATATATATAAATAGCCAAGAAAAATAACAGCACACATGGCCTGACGATTACATATAGCATGAAACAGACTGTCGTCTCTAAGTGTTGACTTCTATGTTCACTTTTATATTAAGAAACACGCTCTATCTCTGATATTGAGCACTTTATCCCATAAACATAGCACACCTTAAGACTATATTTCTTCATATATATATATATATATATATATATATATATATATATATATATATATATATATATATATATACATTTATATATATATATATATATATGTATGTATGTATGTATGAAATAATGATATATATTTTTACATATCAAGAACAATATTGGAGAAATGTATAACAAAATGGAAAAGTTTTGTCATGTTGCATTTCAGACTAAAAAATTTAATATTTAAACTTACCAACATCCCTTGTACATGTGCTTGTGTCGTTGCATCAAAATGTCAAATTTAGTCTGATGAAGTCCTAAAAGATAAATCACAGTATGATAAAACTTTTTCCATTTTGTCATAAATTTTTCCCCAATATGTATGCATGTATAAATGTATTTTGAGGTGTATTGGTTGACATTTATTTATACCATTTCAACAAAGTAATTATTATGATGGAACTTTTTTTCTTTATAACCTGGTTTTGATATGTAAACTAAGATATTCACAGATGTTGTAAGTCTCTTATCACAAATAAGATAACCTTGAATACTTTCTGTTTTTAACTTTCTCTCTTCTTTATCATTATGTTCTGCCTTATTTTTTTCTGTTCACTTCTTATCATTTTGATTTTTTGTATGCAGAATAACTTTAAACAAATATTATAGAAGAATATTAAACAAGTATTATAGAAAAATATTATCACTTTATGACTTCATAGTGGGTGGTTTCTTTTTCAAAAAATATTATCAAGATGTTTAAATACTAAAAACAAGTACATATAAATGCATATGTACAGGAATCTCTTTATATACATGTACACACACACACACACAAACACACATATATTTTGGTGGGGAAAATATATGACAAAGTGGAAGAAAGTTTTTGTATGATGCATTTTGTCCATTAGGACTTCATCAAACTAAATTTGTTACATTGGTGTGACTACACATGTGCACAAATAAGGGATGCTTGAGAATTAAAAATAATTTATTTTTGTTATTATAATCTAGCCAGTTTAATTTAGATTCGTTTTCTTTTTGTTTCCATCAATTTGTCATTAGATATCCCACACTTTGTTGTACATTGATATATTGTTATCTCATATATATATATATATATATATATATATATATATATATATATATACCCAAGTATAGGATTGGCGTATACAGAATAAATTCCAGTAACCAACAATTACCATTCTTAAAAGAGTGCTCAATATGTTCGTGTACTTATGTATTATAATCTGATTGTGTATGTATTGTCTTTCAGAAGATGTCATAATCCCATGCCTACACTTGTATCCATGTTGTCATTAAGTTAAGAGCAGTCGATCTCAATGTTTATTCCAACGTAATTTCAATAGAAACCAAATAAATAGAATAACATATATATTTTTTCTTTTTTCCTCAATAATTTTAAAATTTTAAACTTAGTAGAGATTAAATTTATATTTTAAAATGGGTAGTTTTTAATTTTAATTTCAAATTTTATCGTACAATTTAATATTTATTAGTTAGAATAAATTCTATTTTAGTATAACCCCAACTTTAAAGTATTTAATAGTTATTATTACCTTACTTCATTGTCAAGTTTTTTGAATTCTTGTATACTTGTATTTTGATTGGTCATTCCAGCTTATGTAACAGCGTTTCCCCTTGCGAGGGGTGGTTAATTAATTTGAACCTTTTAAAAACCTTTATTCTACATTCAACATCATCACTTGATAAGACACCAGGTGTTGAAACAAAATAGCTATTTTTATAGTGATTTTATAACATATTTATGTTATAATTTTTAAATAAATTATATATATATATATATATATATATATATATATATATATATATATATATATATACATACATATGATAAAATATAGTTTTAATTTAATGGATTTTATTTAATGGATTTATTTAATGGATTTTATTTAATGGATTTTATTTAATGGATTTATTTTTGTTATATAATCTAGCTAGTTTAATTTAGATTCATTTTCTTTTTGTTTCCATCAATTTGTTATTAGATATCACACACTTTTGTTGTACATTGATATATCATTATCTCATATATATATATATATATATATATATATATATATATATATATATATATGATAAAATATACTTTTAATGTATGCTACGTTTATGAGTTAAAATGCTTGATATCAGGAATAGAGTGTATGTAAATCAATCAAATATGGATTGTAATCTGACACTTTGAATGAACACATTGGCTCTCTTTAAATTTGGAACAAATTATCCTAATGTTGGTTCAACAAGTCAAATACACATGAAGCCTGAGTAACCAGTGAAAATCAAACAACACAGAAGTGAAAATACAAAACTTTCTTTCTTCTTTTTCTCCATATCTCATTCTATGATGAAGCTTTAATAAAATTCAAATATGTTAGAGTGGTAAACATTTCCTATTTTTTCTCTATCTTATCATATATATATATATGTGTGTGTGTGTATATATATATGCATATATAGATATATATATATATGTACATGGATATGTATATATGATAAAATATATATATGTAATGTAATATATATATATATATATATATATATATATATGATAAAATATAGTTTTAAGATATGCTATAAAAAAAAATCACATACAAAATTCAGTTTGTAAATAACATTGCATTCAAGTCACTTGGAATTAGTTCTGACAAGACACTGCAAATGCCCAAACACATTTTCATAAACAGACAAACCATGCAATTCTAGATAATGACTGCAGCAACAATAAAAAATACTTGGATTAAAAAAATGAATTTTTGAAAGTTTATCAATTTTAATTCTGACATAAAACATTAAATTATAAATTTACTAATTTAAAAATATGGTTCCATCGCTATACATACATATATATATATATATATATATATATATATATATATATACATTTGTTTGAATAAAAACCAGAGAGCTCTCTGGATATCCTCCTCCTCAGGTCTACCCATAAGGATTACCTAAGTTTGCATAAACTATATATATATATATATAGTGTCATCCACAGACAGGCTGTTTCGCTGTATCACAGCTCATCAGTGTGGCTAGACATCCGGTTGTCTCTAGCTAGGATCGAAACCAGATTGAATTGGCGTCAGTTGGGGATTCTACCACTAAGCCATTGGTGCACGGCAGGGATGGAGGTGAATTTTAAGTGTATTTATTTTTAGATAAACACCCAATGACTGAGAGAACTCAATTTGATTTACCGAAGAGTCTTGCATTATTAGCCATAATAGTCACTGTTTACAAACTCCCCAGAGAGCTCAACTGAAATAAATTTTTCAGGAGCATATATATTGTCATCCGGTTGCCTCTAGCTAGGATCGAAACCCGATTGAATTGGCTTCAGTCGGGGATTCTACCACTGCATTCACCCATATAAAATATTGAGTTTGGTCTAAGTGAAAACTTAAGAAGTGAACAACTATGGTAGTCTACAATGCCTGTTTGCTGTCATGATTACTATACTGCTATGAGACATGGCTTGTGTATTGCAGACACTTAGAGATTCTATTAATGATGTTTAAGATTGATTCTTGGGTATCTCATATACCAGATACTGTGGTCTTCATAAAGGCCAATCCAATCAGCATTGAAGTTCACATTCATCACCACAGACTTCACTGGGCAGACCATATCATTCATTTGTCAAGTGTCTAGCTATGAATGGAGAAATCATTGATCCAGCAATTCATCAATTTATATGTGATGAATTTGGCAGAGTATTAAGCTGGAAATAACATGCAGGATGTTTCAGAAAATCTACAGGAAACCTACCAAGAATAAACAGAATTTACAAAACAGACTAGGCCCTGTACAAAACAACTTCGTTTACCATATCTGCAATAAGCATTATAAGTTACTTACAGGTTTCAGCACCATTGTCATTCTCATGAGAATAGGAAACATTGATCAATCATGTCAGCAATGGCCATATTCATTTAACATCGACAGCCACCATGTATGTATGTATCTCTCTCTCTCTCTCTATATATATATATATATATATATATATATATATTAATTTCACTCTGTTCATATCTATCTATCTGTCGATCTGTATGTCTACACACACACACACACACACACACACACACACACACATATATATATATATATATATATATATATATATATATGTGTGTATGTATATTTAAACATATATTATTAAATATAACAGACAATGAATGTCTATTATGTCAGATCATGAGCTGTTCTAATGTTTGAATGTTTGCTTTAATTTCTGTAGAAAGAATAATTACCAATTTTCATTCAGACATTCTGAAGAACTTGTATCTGTTTGCTGTTATGAGCACTTCAACTTACAAACTGATGATTCATGGATAATCAGAATGATATCCAGTATCAGATAAGTGCCTCTTGTTGATCTTATGACTGCTATCTTACATTCTTTCCCTATTCAAATGTTTTATTATATAAAATTGTTTTTAAACTTTCATCCCATGTTTGTCATTCATTGATACCTGTGTTATGTGTTTCTGTCTGAGTGATTCTATCTTCTTTTTTAACCTAATGTTCACATCCAGATGTTGCCAATTTGTAACAACACACACACATGTTTGTGTGTGTTTCTCATAGTTTTAAGTCGGAACCTATCACAAATTCTAAGACTCTTAGACATTTAAACCTATGATCTTAATGATTTATAACTGAAAGTATTTAATTTAAGAATCATAAAAAGAGTGAATCCAATAATTCTATATATGTTATGTATGTAAGAATTGGATTTTACCATTTAATAAATCCTGTCTAATATATATTGTGTTTCTTAGTGATTAATAGGTTATATTGGATATCATCATTGAAATATATCTGTTACAAAATATGGGATAAAATTTACAATAGGTTTATTCTGATATTGGCCCATCTGTTATCATCATAAATTCTCTTTTAATTAGATACATATTTAGTGTATCATAGTCATATAAAACATGTGAAATCTCTTCTGACATAAAACAAATAAAAATCTAAATTTTATTACTTAGTGCCAATAATTTGGCCCAAGGACTGTTTAATGGTTTAATATTTTGGTAAACTTGGACATTCATGCTTGCATTGAGCCATCTCAGCTTAACCTCCAGGAGAGAGACACATTGAGACATCTCAGCCTATCCTCCAGGAGAGAGACACATTGAGCCATCTCAGCCTATCCTCCAGGAGAGAGATACATTGAGCCATTTTAGCTTAACCTCCAGGAGAGAGAGACATTGAGCCATCACTGCCTAACCTCCAGGAGAGAGAGACATTGAGCCATCTCAGCTTAACCTCCAGGAGAGAGACACATTTAGCCATCTCGGCCTAACCTCCAGGAGAGAGACACATTGAGCCATCTCAGCCTACCCTCCAGGAGAGAGACACATTGAGCCATCTCAGCCTATCCTCCAGGAGAGAGATACATTGAGGCATTTCAGCTTAACCTCCAGGAGAGAGAGACATTGAGCCATCACTGTCTAACTTCCAGGAGAGAGAGACATTGAGCCATCTCAGCTTAACCTCCAGGAGAGAGACACATTTAGCCATCCCGGCCTAACCTCCAGGAGAGAAATACATTGATCCATCTCAGCCTAACCCCCAGGAGAGAGACACATTGATTCATTTCAGCCTAACATTTTCCACTGACATGAAAATTGAATCATTTGCTAGGTCTGTTGCTAAGAAAGTTGGTTCTCTGTTTTGTGCTAAAAAACTTTTCTCTCCAGAGTCTTATACCTTTATATGTTTGCCATTTGTCTGTGCAATAGAGATTCTTGACATGATTCAAAGAAGACTCTGTAATGTTATTGGTCCTGATCTGGCATCTCAGCTTCAGTCCCTTTTTTTTCAAATTCTTTCACTTTCAGTAATCCCTTGAATCTTAACGGTTTTATTGCCTTGCTTGAAGTGAAATGATTAAACAAATAACAAAAACATAGTATAAATTTATATACAATTTATTCTGTATAGAATTTAGTTAAAGAATATTATGATTCATAGCATATAATTTTATGATTTTTATCATATAGTTTTATATCATTTAGAAAGTATAGATTTTATATGATTAATATAGTGTAAATTTAGTTAATAATAATGGTATTCTTGGTTTGTGTCTTGATTCAAATAAGTTTTTTTTTGTCATAAAATATACTAATGATTATATGGTCCTTTTGTCAATAACATTGTTTTAGTATGTAAACTTTATTTTTTTGACCGCCTGACTTGCATGTAATGGTTGATTTTGACATTAACATTAAAATATTTACAGTGTTTATAGTTAGTAATTATGTTCTCAACACGTTATAGTTATAACTTATAGTTAGTAATTATACTCTCAACCCAAACCTTCAAAAGGATATTGTACTTGTCAAGAGATCAAACTCTGTATGAACTATTTAAAATGTTGTTTTATAACCGATATTAATGTTGTAGTTGGTTTTTCTATTGTTTAATTTATGAAGGCTATCAAAGATGAAAAAAAAAATTTAGTCTTTTATTTACTAGTTAATACATAGCAATAAAATAGATCATGGTTATCATGCTAATGCAAGAGTAAATAATGCTGAGAGGGAGAGAGAAAGAAAGAGAGAGAGAGAAAGAGAGAGAGAAAGTTGCCCCACTCACCAAAAATGTATACATAATTTTAGTATTTATTAAAGTATATTTCATTTTCAAAATTTAATAGAATCTACACATATGTGTTTTCTAAAAGATGTCTATTCTGACCCAGGCACTTCAGGTAACACAAAGCAATAAAATCACAAACATCAAGAAACATTTTATTCAGCATTTGTGCTCATTCTTGTTCAATGGCTAACCTCAATTTGTCAATTTTTACTTGTTTTGTACTATAAACTTTATCTTTTAAGTATCAATATGAAAAAAATCTCGTGGTTTGATATCTGGTAAGTACAGTGGGTATTCTACTGAACCTCTTCATCCAATCTACCTGTTTGGTAAAAGACTCTTACATCATGATGATTGTGGCTGTGCTCCATCTTGAGTAATACTAATCATCTTCAAAGTCCTCTTGAATGTGTGACATAACAGACGGACCCAGCAAGTTCAAATAAGACCAATAACAGTACCATAAAAAATGATTGGTCCAATTAATCCTTTTAATGATAATGGCATCACACTGTAACTCCTGGTCAAATAACATGTTTTTCATTCTCATAATGTTTTTCATTCTCATGATGTTCCTCATGTAAATTCTAAATAGATATAATTTTGGTGGTTAATTTAAATATAGCCTCATAACTTCAAATACTCATTGTTGGGAAGTGTGCATCTTCAAAATATTTTGTCAAGTACCACTTGCAAAACTCCAGTTTTCATTCTGAATCATCTTCATTTAGAGCATGGACTATTCTTGGAATATAATTTTTCAAGTGACATAACTTCAAAGTGCTTAAACATTTTATTTTGCAAGTCCTACTTTACAACTTCTTCGCAGCAGAGATTTTCTTGAACTCAAGCAACATATTTCTAGTAAACTTTTTATATTGTGGGGTTTGTCATTGTCTGTAGCCTTTTGAGCATTTCTTGTGGACATTCTGAACAGTTCAATCTAATCTCTGATCTGAGTGATGGTAAATTCCATACATAGATCTGTTTTAAACCCCCACCTGAACAGTACTTCAACTGCATTATTAAACTTTCAGTAGCACTTTAGGATAAATTGTTCAAAGCTTATCCTAGCTGCCATCATTATTAGCAGCAAAACATCTCATTTCCTATTCTATTTAAAAAAAAAAACTTAGGCAGTATAGGTGAGAACTGACATGGGTAATTGTCAGTGAGCTAATTTAGTTGTCAATTACTACTCAGTAGTGAGTTATGTCCTCACTGGGTGAGGGTAGGCAGCTCTTTAGCCTTTGCTGTCTACCAGGCTAGAAGAAAAACTCTGAAATCAGGCCAGAGGTGGACTGTTTAGAAACTTTATGGTACACTGCACCATTCCTCTGTTATCAGTTCTGAAAAGTGTGGCTGGTTCTATACAGGCTTTTATGACTATGATCAAAACATCTGTGCAGATAGTCTGGCAGTTCAGTTCTGAAACTAAACTGTTAGTGTTAGTCCCCCAGACATTGAAAACAGGAAGAGTTCAACACATGTGCATGTGTGGTAATGATCATATTAACTGTTCGTTTATATGGAAATATTCACTATTTATTGACCAAGCAGCCAGTGCTAACTTTCAATTGAAATTTCTAAATTTTTTCTATTAAAAGAACTCTTCAGGAAAATAGGTTTTTCAAGTTCACTAATTGTAATCACTCTTTTCATTATTGATGGAGGTTTCCTTCCTAACCTTTTGTTTGTAGTAGTGAGGAACATCAACATCTCAATTATGTTATTATGTTTACTTTGAGTTACATATTTTAGTTGTTGCTGAATTTGAAGTCTTCTCATAATGTGGTTTCTGTTATTTGGTACAATTCTTTATAAATCTGTGGTGCTAGTTCACAAGGTTTGAAGAAGAAGAAGACCATCTCTTCACTTGGTAGCTTTTTTGTGTTTTTCATTCAGAATTGTATTATTTCCATCATTTGTACCTGAGCAAAGACTCTGCTTTAGGCCTGTAAATTATTCTTAAGGCCAGCTTCACTTTTACAACCTCTCTTACACATGTGGCAAACATAAAGTTTGTCTGTGTTACTTGTTGTGTATGATACACCTAATTTACATAAGCGGACTACCGACCATATAAATATGGGTTGGTACCGGAAGACGGGAAAGATAGTAGAGATTAAGAAATTGAATCCAGAGACTCTGCCCGACTGCGATTTAGTCAACCCATTATGCAGGAACAGTCTTCCCAAGAATATATCAAACTAACTGTAAATATTGTGTACCTATTCTTTGTTTCAATACATTTTGTTAACATACATTTTGTGTTGTATTATTCCATGCTTATTTAAGCTTCAACATTACTTATGTTGGAAACTTGCTTGTCTCTGTGTGCAATCATGTGACATTTGATTTCTGCAACAGACTTACAAACCTTGTCATAAAACTCGCACAAGTAGTAATCTGCAGGTCTTTCTGGTAGGGTTGCATTTACAGAAGTTTGCACCTGACCTCTTTGGGGTGATCTCATGAGACTGGCTAAACCACCCTCTGAAAGGGTAACTTTTTCGCAAATGTTTCAAGTGTATTGATGCTCTAATAGCTCTGGGACAGATTCTATTTCTCCTTTCCTAATGACATGCTTTTTGTTGGAATGCTTAATTCACTTCTGCTCAGAATTGTTGCAGCATTCCTAAATCAATTTTCTCCAATCAGAATAGCTCCAGCAACATTCCCAATCTTCAACATTAACGCCAAGAGTCTTTAGATTACATTTAGCTATATCCTTGAAATGTTTTGGGGGTTATAAGCAGATCATTTACCTTGTACTAGCTCACCATAAAAAAAGTCTTTACATACATACATACATATATATATAAAGCATTAGGAAATCATTTGTCCTAAATCATCTGAGGATACCTAAAGCTCGAAACCATGGTAACGTGATTGGCTGATCTAATTTTTCAAATTTAAAAGCTCTGCACATAAACTTTTATTTTCTTTATATGTGTATTGAGCACTTTTTAATGCAACTGTTTCCTGGTTTAATTTAACCCTGACCAATAACTATTTTATAATTATAGACATATATATATATATGTGTGTATATAATTATAATTATAATATATATTACAATTATTATTATATATTTAATTATAGACATATATATATATATATGTATATATATATATATATATATATATATATATATATATATATATATATATATATATATATATATAATTATAAAATAGTTATCCTATATATATATATATATATATATATATATAGATAATATTAGTGGTAAATATACACATACATATGCAAAATATATAGATATATATACATAGGTGCATACACATATATGTACATTTTTTGAAAAAAAATTTGAGAGGATAGAATCCAGGTAGAACTCAATGTCCAGGACAGAGTTAGGATATAATAAAAAGGCTTAAACACTAATATTCCATGGAATATTAGTGTTTAATTTTTTATTATATATATATATATATATATATATATATATATATATATATATATATATTCATATGTCTATAATTATAAAATAGTTACTGGTCAGGGTCAAATTAAACCAGGAAACAGTTGCATTAAAAAGTGCATATATATATATATATATATATATATATATATATATATATATATATATATATATATATAAAAGGTTAATGGACAGTGTTCAATCAGACAAGGAAACAACAGTATTAAAAAAATGCTCAATGTGTGAAAAAAATAAAATAAAAGTAAAAATAACATGTAGAGCTTTTAACTTTTAAAAGGAGGTCAGTTGAATCTGCTACCTTGGTTTCAACCTCAGGTGATTTTTACTCTACCTAACTAGATGACCATGTGTGGAATTTAAAAGAAAAAAACAGCAGGGATTAAATTGTAAGCTGTGAAATTTAAAAAAAGGCAAAACCTTATAACAACTACAACAATATTTGCAACTTCTGCCAACAGGAAAAACATTATTAAACATCTTAAACACATAGAACATATGAGACTTGATAAAAATAATGTACGTTTTAATTAACCCCTCACTGATCCTTTTATTATTATTATTATTGTTATTGTTATTGTCATTATTATTATTATTATTATTATTATTATTATTATTATTATTATTATTCTATTACACCCAATGTTGTGTGTTTGTTTATTTATTTTTTAAAAATAATATATCTTTCATTAGTTTAAAAAAAAAATAAAGCATTAAGATATATATATATATATATATATATATATATATATATATAGAGAGAGAGAGAGAGAGATAGATAGATAGATAGATAGATAGATAGATAGATAGATAGATAGATAGATAGATGATGAGTGCTGAAAAGTTTCCAAACTAACCTTATTTGAAGCCACAAGTAGTCCTACTCAATAATAGCCTCTAGAATAATTAGATACATAACTTACCATCCATTCAATAGCCATTAGTATAATACAATAGACCTTATTACCTATAATGCACCATTGACCAGCATATATAAATAGTCAAGCCAAAACATAGCACACATGGTCTGAAGATTGCATTTGAGCATGAAGCAGACTGTTGCCACTTGTTGGTGACCACAGTGTCCAGACATGCAGACACACACAGACAGACAGACAAACACACGCACACACACACACACACACACACACACACACACACACACACACACACACACGCGCAATATATATATATATATATATGTACGTATGTAATTTCAAAGAATTGATTTATTTTTAATCTGACATTTTCATTATTTCAAATGTTATTATAGCTGTCAGTTTCATTTTTATTGTATTTTTATAATTTTTAAATACTATGTTGTATATTGTGATTGAAATTCTGGATGAAATATCTGAAGTTCATGTTTGTTCAAGAACTTCTGATCATTTCAATCATTATCAAGAACCATGTGCTGTCAGCACAGTAAGCAAGATACCACTGGCTATATCTTGGTATTTTACAGAGCTGAAAGTTTTGAATCAGTCCAATGTGACATCATATGTAACAGTTAAAAGGACCAAAAAAGAATGCATTTAAATATTATGTGTATCATTTTATTTTGATACATAATGGTTTATATGCACTTTAAGATACTGTCTCTTGTATGGAAAGATATTTTATTTAATGTGGATTGTTTCGTTTGTATAACAATAGCTTCTAGGATTTTGAGTCTTTCCTTGCAATGAGTGCTCTACAGTATTTTTGTATTATCCACTAATATTTGTTTCATATTGATAGTTGTATTTTGTTTGTGATGTGTTGATTGATATGTGCCTGAATTGCACTAAGTTTTGATCTTGCCAGTATGGCTGAGTATAGAACCATATGGACTGGGCAGTGCACCGCTTCTGTATACCATGGAGAGGTCAACTGCTGTGCTGATCAAGCTAAATTCTGGAGCATGTATCTCTTCCTTTGTTAGCATTATCTTTGATGGCTGGATCATGTGTATTGAATGAATGATGGTTATAAAACAAAAGACATTATATATGGTGAGCTGGCCACATGACACTGTCCAGCAAGCTACTCTACATTACATTTTAAAGATGTTTGCAAGTGGGACCTGAAACTCACAGGCATTGTCAGTTAGCTTGGAATAGTTAGCAGATGTGTGCAATGGCTGGCACTATGCTGTTCAAGAAGGAGACATGAAGGGCAAGAAAAAGTGAAACAAATAGCTGGAGATAATGCTGGAAATAGGGAGAACAATTTCAGACATTTATTCCACATTCCAGTTTCACCTATCACACCTGCAGAAGAGTCTGCCACGCAAAAGTTACTCCAGATGCTACTGACAACAGGATTGAATTTTGATGAAACAGGATGCTACCATTATCTTGCAAGATAAACAGATGCCTTGATTATGATCTCTTATGATGTCTCTCTCTCGCAAAGTAATCATGGCAGATCCTATCAAGTGAAGAGGAATGATTTCTGTCAGAATTCTCAAATGAATGATTATCACTTTTCAGAATAACAGTCCAAACTCACATTCCATAAAATAGAAAGCCAAACTTACACTCCATAAAATAGCAATTCAAACTCACACTGTGTAAAATAGCAATCCAAATTCACACTCTGTAAAATAGCAATCCAAACTCACACTCCATAAAATAGCAATCCAAACTCAGACCATCATGATGGGATATTTTAGTGAATCTTTCTAATTCAATTTGCTTAGTGTATATTTCCATTTAATAAGACCATTAGAATACTTTTTTGTGACAAAAACCTTTAAGATTAAATACAGCACTTTCAAAAAAATATTTTAAATATTTTCTTCTATAATCCCAGAGTTTTTTTTAATAAAGAATAGAAGAATTAGTATTATGGTTGGGTTTTGTCAACTCTAATAATATTGAACAATAAATAATACTGAACAATAAATAATATTGAACAATAAATATAACTTTTGTTATATTTAAATTAGGTTTTATTTCCTGTTGAAAATTGTGACTTTCTAAAAAAATTAATTATTAAACAATGTTCAATAATTTTTTCATCATAAACAGAAAAAATGATAATTTAACAAAAATTATTTTTCAGTTAATTTCACACATTGAATAGTTTTGTAAATCATTCTGAACGTAGAACATAGTTATCAATATATAAATTATAATATGAGAAAAATGATTGATCCCTGATCTGATCAAATCTCCTGAGACATTATTTA
Organism: Acanthosepion pharaonis; assembly: GCA_903632075.3. Lineage (NCBI taxonomy): Eukaryota > Metazoa > Mollusca > Cephalopoda > Sepiida > Sepiidae > Acanthosepion > Acanthosepion pharaonis. Next base: position 408,065 of record CAHIKZ030001284.1, read on the forward strand.
CAACCAGTCACCTTTGATCTTCAAAAATTTAAATGCAATGTCAATCGTTATCTACTGTTTTTTAATTCTTGTTCTTTTATTGTCCTCTCTCCTTTATTTTTCTCATATTCTCTAACATTCTGTCTTTCTAAATTAAATTTTCTAAATAATAATAATAATAAAACATTTTCAGTGTTACTTTTTAACTTGATTTGTAGAGCTGTATTTTGATAAAAACAACCATGTCATACAAATGTGTTATATATGTGTTATCATATTATGTGTTATCATATGTGTTAAATATTATGTAGAAAAATATAAAATCATTGTTGAAGATATACATTTAATTTGATAAATTTAATTTTATTTACCAAAATAAAACATAAAAAGTCTTTTTACACTATTTACATCATTCTGATTGTTGTCCTCATCTTTATTGCCATATTCACAACGTTTTGACTGTTGCTTTCTTTGGGTGATATATGATGGTTTTTCAAACTGAACCCTTTACAATACCAAAACATCATGAATATGGCAATAAAGATAAGGACAACAATCCAAATGATGTAAATAGTTTAGTTACAATACTTCATCTCAGAAATATAGACAGATGATAAAAAATCCTAGACAAAACTTTTTCCTCATTTTTTTTCATATGATGTAAAGGTAGTATTGAAATTTTTTATAAATTTTATTTTATTTACAAAGCAAAAAATAATGCTTGGAGATAACAATTTCTAATGGTAAGTAACCAAAATAAAGATGACATTATATAAGGGTACAAATATCCAGGGTAATATTTACCCAGTCTCCCCACTGAGATGCAATATAACACAAGGTTGGGGTTAATGTGGGTTACCTGAACACATACACCTGGGCCAGGACCAAAAATTGTCCAGCCCCAACAACCGTTGGTTGTGCTGGCATCAGTGTGACTACCAATCCCCCCTCTATAGTGTAATGAGGTGGCTACAGCTCTGGGTACTTCTTCCAGTGGACAGAGACACCACTGAGTCTCTATCTGCTTGAAGACAGATGCAACTGAGAGAGGATAACTCTACCCAGCAAATATCCAAGGTAATAAGCAAAGTTTAAAAGTTAGAATAGTATGAAATCAAAATACAGGTTGTTTTTAGTAATAAAAATTTGATTAAAACTATTGTTATTAATACTAATGATATTAAGCAGTCACTAATCACTGAATTTAAGTAAATTATTGTTTTATATTGAAGCAATATGATAATAGAATGGTTTTTATTTGTTTTAAACTTCTCTATGCAAGTAGATTAGATTTATATTTGATATTAGTAGTTAGACTTCAGAAACGATTGTAACATTTAAACAAAATGTTTTTTTTTAAATAGCAGTCAGGCAAGTTTAATGGACAGAATGGAAAGAGCTTTACATACTGACATTTCCTTTGAAAGTAGTCTGCATGTAATGATTGTTGAAAGGCAGGGATAACATTGTGTGGGTTTTGTGCTTAATGATTGAAGGTTTGTGTTAGCTAAGCCTATTCTTATTTGTCCATATGTTTTAGGTTTAGTGACCTGAAGACAAGAAAAATAAGTAAATAAAAAAAAATGAAGACAGTAAAAGCATTATCATTTCTACAGAAACACAAATACTTAACAAAGTAATGAGAATATGGATTGCCTCTTTTAGTATGGCAAGCCAAAAACAAGATGAAATATAAATGCTTACAAAGAATTATTCTACTTAGAATAGTGTAAATCAATGGTTCTCAACCTTTTTCTATTCATGGCCCACTTTTGATTGATGTTTTTTTTTTAGTCCCCACCCCCCAGCCACTTACTTTAACAAAAGCTCATTTTACAATTTCTGGAACAAATAAACAGGGATATTTCTCAATAGAAACTTCAAAACTGCTTCTTTTACAAACCAAACCAGTTAAATGAAATAAATTTTTATTTTGGCAAAAATGTTCTGTATATAAATGCACAGACAAATTAAAAAACTTCTGCAAAATAAAAAAAAAGAAGTTCTGCACATAAATTTTTATATAAATTCAAACTAGTAACATAAAACACACTTGAAAATTATTTGATAATAGATAATTAATGACTATAGGCACTTTGACATGATGTAATGGTTAGTAAGCATGTCTCACTAGATCAGTTACAACTTAATAGTGAGATTGATCCTTACTAGGTGCCTTGTACTTTCGGCCTTGTGCCATATAAAAGCGTAGCTTAGAAGATCACTATAGTTAATGCATAAAGAGGAAAACATATCATTTAATTAATCATTAATGTGATCCTTGAGCTTGATGATCATCTGCAAGCTTTTCAATATCAGGCTCAAATGTTGTCAGTGATCAGCGAAGATCACCCCCCCCTTTTATGATATCTAAAATATAGAGAGTAACAGTTGAAGCACTGTGGGTCCCCCTTACATTGAACCTGTGACCCTCGCCACATCCCAAAATTTATGAATTGAAAATTACTCCATTGAAACAAAAGTGTGAAGATATTTTTAAGTGAATTTCAAAGACAATATTTGTATATAGATTTATTCAAAGACAATATTCGTATATAGATTTATTCAAAGACAATATTCGTATATAGATTTATTCAAAGACAATATTTGTATATAGATTTATTCAACCATGACATTTTCTTACAGTACCATTTGCTACTTTTGAGATGGCTTTATGATTCCATCCTGCCTGAAGTTGGCATCTTTCTGGGTGATGCATTGGTCTAAGTAGTTTTTATAGGCTTCCAGAAAATTAAAGTTGTTATTATATAGAGAATTTTGCCAAGATCAAAATATGTGGTAATCTGAAGGTGAAAGGTCAGGTGAGTACAGCAGGTGTAGTAGGACATCGCACCTACGCTGGACCAATTGCTACTGGGTCTTCAAAGAGATATGCCGTCTGGTGTTGTCTTGATGGAGGATGACAATCTTTCTTCTGATCAGCCAATTCTGGAAGTTTTTCATCAACTGCTGCCTTTACTTGGCCCAACTGGGAACTGTACTTGTCTTATTTTGCATAGAATTTATTATATTATACAATACTATATTTATACATTTTATATATATATATATATATATATATATATATATATATATATACTTATTATTATTATAGTTTATTTAATTTTAAAAGGATTTTTCTGGTTGCATGTTTGTGTGTTTGGCAGTATATAGAGTGGAATGAACAAACCCAAGTTTTAAAATAACTGTTTAACTGCTTTTAATTGTGGTTGAAAGAGAGTGCAAAATTGTGGTATTTTGTGGGGAAAAAAGTTGGGTTTCCCAATTAACAGAGTTCTTCCCTTGAGTAGATGTTTCATAGAGAGAGATTTCACATGATGAACGAGAAAACTAAGTGTCAAACTGCTAGGACTGGTATGGGTCTTCTACAGCAAGGGTTGTGAGTAGTTTTTCCTTTGGATAGCTGTCTTAAAGAGAGATTTCTCTGCCTGTTTCCATGAGGAACAAGAAATCTCACATCAAGTTGCCTAGACAGGCCATATGTCTTCTGCAGTGTGCACTGAAAGGAAAAAGTGTAAAAAAGAGGCTGAATAGGGCTTGGCCAGCATTTTTATGAGTTCTGAAACTTCCGGTTGTCCTCTGCTGATTACTTCCATTGCTGATGCTGCTGAATCGAGCAAAGTAAGAAAACCCCCACATGCCACAATAGCCAACAAGTGAAATAATTTTTATAATATTTTAGCATAGCAGTTTTTTTTATTATGATTAACATGAGCTTGTAATACACAATGCTCTTACAGTCCAAGTAGATACATACCATTACCAGTCCTAGGTATGATGATAAACTACATCTGACAGCAAGGCCTCTGATTGGGAGGTTTTGAGGTGCATGGAACTATCTCTTAATTGCTGTTGTTCCCAGGTTCATCCTGATTCAGAGTGTTAGCACCTGTTTGGGTCCTAGCTATGGGCAAATAGTGAACTGCCTAAACAAAAACAAAACACTATGAAAGTATAAAAATACCAGCAATATATTTTATATTAAAAAATTACCAACAATAACTATTTATAGAAAAGTTACCAATACATTTTATCTGTAGTTGAAGGCATACAAATATGTTCAAAATATTTAGATTCTGTTATTAAATAACTTATAGAGTTTGATAAGCCAGTAAACAAAACCAACCAACCAACCAACCAACCAACCAACCAACATACCATTACCTTCTTCAGATACAGACCAGATTTTTTAATATATAACAGTGACTCATTTCATTTTTCACAGGACCTTTTTCACTCCACATTGCTGTAAACAATATAATTTTATAATTTTAATTGCCTGTGATTGTTCTTTTAAAAAATAGGTTGTTATATTTGAGCAAAGTATCAGAGACGGAAATGTGGTCCATTAAATTTTTTTTGTTAAATCATGAGGTACACAAACATCATAGTGTTTCAAACAATCCTCATATCAGATATGTGGAGTATCATTGCAATGTCCCATGTCATGTGTCTTGGATTAATTTTAATCAACATCTCGATTTGGTCATCACCAATGAATGCAGGCCTGCCAGAATGTTCTTGGCCTTTCAGATGAAAACTTTTACTTCTGAATCTAGAGTACCACTTATGGACTATCATCTATGGTACCATCTCCATAAATGACATTATTTTTTTGCTGTTTGTACATTTTTTCCTTCCAAGAAATAGAAATTATGAAAATACATCTCATTCAAAATTCACAATCTATACAGAAATTGTATAGAAAGATACATTGAAATGCCAACTTTTAGAATATGTATATATGCCATAAATTTCATTCACATATAAAATGAAATCACATGTACAAATTCCACCTACTGAAAATGCTATGGAACTTTGTTCAAACTCAATATCCTGTCTAAAAGTTTTCTATAGATGATAAAGATTATAGCCATGTATTAAAAATCAATGTGAAACATAATTACATAACAAGTTATATATATTGTAAACTTAATGTTATATATTGTAAACTTAAAAGGTTTTTTAGTGAAAAATTGTTGCTGCAAACTCACTTGAGAAAATGAAATTACTTTTAAGTGGGTTCATAGCATTTGGTAAATTCAGAGAAATATTTTTGTAAAGACATCTTATATAAGCAAATTTTAGCTTGTTTGACTTCCAAGAAAAACTATAATAAACCTTAGATGATTAGCAATACATTTTATGCATGTAAATTCTAAGAATAAGTTTTTAATTTGCCAGAATTTTAAGATGAGGAATTATTATTATATTCCTTTCAATTTGGACCAGCATACTCATTTTGATTGTTATACTTGTAACCAATGCTGGATTATCATATAGGTTAGTATAAGCTGCAGCCTAGGCCCCTCTGAAGCTTGGGTATAATGCTGTTTATAAAAATTTTTTTTTTTTTATATAGTTGTATTGAAATATAAATAGTAAATTAGTGGTATTTCTCATAGAATATTTTTATTGACAAACAAAAGATAGCTATTCTAGTTTATACAAAGCTATGTAAATGTCACTAAAATATATCATGAGTTAAAAATACCCAAGGCATATGTGGGCAAATTAGAGGGTGGCTCCATCTGATTGGGGCCCGATAATTTCATTAGCCTAGGGGCACCAAAATGTCATAATCTGGCCCTGCTTGCAACATTTTAGACACTACCTTCCATCCTTCTTTAGGTGTCTGTCTGTTATATTCAGTAACATTCTTAGAATTTTGAATTAAACATAACTATAACAATCAAGATAAGTATATTAGTCTAAACAGCTATAGGTATATATTAATGTATTTTAGTAGGATCAAATATCATAGCACTAGTTTGCTTTATGATTAGTTGTTTTGTCTCTGGACTTAATTTCCTCAGAAAATGAAATTAATTTTATCATATACATAAATCAGTAATTTTCAGGTAAGGCTGTATTATAGAAACTATCTTGCTTTTGGGATATTAGGCTTACTACCTTACTTTGCTTCATTCAGCAATAGCAGCAATGGAAGTAGTCAACAGGGTACAACCAGATGTCCCAGAAATTATAAAAATACTAACTGAGCCCTATTTGAACTCTCTTTTCAGTGGTAACTACCTTCAAGGCCCAGCTCAAGGGGCTACTCACAACTTTTGCTGCAGAAGATACATGGCCTGTCCTGGCAGCTTGACTTCAGATTTCTCATGGGAACAACATCTCCCTTCAAGACACCTACCCAAAGGAAAACTACTCACAACCCTTGCGCTGAAATTCTGTTTGACACTCAGATTTCTTGTTTCTTGTGGGAACAAGCAGAGAAATCTTTCTCTATGAAATATCTCATCAAGAGAATAACTTGGTTAACTGGGAAACCAAACTCTTTTTCCTGCAAAATACCATTATTTTGTACTCTTTCTTTTAACCATGAATAAAAGCTGTTGAACAGTTATTTTCAGCCTTGGTTTTTTTTGTTCATTCCACTCTAACTGTTGAGCATGCACACACACATGCAACTGAGAAAAATTTTTAGAGTATCATTTATTTGCTGTTTGTTATTTACATATAAGTTAACTGAGCAGCTGATCAATAAATTCACAATAACTGTATTTAACTATAATCTATTTTAATTTTACTGTAATAGATCGAAACTATGATGGGGTGTTGGAAGTTAGTTAAGAAGGTAATATTGGTAAAGACCTTTGGCTGTAAAAATAAAAGACAAAGGAAAAAGATAAAATTATTCTATGGGAAAAAATTTAAAGTAATTTTGATATTAAGATATTTACAAATTCTTTTGTTGAATGGACAAATCAATTTATGAGTTGAAGTACTGACAATTTTAGTATAAAAGTTGCATAATTAAGGAAATTTTATGAAAGTAAATTATACAAACACTTGTGAAATTAAACTTTTTATAGTTCTTAATGAAACATGCTATAAACTGAAATGTAGTTTTTATATTTCCTTTTCCTACTAATGTTAAGGAAAAATCCTTTTTGCAAATAGTTAAATTAGGTATCCCAAACTGCCCTAGTTTACAGTGCGAACACGTGTCTAAATAGTGAAATTTCCTTCCATTTCAACTGCTGATATCTCATTTATTTTTGAGGTTATTTTGATAAAGTTAGTATGTAAACAACATTTAATCTTTTTCTCTTTCTAAAGATACAATTCTTTTTCATTTGTGAGGATTAGTTTTTTTTTTTTATTATTCCACATCCCTTTAAATTCTATCTTTAATTTCAATGACAAACAGCACTTTTCCATGTTTTCAAAGTTGACAATTTCATAGTCGTGTTTTTAGTTTTTCAAATGATGAAAGTTGTAAAACTATTTTTTTCCCATATCAAAAGTCAAAAGCAAAAGAGTCAATGAACCACAAAGTTTGAAGTTGTCTTTTACAAAAATTTCTAAGTTGAAAACCTTATAAAATACCAGAGAAATTAACTTAACACTTAAAAAATAAAGATTAAATTTACAGACACCTGCTTTTAATGTCTTGTCTTTACTTTAATAATCAATTGTTTTATATCATCATCCCTGTGCTCAAACAACTTGAGGTGCATGCAAATCAAAGAATACAATGTGTTCATTTTGTGCAAAAGAGTCGGGTCTAAATTAAAGGCATTGAAATTTATATTGCTGAATAAATGAATGAATCTCATTTTTTTAAAAATCATTCTTGTTTTATCAATGAATAAAAATCTTTTTCTTATATTTTCTTTAATGATGCATTTTAAAACTGTAAAGCATCTTTATTTAAAAAAAATTCCACCTGACAGTTTTAACAAAAAAAAAAAATTAAAACAATTTTTTATTTTTCTTTGTCCTATCCAGTCAAATTTTAATGAAAATTAACTGAAATAATAAAATAAAAACTGGCTACATATATATATATATATATATATATATATATATATTTGGTTGGATTGATGTGAGTTTGTGACCCTGGGTTTCACGCTTTTGTGATCATCAGACAAACTGATTAATTTTTTAAAATTGTCACAAACTCCCATCAATCCAACCAAATATGTTAGCTATCTCTGATATTGAGTGTTTTCTAATAAGTACTGCGCATATAATATATAAATAATTATATATATATATATTTATTTATTTATATTTATATACACACACTTTTCACACATATATATATATATATATATATATATATATATTAGTTCTTTAATTTATTGCTGCAAACTGAAGAAAATAAAATACATTTTTTGAATAATTAAAAAATATCTCTTCCCTGGAGTTAAATTTTTATTTGAAAGATTTGTAAAAAGAAAAAAAAAAGAAAACGATTTTATTTTCATGAAGGTTTGAATTCAAATTGTAACTTTTTAATTTTTAATTCTTGACGACAAATAAAAATAAATTTTAAAAAATTTCACAATTGCAATGAAAAATTAAAAGTGCATTTTTTTTTTAAAATAGATTTTTTGTGCCAAATGTGAAAGAAAATATTTTAAATACAGGTACCTACTCTCAGAGAAAGTTTTAAGTTTTTTTTGGGTAAGGTTCATGACGAACTTTGTTATGTTCATGGTTGAAATTAATATATATATATTTTTTTACTCAAGTATCACCTTCAGGGATTTTTCTTTTATGCAAGTGTAAAAGATTTTCTTAAACAGCCTCAAAATTGAAATGTTTTAACTCTATTTGAAAGTTAGGGGGGAACTGACCAAAATAAAAAAGGAAAAAGACAACATGCAACATTTCATTATCAATTAACCCCAAACATGCTCAAGTGCAACCAGGCTACAACTTGGAAGCAAAATTAGCAACCTAGTGGCAATCAGTTCTTGGCATTTCAAGAAAGCATGTAAATCATCTCTGACACAAGCAACAAAATCTACTTCTGAAACTTCATATATAGAAAAAGATTGTTAATAATGAGAGACAAAAGAAGGAAAAAGAGTGTCAAGCAGCTGCTGAGAAAACAGAATCATTGACTCAAGTCATCAAGCATGGTGGTCCTGTGAAATTTATTAAAGATGTACAACAAGCAGTGGTTTGGAAGCACTGACTTGATCAACTTAGATATCTGATGATTCTCTTAGGTATCAAGATCAACATCAGTGGAAGTAAATCTTGACCCGGAAGCTACTCTTTGTAACTCCCTACAAACAAGCCATCAATCTGTTACTGGGTGGCATGCCACTAGCTGGTGGCTTGCCGGAGTGTTCCTCTTGGCAATGTTACCACTGGTGGACAGGTAGAGGCCCACTGGTGGTTGCTACCAGAGGACTGCTGGTGTTACCATCGGCAGCCTGCCAGCAGGCCATTAGCAGCTGGCTTGTAAGGTACTTGATGAAGAAAAGACACTCAGTTATTCTGATTATTTAAACAACTCTAGCATTTGTGATGAAGAAGAACCACCTCAGATGACCTTCAGTTAAAGTATCAAGGCCAATGTGTTGCAGTATATTATGAATCTTTTATATTAGCCAAGTTGTTGATACTGCATCTCCATTCAGTGCTGTGATAAAGTTTTTAGCTCCAACAAAGTGCAGAAATGATTATTTCTGATGGTCTTTGTCAGATGATATTGCACAAATGGAATTTACATTTGTCTTCTCATGGGTCTTTCAAGTGATGGTGATTTTCTAAGCATAGCTTAGATGTGGCACAAGGCTGAAAGTCAAGCTCAAACTCACTACTCGGTCATAATTGATCTAGTGAAGAAATCTTACTAATCACTACAATCACTTTGAAGTGCACCCTGCCATTTTCAAGTGATGGCTGGATATGAAGTGTTCCAAAAGTATTAGCCATATCAAAGGTTTAGTTAGGGAGAACCATTCACAATGTCTAGAAAGTATTTTTTATCAGTTTAAAACTGGGGAAGTTTAAAGCACTATTATAAAGTATTTATTTTCCTTTTTTAAAACAGATTTCTAGGGTTTGTAGTTCTGTTTTTGATGAGTTGAAAATGACATAATTTCACAAAATAAAATACATATATTACAAAAGGTGAAAAGAACTGTTGTTGAATATTCCCAAAATTAGTAGTTTCAGGCATGTTCCTCCAATGGATACTCTTTATGGTAAGTTCAGTATGGAACATTTTTTATGTTTTTGCGTTACTGCAAAATTGTGCTTCTGGCTGTTTTTATGTCGTTTTCTATTGGTGTAATACAGAAAAAAATTGGTTTCATTTGTGCTAAGAAGTTTAGGAAAAAATTGCAAGGCATTAACTGTTGAAATGAAACTTATATGACCAGTAAAATTTGCTATTTTGTCATTTTACAAGTTTGTTTTTGAGAAAATTTTCCCCAAATTTAAGCTGGTCTGATCTAAGAATTATTAATTTCATTAGCATTATGTTTCTTTTACTTCAAGACTACCTATATGACATTACATTTATCATGATTGTAATTATACAGTTAAATTTGGTTTTTCCAATAGCCGAGGAGATGAAGTTTTTATGAAATAGTCATTGAGCTAAAAAATAAATTTGGTACCATTTTTTATGGATGTCAAGATCACTACCTGTAGTAAAGGTCTTTTTTTTTTTTTAGATATTTTGAAAATAAAATTTCAGTTTGGTATACCTTGTTAAATACTAATTGCAAAGATTCACCTGTGTTTTTTATCATTTGATTCTTAATTATTGCTAGGAATTAATTAGCTAATTTTAAATGTCTATGCTTTTTATTTTAATTTTGTTTGGTTTTTAAATCATTCACTTTAGTCGTGATTAATGAGGCAATTGTCATATAAGCAATCAAAGTTTAAATTTAAGAATACTTTGTGAAATACAAATTGGAATAATTTATAATATAAGGCGATTATTTATTCGAGACTAGCAATAAACAAAAATACTAAACAACTTATTCTTCAGAAGCGGCTGATTCGTTCTGTTACTTTACTTAAATAGGGAAAAAGCGGCCTAGAATTAATATCAAAATAATAACAAACAATAAAACAAATTCATGAGAAATATTTAATAAGGATATATAATCCAAGATAGCTTGATTAATGAAATATAAATAGTAGTAAAAACAAAAACGGACAAATTGCTGAATTGGAAATAGGCGTTACTGTGACAATCATACCAACTATGACGGTTCAATGACAGCATTTATCTGCGTAAGTGACATATTTCACGTGACGTCTACGCACAAACCTTGTGACGTATCACTCAGATCATGTGACGTAAACAGCCAATCATGAGGCTAGTTTAACTGTATAGATTCACATAGTGCTCCTCTCCTTTTCTATACCCTTTCTTGCTAAATATTATTTTAGTGTTGCTGCCGCCTTCCAACACTGAAATACACACAGTAGAGGGTGCACGAATAAGACACGGATATATATATATATATATGTATATATATATATATATATATATATATATTTATCTATATATACATACATATACATATATATATATATTACCTACTTTCATCTCGGAACCCCCTGTTAAAAAAAAAGAAGAAACAAACAAACCAAAGAAAGGAAGAAAAAAGGATCTTTTATTCCCCCCTCCCTTCGCTTCTACTGTCCACCGGTATTTATTTAGCAACCAAATCTTCGCAACAGAACACAACAAACAAATAAGTAAATTATAATTAAAAATCTATAGAAACATTTTTTTCCCATTTAATAATATCACCACGGAAGCGGAAATATCCACTGGCTAGTTCTCTACACTTAACTACTACGAACACATTTTATTCATTCACAATTCACTTTCTCTAGACCAGCAATAACTCGAATTGGCTAACATGCCTAACAAAACTAAAAAAGAAAAGGTTAGTTTTCTATTTCTTACTTTTATGATTTTTGTTTTTGAGACTTTATTTGGTTATATATCTGTATTTGTTAAATATTGTACTATCATCATTGATGTGATCTGGTTGGCGCATCATTACTACTATTTTATTTTATTATTATTATAATCATTGTGATTATTATTATTATTATTATTTTGTCATTTCTTCGTTTGTACTGCTACTTTCGTCGCGGACCATCATCGGATAAACTAGGAAGAAGAAGAAGAAGAAGCAGCATCGGCAAGAAGATCTTCGCTTTTGCTGTTCAATACATTTACTTACCACTTACATACGTCGTTTTTACTTAATCATTTACGGTTTTAGTCTATAATTATAAATATCATCTCTTCAAGTTTTGATGTTGTGTTATTCCTGATTTAAAAACTATTAGATTGAACATCATCATGCACGAACTGTGATGTGAAATCTTGTCTATGGCATTTACATTTTATCTGCAAAATTCTCTCCAATAATTCAGCATGGTAAAATCCATATTTAATTTGTTACACTCATATCCGAAGATACACTTCTTTCAAATCTATTCATTGTGTTTAAAACTTTTTTTTTTTTTTTTTTTTTTTTTTAACAATTGTGCATACTTTTTGTTTCCTGTTTGGAGACAAAACATCAAATATCTACAGACAATTCAACACGAAATTATCCTAATAACGATCGCTTTTAGTTTTACTTTTCGCAAAAAATGTGTGAGCAACCCTCTCCCCCCCCCCAAAAAAAAACAGATTTTATATTTTTCTTTTATAAACTCTAAAACTATAATTTAAATCATGAATAGATGTGGAATGGATTCTCTTATAAACTTAGAAACCCGACTCTTGGAGCAAAAATTATATTTACTGAGGCGTTATCTACAAACAATGACAATCTGATTATATTATTTATTACTTGAATCAACGTCAACGACATCTCAACTGTCTTCTTTAATCTTTTTAGTTCTATTCTAGAAAGACTAACTAACACTAAGTAAAATTGAATGGTTTTGCTTTCCATCAATTCTACTTCGATTGTTAAGAGTGGGGGAATCAAATAAGTTCTTATTTTTTGCATTCTAACCGTTTTTTTCCCCTAGAGTCCACATTACTAATCATTGTTACTACCATTGATTGATCAACTCTACAAACACATGTATCCAGTTTAATTATTTTTGCACCATTTATTCAATTGCTATTGACATTAAGAATTAAAAATACATCAACTAGTAAGTGTTTATTTATTAGTTGACTTCCTATTCTTTTTAGAATTAAAAATTCATAGCATTCAATAAAAAAAGTGAAAATCTTAAATCATTTAATTTTAATTAATAGCGATATAAAAAAAAACATTGGTTTTTTTTATATCGCTATTATTATTATTACAGATTTATTTGTTTCTTAAAATATGACAAATTGATTGATTATCATTTCTCAGCCCATTAATAATTAACAAAATATTTTCATCTTTTAAATAAAAAAAGAAGAAAAAGAAAATGTATGTGTTGAGGGCCTTAGGAAATAAGAAAATTACAATAGTTCACGATCCTTTTAAATAATTTAGACTAGAAATGTTTGAACATGAAATTGTATACGTAGTCCATTTGGAAATGTTTTGCTATAATCATCTGGAAAAAGATAGCATACTTTTTTCTTTTGCGTAGACTAAAAAATTTAGTAGATAGCATTGATTATGCTGCATGGTGGTTAGTATTGCTGATTTCTATGTAAATATAGCAATAAAGTAGTTATTATGTTGTGAAAGTACATAGTGAATTTCTGATTGTAACTATTTCCTCTCTTGAGAGAAACCAAAGATATGGTTTCACTTTTATTATCCAATTTATTATGCAATTTTCCCTGGCAAATGTTTGAATTGAATACAGGATCTTTTTGTTTTATTATTGCTACTTTAACTGTTTTATTTTTCTTTCTTTTAATATAAAACAATTGCCTGTTTTTTTTCTGTTAGATCTGTTTTATTATTAATTGATATTTTTTGTTTAATTTATAATATGTAGTATTTTTATGTTAATTCGTAAACTCTCTATCTAGCAGACACCGGCCAAGACGACAAGTAGTACCAAAACAAGTGGGAAAGAAACAACAGAGAACGCTGAAAATGAGGTAAGAGGTGTATAAAATGGTATTTTTGTGCCCCGGAGCTCTGACGAGGGGATAACGGGGGGTGCATACGCCGCGCAATTCCAATAAAAGGTGGTGGCGGCGGCGGTCGCGTCGTCGCCATCTTACTATAGATTATCATGGCGGCAAACAAGCAGCCAGAGAACAACAAACGATTTTAACAATTCACGCATACTTCCTAACATTAACACAAATATTAAAGTAAATTTACACAAAATATATTTTAATAATACTATTTGCCTGTTAGTTATACAGTATGTAGTTGTCGTTTTTTCAATATCGTTATAATTATTACTTCTCTAGTCTAACCCCTTTCTTTATTGTTCTTCTTACTTACAGAACAGTACACTAAAAACAGTCCTATCTTAAATTTGCTTTTCTCTTTTAATAATCTGCTAACCTCTGTCCTGTATTTGAGCATCTATTTTGATATTATCAATAGTGATGAATTATTGGAACTTAATAATTAAGACAATAAAACAAAAAACAACCCTCTTCTCTTCTTCATTTAGCTTTTTATGCTTTTTTCCATAAGTTATTAAAAATGCATAAAAACAATTTTTTCTTTTAACTTCATTTGCATTTCGTTATCATATTTTCTTGTAAAATAAAATCACGATATTGTGCGTTATTAAAAATATCTTGAATGTCCTCTGTGCAATATAAAAGCGGATATATAATATATATATTTTGAAAATCTTTCATTTTTTTATGGCATTTAAAAAACACAACCTATAACTTGGATATTTGTGAATGATGAATGAACGAAAGAATTTTATGAAATTAATGGTTATCATTGGATTTAACGAACAATTCGAACCGCTACATGTGCTTTCTTGATTTAATTGTTTTTTAAATTCTTGTATTAATTAACTTGGATGCATAAAATTAAAACTCACGTTATTAAGAGACGTGACGATTTCATTTTTTAAATAGTACATAGAAGCATTACAAATTTGAAATGAGCAAAATGGAACGTGTCTTGTCCACTCCTATTTCCACTTATTTTATCTTCTAAAAATGTCTGTCTCTTGTTTTCTTTTTTTGACCCAGTCCCCAAGTGTAGATGAAAAGAGTTGGTGAGGATGTATGTAAAAAAAGGATGATGGCGATTATTATGATTATTCTCCATTGTAAATTCATTTTTTTGCCATCTTTCTCTAGCCGGGTATCAAAATTTGAGAAACCCTGACGAAAAATAGTAAATGTAGTCGTGTCTCATCTTTTTGGCATTCGTGTAAAAACATGATTGTACTAGTTCTAAGTTTCTAAATCATTATGAAAATTCCCTAAATTGGATTTTATTTTAATTTTAGGACTTTTACATATAACATTCGACATTGTTTTGATGTCTCATAAACAAAAATATCTAAACACATGTTAACGGAAATCTGACAAATCGTCATTTTCAGTTTTTGTAAATTTAGAGACATCAACCAAACGAAGATATGGTTATTTAATCAGCAGACTATTGAACTTGTAGTACTGACATTCCCTGTATATTTCTGAATGTGTTACACTTAATAAATATCTACTATCTTGTAGATTAATATAACTGAAGCAATTCTTAAGTAGAAACTTTCCTATACTGTCGATAAAAAAAGCACATGATACATAAAAAATGATAAAAGACGACGATCAGTTCAAGAGAAACAGCTTGATACTCTCTACTACTACTACTACTACTGTGACTGCTCCTGCTACATGAATGAATGAATGGTGGTCGTTGTCATTCACAGTTTCACTACTACATAAACGAAATTGAATTTGTAAACATCGTTGATAATTCCATTTTATTTTTTAATAGTAAATTTATCTTCAACAGTCACACACTTAAATCTTTATTAAATTTCTCGTCTTTCGTTTTCACATACATGTAATTTTATCTATTTAATAATCCGTATATGAAACAAACATTCAGGCTTTTTTTTTTTTTTTTTTTGATTGACTTGATCTTCAAAGAAAAATGTAATTCACCTGATCTTTGTTTTTCCCCTATAATTTTATGAAAGGAACATTTGTTTTGCTTTAAAAATGAATCTTGCTTTTCTTTAGGTTTCAATTTTTTAAAATTTTATCCATCAATTTGTTTACAAAAAATAACAAAATCCTAACCTCACGAGAAACATTTTATTTTTAAATCTTTTTAGTTCTTATTTTTATTGAATATTGATTGTTTACCTTTCATAGCCACTTACAGGTTTCTATCTGAAAAGTACTTTGTTGGTAGTGTGTTTTTGTCTGAACAAATATGGTCAGTTAACAAATTCTATATTTAATAGCAATACAAATAAACTTGTGTAACCTTTCAATTTCATCATTAACCTATCAAGAAAAAGTGAATATTTCTGTTAATTTCAATAATGAATAGTCATAGTAATTTTTTTAATGTTTTTTTTTTTTTAGGTCTGATGTCTTTGTGATAACATTTTTTTGTGATCGTGATGTTTGTTATTGATCAATTATTAATTGTTTAAATGACCATATTTAATCCTGTTAGTTTGGTATAGTAACAAAAAGGCATTTATAAATATTTAATTAAATATCAAAATATTTTTTGTTTATTGTATTTCGTTACCTAATTAGATTTATTTTTAACCATTCTTCATTGAGAAATTTAATTTGTTTTTGTTTCCATAAGGAAATTGTTTAAAAATATTGTCGATATTTACATGATTGATCTGTGTACAGTACTATCTGCACAATATTTGTGTATTGTCCATGTTTGCTTAATCCTTAATGTCTTTTTTATACAAGGCAAAATTTGCAAGATTCATTGAGGAAAAGATTCCGATAGCTAATCTTAGTGGCGAACTTGTTCTAGAAAATGTTTGGTACATAATTTTATTTTACTTTCTGTAAAAGTTACTCAAATTTTCTTTTCAATTTTTAAATACACTACACTACAGGCATGTAGATCTTGACAAAGCAAAGACTAAAGAAAGAAAGAGTGTTACCAAATTTAATTTGGTAGCTTAATTAACAATAAAATTATTGCCATTGAAAGTTCATCAGACCGTAGAAAGTTTTTGTCTTATGTGCTATTGGACAAAAAAAGTAAAACCCAGTTTTAACAGTGTGTAACTGAAGATTCAGGTTTCAGACAAGTTTGAAAAACATCGTTATAAATGTAATGTCATGATAGGTAGTCTTGAAGGAGAAAGATAATGCAGGTACCTCCAAAGAAGTGATACCTAAGGTTTAAAATGGATTTGTAAAAATGAAAAATTCTTGAAGATTTTATTTTAGTTTAGTTTTAATTTCAAGCTGATAGATTAAATTTAATATTTTCAATAAGCAAAATACTTTGCTGTATTTCAAAACGAATTTAAATTGATTTGAATTTTTTTTAAATCATTAAAAATGGCTAAAATCATCCATATTTACAAATCTGTCAACACAACTGTTTATTAAAAAATCTATCAAAAATAAAATAATTTTCTGAAACATTTTTTGAGAAAGATTAGCTGATTTAAAACTATTAATCTGATTTGAAACAAATGTTACTTTTAGTTTAAAATATTGCAGAAAAGCATTTTTTAATACAGGTGGGTGTTTTTTAACTACCAGGTAATCTTAAAAATTTAGGAAAATATTTTAAGTAATCTAATATTTCATTGAATTTTAGGTATTTTAGCTTTATAGTCTTACTTACAATGACACTTGTGGAAATGTTAGAAAATTAACAATTTACTATAGTTATTGCTCTTATTTTCTGATAATGTTGTGTATGGACACTTGTATTTACAAAAATCATCTTGTTTCTACACATACAAAAAAATTAAATCCTGCTGGGTTTGCTGAATTTTTGTAAACTTCCATTTATGATTAGTAAATATAGTTTAACAATATCATCTAAATGCTACAGAACAATACAGAATTTTTAATAATTGAAAACTTTATAAATTATTATAATCATAATTAAAACAAAAATGAAAATTCTTGTAAAAATTCATTATTTATCAAAAAAAATTTTTCTTAAGACAATAGTGTCTATAATATATAACTCAATATTAAATAATGTCTTGGTTTTATTGCATTTTTTATTTAACAATTCAGAACAGATTTTCTGTAACTGGGGTTTTGTTTTACAAAGAAAAAAAAATTAATGATTTCAATTCTTCAAGAACTTTTGTGCTTATAAATAATATAAACATTAAGTGCTGCCAAAATGAATTTCTCAAAATTTAAAAAATTAAATAAGTTGGTGGTGTGATTAACACATTCCAAAAAAAAACATTTTCTAACTTTAATTCATTTATGAATTAGTTCTGAAAGTTTCATTAAAATCCAACAATTATGATTTTTGCAAGAATTTCCAAATTGATGTTTTTCACTGTAAAAAGATGTTTAAATTTCCCATACAAATTTATGGTCACCTGTTGACACAAGAAAACAATTTTTAACCAAAATTTCAAACATTCTAAACAGGATTTAAAAATGACTTAATCAAAAAATCCTTTCCATTTAATAATAAAGATTTTGATAATAAAACTTAAGTTTTGGGCAGTTTTTTCATCATGTATCCTCATTTTTTAGTGAATCTTTTGAGACATCTTTTTATAAATGGCCATTAAAAGTTCTATTTTAATTTTTCATTTACAAATGAGAATGATTATAGTTTAAAGAACTAAAAATATACTCAGTTTATTTTTTATTTTATTATTCCAGTTAAAATTTTTAATAAAGTTTTTAACTTGGATGTTTTTCACAAAAATTTCTTCAAACTTTATTGTTCACTCACCAAATTGATGAGTGTCCTTTTTTTCTTTAACATGGGGACTATTTTGATTATGTGTACACAAGCAGAACTCTGAGTATAACAAGTTTTATGAATATAACCATAAAATTGTCAACTTCAAAAATACGAAAAATTACTGCCTGTCATTGAAATAGTGACATAATTTGAAGAGATGTAAAATAAAAACTAATCGGCTCACATGAAAAATATTTTTTTTATTTTTAATCAAAGAGAAATTCCCTAGCTTTCAACTATGAAAATTAGTTTTTTCTAAACATGTTTACATTTCATGAGCCTTGTCAAATAAAATTAGCCAAATTTAAAGTCTATTATGTGAAAACTAGAAAAGGATTTTGTTGGAATTTTTAAAATGAGGAATTATTGTATGCTTCGCTATTTGGATCTGCATGTTTATCTTCATTGTTATACTTACAAAGTTTCAGTTGTTATACTTTTCCAGCATTCTTCAGGTGTCTGTTTACATGCTTGAATATGTAACTTTTCAGTGCTATCAAGGAACCTAATATATTTTAGCCAAAGCTTCAACATACTAAGCTATGCATCTTGTTCTAGTGGATTAAAATGTTGGTTGAAACCTAGTTCTGTAGCAGTTGTAAGTTAATCCTTGGATATGGTAGAGAGCTGTTTCAGTGGAAATGTCTCAAATAAGCCCTAAATAAAAATGATTATAACTTAATTTTTTTATCTCTTTCATAAAATTAACTTTTATAATGCAAAATTTTTTTTATTAAAAGATTTAAGCAAAAAGTAACTTAGGTTTTTCTTAGATTTTATTGATAATATAAAATAACATAAAAAAAATCATTATTTACAATGTTTTGGCCATTGTACCCTGCTGCCTTTTATCAGGTGTATATTGAGATTCAAACAGAAAATAACAAAAACCATACAATATATAAAAAATAATAAACAAAATAAATATATATAAATTGATAATACAAAAAAAAGAAAAATCAAACTTTATTCAAGACAACCCTGTTAAGGTTTTCATTTGCTCAAAAAAAAAGTGTGTATTCACAAAAATAAATTAATCTTTTATTGACAATGTTTAACAGGAATATGATAAAGCAATATGTCATATGGGTCAAGGCAATGTTATTTTTGAAGCTAATTTAGATAATGAAATTTGCTTCTCTAATGAGAAACCTGTGCTTGTCTTTCAGTACACAAATATTCAAACTAAATAAATTTACATGGATTTCATCTTCAACTGAAAGGAGACAATTTCTGTCTTTGCTGTTGATACTTGTTAAATAAAATGCTTGCTCATACATGTATGAAATTGAAAACTGCAGCAATATGTTTATTGCTTTCCTATGAATCTTTTGAAAGAAATCCAGAACTCTGTTAGTGACAGGTTAGTAATACTCAGACTGTATTTCATAAAAGTTCTTCCTCTTCTCTTAGCCAAGTTTTAAGGATAAGTAAAAGATTAGTTTTCTCACCTGTCATACACTTCTGCTTAGGAAAGAAAGAAAGAAAATAAAACTCACTTTTAATCAACAATTCATCCAGGTAGATTTCAATAAACCTCAAAATTCACTCTTAATTCTAGCAGAAGTTGAAGCTTTTTAAGATTTTCTTTTGCAACATGTATTTACAAAAATTCAATTTTCTTTTATCTCCAAGAAGGTTGTCAAAGTTGAAGTCACTACTTTTTCATCAGGTCCTTACAATAACTTGTTCAATTGATTTTTGTGATAAAAAATGTCTGACATAAGCTTGCTTTTGCAACCAATTTTCGTTCTCAAAATAACTCTTATTGTTTTTGTGAAAGTTTTCTTTCAATACATTTTTCAATTCTAACATCTTATTTAGAACTCTTTTTCAAGAAAGTTTTATGCAGTTTAAGGTTTTTCACATAGCTTTTTAAATATACTTGTGAGGACTGATCTTTAATAAAATTGATCATTTTTTTGTAACATAAATTCTTTTTTTAAATCATCCCAGAAATTTTAAATCGGCATCTTTTAGTGAATAGATCAATGTGTTGAGCTAATATTGGTATTATGTTGTTTTTGTTTTATAAGAAAATCCAAATTTCTTATGGCACGAACCATTAATGAGACACCCATTAGTACAGATGCCACTTAGTTCTTCTGGGAGAGATTTCTTGTTTTTAGATATGAGGATAAAATATTAAATATACCTATTCATTTGCCTGTCTTAAGTAACTTCTTTGCAACAAAATAATTTCCATGTATATTTGTCCATGCTGATAAATCATACAAAACCTTTGTAACTTTATTTTGGTAAGACCTGTTGATTCTTGGAAAGAGGAAATCTTCTGTTTTTCAGTTCATCACAAAACTACTTTGCTGTCATGTGACATGTAATTAATTTGTCAATTTATTGTTTGAAAGTGGAATATCATCAATTTCTTATTTACATTAGTCGGACTATTGTCCTCGTCTTTGTCGCCATATTTATCACAACGTTTCGGCCGTTGTATGCTCCAGCCTTCTTCAGGTGGTTGGAATTTCGAACTGAACCCTTTATTTCGCTCATTGGGGTAGACTGTTCTAGTTCCACGTGCCATGTTTAATGGATGTCAAACTCACACTCTTTGGGTCACTGGATCTAACCAACGCCTTTATCCACTGTGCCATGTGTCCTTGAGGACATCTGGGTATTATAAACCTAATGTCTTCAGCAACCATTTTTACCAGTGCTCATATTGCAATTTTGCTGTTTTCATTGGATGTTTTTACCAGAGCTCATATTGCAACTTTGTTGTTATCATTGCTTTTCTCTGGCACTCCTTATTACTGGTTCCTATATTGTATTTATTTCTATGCTTGGTCGGCTCAGGAGATTTTTGTGGCCTAGCATATGTGCTGATTCCTTAAGTTTACGAATTTTCCAATGGTGTTCCTTGTCTATGATCTCAACATGATCCCACAGAAATTCATACCCAGATGTCCTCAAGGACACATGGCACAGTGTATAAAGGCGTTGGTTAGATCCAGTGACAGGACCCAAAGAGTGTGAGTTCAGTACCTTGTTAAGGCAGTGGAGAACTTTCAGAGGGAAATTAGCAGGAGATAACTGATAACTGACATCCATCAAACATGGCACGTGGAACTAGAACAGTCTACCCCAGTGAGCGAAATAAAGGGTTCATTTCGAAATTCCAACCACCTGAAGAAGGCCGGAGCGTACAACAGCCGAAACGTTGTGATAAATATGGCGACAAAGATGGGGACAATAGTCCGAATAATATACATAATACCTCATCTCAGAAATATAGGCAGACTCATCAATTTCTTGTATTGAATCTTGTGCCACCATTTTTACCTACCATGATTTTATATGCTTGCATTATTAGATGCTTAGCAATTGTAACTTTTCTTTTTCTGTGCAATAATTTCTGCAGCTAAAAACTTGCTTCTCAAGTCTTTTCACTGACATTGTCCTTATTTACAAAAGCTCTTCTATTTATTTTGAAATTCCAATAGTTCTGACATCAAGACAGACTGGGACTGAGTTGGATGAAACTAAGAATTGGTCTATTTTATTGGCTAGGAAAAAATCCCAGCATGCATTTGTGTGCTTCTGCCTATAAATTAGGCAGGGGCAAGTGTTCTGCAATTCAGATTCAATTCCTATTCAGATTGGAACCAACATCTTTTTTAATAATAAAAATCTTATTTTTATGACTGATTTGTCATGCTTTTTCAATTTTATTAAAGCTATTGCTGTATTTGAAAGTTGTTTACTATAGACACGTTAATGAAATAGTAAAACTTCAATTATGAGTTCATTTAAAGCCTAGTGCAGAGAAATTTATGAAAAAGATTGATTTGTCATCACTAGTTTCATTTGTATTTTCTAGATGCTTTCTCTTAAAAAATGAGGTAACATTGTATGGAGTAATAGTGAGGTTAGTCTGGTTGACCATTATTACAAAGCAGTGATTTTGATTGTCACTGGGTGCCCCATACTCAGTCCAACATTAAATAACCCAAAATGTTTTAAAATCAACCAACTGATATCTTCAAAAATTACCAAATTATTATATTCTGAAGCTTGGAGATAATACCTATATATAATGTGTTGAAAAATAATTAAAATTAAATTTTTGACTTTTCATACCTAAATTCATCTCCTGTTGCTAACATGTTTTTTTTTTTTTTTTTTTTCTTCTCTGAAGCTTTCCATTTTAAGAACATACACTTTAGAGTTAGATCCATAATAAAAATAAATGAATATGAATTATAATAAATCTGAGTAATGACTGACTTAGTTTAGTAGTTCATAGTAGAAACAAACCACCATTATGCCACACTTAACAAACTGATAAATAATTTGAGATAATGAGCAATCAACATCATTCACAAATTCAATTTGTATTTCTTTCTCTATGGAAACAAATGTGCATTTGTTGTCAATTGCTTGCTACATTTTAAATAAAGTTAATGAGAGCAAACCCAAAATGTAGTAAAAATTGGACAGAACATAGGCCAAAATAAATAATTTCCAATTCATTATTTTTATAAATTTAGAAAATGCTAAGTGACTTTGATAAATTGAAAAGAATGCTGGGTTGTGGTCTTGTATCAACTTTGACCTAAGACAGATAATCATTTTGAACTTTTATTTATTTATCACTATTTCTTATAGAACTCTTTCTGACCTCTTGTGGAAGTCTTGGGTTTTTTCCAGAATCTCAGTTGGGAAATATATTAATGTAAGATTTCCTGTTTAAAATAAAATAATAATAATAATAAAAAACATTAGTTGATTTCAATTTTTCTCTATAAAATATAGCACAAAATAAAAATATTGCAATTATTACTGGATTTACACTGGCAGAAAATAAATGATACAAAAACGGATTTGTTTTCCTCTGTATAATTAGTTAAAAACAAAACCTCTGCCTTTTTTAATTGAAGTATCTGTTTGGTTTGTAGTATAGATTTTAAAGTGTTGTTAGTGTAATGGCTACTGAAGTGGAATTGGTGAGCCCAATTCATATTCCTTAAGTCTGTTGTGTTCACTAATACCCTTGCATGAATCTCTCTTTTCTGGCTAATTGATAAATAACAAGGCAGAGTTGGCTGTCTCATCTGAGATGGCAGTCAGTCTGAGAGAGGAAATCGTTCAAAAACAATTGCATATCTTGATTTCAGTTGTAAAGTGGCAGTCCCTTTAGCTTCTTATGATGACTGTCTCCATTATGAGAAGTGCTTATAGTTCTGCTTAAAAAGCAGTGGCACACTGTACTGTTTATATGAACGAAGTTAATTAAAACACTTTAATTTATAAGGCTGCATTTAATTATCTGTTTGAAATTCTGTTAGATTATATACCTGAAATTTGTTAGTAAGTTCAGCTACAATTTAATTTATATTTCCAGTGTTATTTTTTTAATGCTTCTATAAATTACCAATTATATTCTAACCTAGTATTTGAATAATTTCTATTCACAAAATTGGAAAATTAATTTGTATAATTGTCTGAATCTTTAATTTATTCTTTCATGAAACTTTTTCCTTGTATTCTTATTTTAATTCTCTTATCTATTTTTCATCAGGTTTCAGTCATATCTCATAATGTTCAGGGAATGTTGACTGCAACACTTTTTGGTTCAGAGAGGCTTTGTTTTTATCTATTAATGGACAAAATAAAAGTTTTTATGCAACCTTCTTTTGAAGTTATCAAGTAACTGACTTAAATAAGATCAGAAAATATAACTGAAAAATGTTACTACAAGTAACAAATAATATGAATGAAAACTCTAAAATAATTCTTATATAAAAAAAATGTAAAAAAAACAAAATTAAGATTAAAATATTAATGGTTAAATTTCTTGTAATTATTTCATTTGTACAATTCTTATTCTTTTTAAATTTAATATAATTTTAAAGATATTTTAAAATGTGTTAACTCTCTAGCACTGCTCAACGTGTCTGAATGTGATTACTTTAAAATATTTACTCTTATTTTTCTTTTTATATATATATATATATATATATATATATATATATATATATATATATATATAATCTTTTATTTGGTTCACTTAGCATTGTTAATGAACAAAGCTTTTTACTCAGTGGAAAATAATTAGATTAAAAAATGAAAAAAAGACTATTGTGAGGATATACTACTAAAATTGTTGGTTTTTTTTTTATTTTCAAGGTGAGTAATACATTAAGTTCAGTATTTGATATTTGAAAAGAAATCTTATTAAAATATGTTTACATATAACATAAGCTAGTAACTATATTTTCTCTATGGTATTATAAATATAATTTTCTTTCTACTTCCATTTTTAACTGAAAAATATAAGCTAATATTTTACTGAAAATATTTTAGCTTCAGATACAATATTTTTACTTAATTGACTTCCATATAAATATTTCATCATCTTCTTTGATGTATTTGGAAACTGTAGAAGAAATATAATCATTACTTTTTTTCTTTCTTTCTTTTTTTTTAATTTAATTTTTTATTACTATTATTCACCCAATAAAGGCCCAAAAGACTATCAAAGTAGAGGGTTAATGAATAAGGTCATTGTAAGGGTGTTGAGGGCAAAAGTAGGTGTATATTATGAGAATATGTAGGATAGATAACAGTTGATCAAAGACTTGAAGAGGTTAACATTGTAGTGGTTGAGAATGCATCATCTTGGGATTCTGTTCCACAAAATAGCAGTTCTGGGGGGAAAAAACTTACTGAGTGGAACTTCCTCCTTACCAAAGGAATATGAAAGGAATGTGGATAAGGTGTGTATGTAGCCTGGTAGGACTTAGTTGTGAAGGCAGTAGGAATCTGGTACTTTCAATAAACCAAACATTATTCTAGTATCTTTATTGATGGCACAAATATGTGAATTCCATTTATAACCCAATAGGCATTCAAAGCAAGGAACCTCATTGAGGGCTGGAGCTTATTTGGGGGTCTGCTCAGTGGTAATGAAAGTTACTTCTGGAAGTATTAAATGGTAGAAGCCAGCCCCCCCCCATTTTATAAATTATAACTTTAACAAAATGTGTTACAAAAAAGAAACAAAAAAACTTTTCACCAGAGTAAAATGGCATTACTATAGATCTATACTTGAGATTGTGAACAATTGTATATTTATATTGGATTTTGCTTGAGTAAAGTTACACATTTAAAATTGTTTACATTTTGTTACATATGGCCAGATGTTCAGCCATATTAGCATATATTTGTATACCCTGTCTTAAAAATGTTTTTCTTATAGTGGGGTAGACATTGTCATAATGCAGCTATTTATTTGAAAGCACAATTTTTACTTATTAAATTTCTTGAAAACAAACAAAAAAAATACACAAAAATCAATGGAAAGAGCAAAGCTAGGGATGATAACTGTAGGAGATAGAAAGAGGCCAATATAGATGAGAATATGCTAACGTAAAATATAGAAGTGATTAAACAACAAAAATGAATTGGGGTTGGACATGTAGCAACAAGATGACAGATGGAGAAAAAGGTTGCTTTATTGGTGCCCAGTGAGTAGCAAACATAACAGGAAAAGATCAGATAGAAAGAAAATATGAAGGGATGAAATAAAGGGATTTGCTGGCAAAATATTGACTGAATAGCAGTCATCAGATAAGGATTTGAAAATAGCCTTTGTCCTGTACAAACTTCATTGATGATGATTACATATCAAGATGAAGTTAGGTAAAATAAAACATTGTTTAAACTTTTGCAAAATTGAATTATATTTGATCTCTCTTCTCACTCTCCACTCACCTATATTTTTGAAATAAGATATTTAGACATAATTTCTCTTTTTCTTCTTTTTTTAAAATTTTTTATTTATTTCTTAATGGATGAGGCAGTACAAAATCTATAGCTAATTAACAATTTCTAATTTGGCTTTAAGATCTGTGGAATGTTAGATTTGTTCCTTGCTAGTAATTACATGATGCAAATACTTACATTGTGAAATTTTTTTTTTTATTTTACCTGTGAAAAATCACTATTGGATATTAAAATGGAAAGATCCTTAATTTTTTTTTCCTTTATTAAGGAAATACATGTAAAATGCTTTTTTTTTCTTTTTTTTTTTACAACTGCTACCAAAAGTGTATATTTGGAATTAGCCACTAATAAGTTGTATATCTAGTAGATAGGGTTTTATTATCTTTTTCATCTCAAATGATGTTCAGTAGTAACTGATAAAATTGGTATAAAGTTCTTCAGGAACTGGAAATTCAAATTACCTGAAATTCTGATGGACCAGCTGGAAAGTTGTCACTTATTGAAATTTTACTTAAAATTATTTCTTTTACAAACCTTTTATATGAAAACTTGATTTTCTAATTTAATTTGATAAACTTGTAACCAAAAATGTGAATATTTTGAATTTCCACTTCCTCGAATTTTTATATCAGTTTCAAGTTTATTAATATTCTATTAGAAGCTCTTTCTCTAAATTTAAAAGTTTTACTTTTTCTTGGATATCTTTAAGAAAGCCTACACTTTTTAAATTTTATTAAATACACATGAATATTTTATTTTTTTAAAAAGTCACATTTTTCTTTGATAAGGGGGTTTATTTTTTGCTAGTAAATAATCAAAATAATTAAATTTAAAATAGTAAAAATAATAGTAAAATAATTTAAAATAATCAAATTAGGTTTAGAATTTTAAGAACAAAAATGTTTTTCTTTTTTCTATTTATTCTGCTTCTGAAAATGGTAACTTTTAATCAAGTTTCTCTCTTAAGAAGCTAGTATTTACTTATTGACATTTATGGGATTTTATATTTAAGAGCATACAGTTCATTCTATAATTTCCTAGGCTGGACTTATAACTTGATAAATTACTGACCTCTAGTAAGTCTCATTTAAGCATTTTATTTTTTTTTATGTTTATGAAAAACTTTAGTCAATTTGTTTGCTTTTATGTTTCAATTTATGCTCTCATATTACACTTTTCTGGCTTGGGGCATTATGGATTTAAATAGATTTTTTTTAAGAAACAAAATATGAAGACATAATAGATCAAGATCTATTTTTGTTTATACTGTGCTAAATCCAGTTATTTGAAGATGAGTTTATGTAATTCAGTTGAGAAAGTGTACGACCGCATCCAATACCTTAAGCCACCTCCTTAAATTAACCTAGTTTAAGTATTATTTTATTTATATTTTTAAAATTGGTACTTGTAAGTATAGCTTTACTGATTTAGCTGATTAAAGGCCAATGTTTCTCAGATTTCATCCTTGCTTTGACTTTGAATTATTGGATAAAAAAAAGTATTTTGGGATTCAATCCTGTGTTTTTTATTTTCATGTGAAACTGAAAGTATTAACTACTTGAAGATTTTTTCCTTTCAGAATATATTGCACTTGTCACAGATCTTTCCATTTTTACATTAATAAGCTGAAAGCTATTCTCTTGTGACTTACTAAAAACTGAATGATAAAATGGAGGATTACTATTGTATATTATATGCCTTTACATTTGAACGAGGAAAGTTATCTTAATTGTTATACTAACATTTTAACTGTTGTGTCCTTTGACCTTTTTCAGTATCTATCATCATAATTAGTAATATTCTTGGTACTTTGAACTGAACCCTTTATTCAATTCATGAAGGTAGAATGTTCTCACTACATATCCCCTAAGAATGAAAAGTACAGTATCAGTTAATACTCTTGACTTTCCTACACTACCTGATCAAGTGATTGAACTCATAACTTTCAGTGAACTCGATATATTTTAACCAATACCTTAATCCACTAGGCTGTGTGTACAAGAGTCAGCTGAAATGATCATAGGCTGACCAGATACTCTCAATGAATGTAACCAAATAAGGTTTATTTTTCAACATATCCCCCCCTCCTCCCAGTCCACACAATTCTTCCATTAGTGTTGCAATGCTTGGATCCCATTCGTGAAGAAGCTTTCATCCTGTTGGTAAAAAAAAAAAGTCATCAACAGCAGATATGATATCAACATCATTGAGATACTGTATCCCGGCCGTGTTTTTTTTTTTTTTTTTTTTTTTTTTTTTTCCGTGTTTGTGAAGTCAAATGATAGTCAGGTGTAGCTAAATCAAGAGAATAGGGAGGGTGACCAACCAGTACAAAACCACAGTCACACACCAGAACCATTGAAACCAAAGACTTGTGTACTGGACCATTGTCCTGATGAAATAAAGACCCCTTTTGTCAGTTTTTCTGGGTGTTTGGTCTTGATAGCCTTTCATAACTGCCTCAGTAAATTTGCATAGTACTCTCCATTGATGATGTGGCAAACACAATGTCTTTTGCATTCCCCAAAATTGAGTCCATCACTTTCCCTGCAGATGAAATGAACTTGGCATTCTTTGGAGCAGGTGAGGAGGAGTGTTTCCCACTTAATGGAATGTCTCTTTGAACCCACCATTCATCCTGGGTTCAGAAATGTTCAAGGAAACCAACTGAATCTGCCTCAAACAATGTTGGATTTTCCTGTGATGTGATAAAACTGATGTGCTTTTAATTTGATATCAGAACCCATTGCACCCATTGAACAAAACCCATTCATAATGCCAAGTTCATTGTGCAGAATATTCTTAACTATTTCTCATGGGATATGCTAATAGCATTGGCTAATTGATTTATAATCAATTGCTTATTGTCCATCACCATGTGATGAACATGATCAATGTTTTCTTTGGTAGTGGCAGTCACAGGACATCCATGCCTTAGGTCATCTTCAAGACTCTACTTTCTCATACTAAATTCAGTTTCCCATTTTTGCACTGTTGATAAAGCTCATCCCCTAATGTAACAACCATGTCAGCATGAATATCCTTGGGGGCTAAACCATTTTTTCTGCAGATAACACCATGATACCAAATTTTGTCCATTTTCAATAGAAGTTGCTACTCATTACATTTGAAGTCTTCTTTGAACAGTCAGATGTCAGTTTACCTGGAAAGAAACCATGCAGTTATTAATAAGAATAGTTGAAATTAATGCACGCATCACTCTTTTACAGTCAGCCTATGAACATTTCAGCTCATTATCGTAATGTAGAGAAATCATATACTCTGGTTTAGTGGAAGAAACAAAAGTGACACAACAGGCAAAATAGAGTAGAGATGAGAAAGTACCTAAGTATAGAAAGCAGAATGAGACCAGTCAATATTTATGGATTGAATAAAGAGTTTCTCAAATTTCTAAGGTTACTGAATGTCAGTACTGGGAAAAAGCTGGAGGGTTCAATGGCTGAAATGTGAGTCTCTTGTGGGTGACAAATTATTCTCCATCCTCTAAAATTTTCTCTCACAGGTGAGATGTGGCAAGCCTCTTGCTGTTCTCACTACTTTCATGGAAAGTATTCAAATGAACTACATTCCTTGGTCCAGCCAATTCAAACCTTCATGACAAGAACATGCCATGCTATTTATTCCCTCCATATTCCATCGATGTGAAGTAAGTTCCACTTGAACAGCTTCTTGCCACAAACCACTACTCTGTGGAACTGGCTCCCAAGAGGATGTTTCCCCAATCACTACAATCTTCACCTATTCAAGGCTAGTTAACTTTTTCTCACTTATCCACACAAATTGCCTCTTAATGTAACCCTCTGTCAAGTGGCCCCAGGTCTTGTACAGGGTGAACCTTACTGTAAAAAAACAACAAATATAACTAATTTCCTAGTTTGAATGTAAAGACATAATTATATATAACTATAATAATAATTCCTAATCAGCACCCTGACTGACCATAGGTCCATAATGATCATGACCAGAGGCATCTGGTAAGAATTGTTTACAGTATCAGACTAGTGACACTGGCTCAAATTGTATTTACATTCAGTGCAAAAGGTACTAGATGCATATTTATCTATTTATATTTACATATTTATAAGTCTACCATTCATCTATACATTGAATATTGCTGTCACAAGAAATTTGGTGCTTCTGCTATGTATGTAGAAATTGATAAAATACAGAGAAGAATCTGTAATGTTATCAGTTCAGGTCTGGCATCTCAGCTTCAGTCACTTTCCTACCACCATAACATAGCTTCCCCATGTTTTTCTTGTAAATATTTTCATGGTAATTGTTCTGATGAGCTTTCCTATTTGATATGTAGACTTTATGAATTTAAGTCCAGTACAAAACTGGCGACTTAGTTTCATTATTTTACTATTGAAATGGCTGCTAAATGTAACTGCAAAATCTAATTTAAGTTTCTTCTTTCACACTTCTTGCTTATAGAACTTGCTTCCAGCCTCTTGCTTTCTAGTCAACATTGATTTTCAAAAATATAAATGCTATGTCAATTGTGTTATCTTTTGTTTTCTTAATTCTTGTTCTTTTGATTTTTTTTTTTTTTTTTTTTTTTTTTTTTCTATTTAAAAAAAGAAAAAAATATCCACCTGGCCAGTTTGGCATTATTTAGCAAGAAGAGACACCAGGGTGTTCCTATTAACACCTTAATTCCAAACACAAATTGGAGAAATGTGTGGCATAGTATGATGAATTACAATTCTGGTTGTTTAGTTTTGGGCTGATGATAAGCCTGACTATGGTTCAGACTGGTGGTTCCATAATAGTGGTGGGGTGTATGTTCACCTAGCATGATCTGCTGGTTCACCTAATTACACCAAAACATATCATTCACTGGTACTCACTATGTTACACTGTTTAGTGACCATTTGCATCCATTCATGGACTTCATATACTCCAACAACAATAAATCATTCCAGCAGAATAATTCTCTGTCAGTGGGCCTAAGTTGTCAATAATTGGTTTGAGTATTCATGGTGTGGCTAACATATTTGTTTTATATGAGCCCAATTGAGCATTTATAAGACATGGTGAATATGTCTATTTGTATACATGAACCTATAATTATAAGGTACCTGTAGATAGCTCAGCATCTCTAACCACTTGCAGCATTGATCACAAGTTGCTGCACTTATGAGGCTAGATAGGCTCTTACGTGATACTATGCACCCATTACTTTTGGCATGTCATTGTATACTGTGTTGTATTAAGTCTTTAACTTATCTTCATGCATAATATTGAAACTTTTTTTTTTTTTTTTTTTTTTTTTTTAAGATCACCTAAAATGTTTTCATGTACAAAATAAGATTCAAGAAAATTGGTATCTGTCTATATTTCTGAGATGAGGTATTATGTACATTATTTGGACTATTGTCCTCATCTTTGTCACCATATTTATTACAATGTTTCGGCCATTGTATACTCCAGTCTTCTTCAGGTGGTTGGAATGTCGAACTGAACCCTTTATTTTGCTCACTTTGGTTCCTGTCACTGGATCTAACTAACACCTTTATCCATTGTGCCATGTGTCCTTGAGGACATCTGTGTATGAATTTCTGGATATTAAAAAAACCTAATGTCTTCAGCAATCATTTTACCAGTGCTCATATTGCAATTTTTGCTGTTATCATTTCATGTTTTTACCAGAGCTCATATTGCAGTTTTTGTTGTTGTTGTTATTGCTTTTTCTCTGGCACTCCGTATTACTGGAACACCATTGGAAAATTCGTAAATTTAAGGAATCAGCACATATGCTAGGCCACGAAAATCTCCTCAGCCGACCAAGCATAGAAATGAATACAATATGGGAACCAGTAAGGAGAGCCAGAGAAAAGAGATAACAAAAATTGCAATATGAGCTCTGGTAAAAACATGTAATAATAACAGCAAAAATTGCAATATGAGCACTGGTAAAAAAAAGGTTGCTGAAGACATTAGGTTTATGATACCCAGAAATTCATCTGCAGATGTCCTCAAGGACACATGGCACAGTGGATAAAGACATTAGATCCAGTGACAGGACCAATACCTGGTTAAGGCAATGGAGAACTTTCAGATAAAAATTAACAGGAGATAACTGATAACTGACATCCATTAAAACATGGCATGTGGAACCAGAATAGTCTACCCCAGTGAACAAAATAAACATTCCAACCACCTGAAAAAGGCCGGAGCGTACAACGGCTGAAACGTTGTAATAAATATGGCAACAAAGATGAGGGCATAGTCCGAATAATGTAAATAAGAAAATTGGTATTTTACATGTTCTCAGATTTGTATAGATGTTTCAAAAATTGTTTACTTTTCCCTCTATAACTCTTCTCCTTTCTGTATTGTTAGTTTTAAAAATCCAGATAATTTAAGCCAGTTTTGTATACATTTCTTCAAACCTGTTCAGGCCTAAAAATAATAAAATAGAACCAGTTTAGAATCCCCAAATCAGGTTTTATTAAGTTTTCAAATGAAGCTATTTTTTTCTTTTTTAATTGATTGGTTTGAGAGTGAAGTAGAATTGTTCTTTACATATAAATTAACTTGTAAGTAAGAAAGCATTTTACATGCCATCTTAAAAACAGAAGTCAATTTATTCTCACCCACTGACTTGTGTATATCTAAAGATGTCAAATCTCAACTTGTTACTATCTTCTATCGTATATAAAATGATATTCTCATCTATTTATGTTTTGTAATTCAATTTTATTGCAAGTCAACATTCACCTAACATTTAAAAATAAATTTTTCTGCTTACTTCCAATTCACATAGTAATTGGCAATTATTTGACATTATTTTTATTTTCTTTACTTCTGGAAGCTCTTATCTGCATATCATCATGTAATATATTATTACTCTATTCATAGCTGTATGCTCATTGACATATAAACAGATCCTTGGCTATTTACATTAATATTCTGATTCATCTTAATGAAACTTGAACTTTTTTTTTTTTTTTTCACTGAGTAGTTGCACAGAACAATTTTCAAAAATTACTTTAATATTTCTAATCAAGTGATTTTTTTTTTTGATTTTTTTTGATTTTTTTTTTTTTATACAGATTTTCAATAACTTCACAAAAACAATTTTTTAGTCTGTAAAAAAAAATAAAATGACCATCTGTCGGTACCAAAACCATACTGGAGCTATACTATTTCTAATTTTGTAACTTTCCAAGTGAATTTTATCAGGTTATGAAAATTTTAATTAGAAGCACTTTAATTGAAGCTACAACTTTAAGACCAGTAATCTTTTAATAAATAAAGAAAATTGACTAGGTTTGTTTTGTTGGAATTACAAGTAATTTTGGATTTTTCATAAATGTATCAATTCTGTGATCCTCTTGCACTACTTGAATAATATAGATAAAAGTTTAACTGCTGTGAAGCTTAAATTATTTTAAGGGAGATTTTAACTGCTTCTTGTGAAAACTTTTATTGTAAATTATTGTAGTTGTGTCAGTGTTAAGTCTAAAAAGGAATCTGATTATGTCATGATGAAATGCTTTCTATTACCAATTCTTTGGGTGTTTGTTTTTCCCTTAACTGAAATAAAGAAAATCTTGTAGATTTTGTATACAACTCCAAAGCCCTTTTGCTACTTATGGATGGAAGCAGAATTCAGTTTAGGAGGGAATAACTTCTATGACTGTGTTTATTTAGATGGGGTAAGAATATATAGCTTCAGATCTTTGGATTTTGCGAAAGTTAGAATGCAGAAGATTAATTTACAGATTTTGTTTACAGATTTAAAATCAAAATTATGAAACTCATTTACTCTTATTTATACATAGAATATATATATATATTAGTAGTATACGTATTGCTGTCCATCTCGGAGGATGATTTTTCATGTGTATGAGTGGTTGGATTTTAGGTGAGTAAAAAGTTTCATAATTCCAAACATGCCTTCTCAACATCTCCATCACAATCCTGTAACAAGGTGGGGGTCAAGGATAGTTGGTGAAGTGCAGTGAATGGTCACACCTCACTTCAATGCACATATTTCAGTTTTTAGTAGTATTAACTGTTTGATAATATATCAATAGATTGCTGCAATCTGACTAATTGAAAGTTATTTTCAAAATAGTCATTATTAATTGTTCAATATTCATCCTAAACATGTTTTTTGTAGTATTATTAGCCTAGTAAACATCTATCACTGTCTGACTGGTAAGGTTTAATTTCAAAGATGGAGTCTAAGGCATATTTTCATGAGTTAGTTTTAATGCTTTCAAGTGTAGATAAGCTGTTTTTTTTATTTGTTGTTTTTTCCTCCAGAATAGTTCCTTGATATACTGAGATATAGATTAAAATTCCCCAGGTTTTTCCTGTTGCTTCTTTTTTTCTGATTAAAATGCAACATGGCTACTTTTGGAAAAAACAAATTTGTCAATTTGAATTGCACCTTGACTAATGATTCAATAGTACTATAGTAGTCAAGTCTTTGTTTAGTATAAGAAAAAAATTTACACTGTATATTTCAGGACTACAGACTTTTTTTTACCAATGCTCTAGAACCATTCTAATAAAAACATTTTAAACATCCTAAAATCAAAATTTTTATTTTTTTCAAAAGCTTTTTGCTTATAGTTGTCGAAGAAAATATTTATTTTGATTCATTCAATTTTTAAACTGTGTGTGTCCTGCTGTCACCGTTCCAAAATTTATGTTTTTAATACATATAGTATAAATTTTGAGAAAAAAATATGAAAAGGCTAAATATTAAAGTTTTAAGTGTTGTTGAAACTCTTAACACATTGACATATGACTCTGCTTGCTTAACATTGATAATATTGAGCCTAAAATCGATGGCAGGGGCATGATTTATTACAGTTATTCCCAAGGAATGCTTTTTGAATTGTAATTGTTTGCTATGTCAATCTAACTACAATATCTGTAGTATTTCTGTTCTTTGCTCTTCTGATTTGATTAACATTGCTGCATCATAACCAACTAAAACACAACACCACAATAATAATGTTTAATGATATATCTTATGTAAGTAATATACACATCTTGATAAGATGGCTGACTTGAGAGACACCACAGCATATAGTAAATATCTTCTGTCAACAACATTGCAAGGGACTTTGCTATGATGGTCAACGATGAGGTTCAGTATGTTCGTAAGAACACTTTTGGCTATTTTCTTTATTTGTCCATCTAAAAGGAAAAGCAGAGATTGTGAAACTAATTTGTATCATTGGAAGTTTTCTATTTCTAGACTTGTGTTTAAGATGTAAGTAATCTGTTGAACATCAATGATGGATTGATAACTGTATCCACTACATGTACTTTGTATTCTTCATATCAACTTTTTCCAGTTATTTATGGCATGAATTTTTCCCATATCATTTGCTCTCAGCACAGTGTTGATTAACTGGCATTGTTTGCATTCTTTATTAACTGATTGTTGTTCAGAAATAATCCTATCCACCCTCATAAGAAGTAGGCCATATTGTTCCTTCAGCTTCCTATTCTCAAGATAGCACATGGCAACATCCTTCAGAATTTTAGCCAGGCTTTTCTGGCCCTAGTAAGAAGGTTGGGTTTGTTTTTCTTTTTAAAAGTTAAAACTCTTTCAGTTTCTGTCTGAACTTCTGAGATGAAGAGTTATCATTATTTACACTATTTACATTCAGACTATTGTCCTCATCTTTGTTGTTATCACATTTTGACTATTGTGTCTTCTGGCCTTCATCAAGTGTAAGTTGATCTGGGAACTCTAATAGCCTAGTGGATTGGTTTGTGAATTTGGTGATATAGTAATTGCAAGTTCAATCCCTGGACTGAGCAGCGTGTACTTGAACTCTGTGGAAATAGGGCAAGCAATAACTGCACAGTAATAAAATAAGAATTAGATGAGACATCCCTAGACATGGACAGTGGGACATGAACAAACTTCCCCTGTTGTTAAAATAAAGGGTTCACTTAGAAAATACCTGTAGGTTACCTGGGCCAATGTACCTTTGATAAAAGCCAGAGGGCACAACAGCGAAAATGTTGTGATAACAACAGAGATGAGGATAATAGTCCCTCTCTCAATTGTTAATCACTGGTGAATCAGCTCTTCAATAACCTCATTTTTTTGGTCTTCTTAGTTTGCACTCCCTTCCACCTTCCATTATCACAGCACCATAACAGCCAATTTTAATTTTTTGATGCCTTGCTTCCCCACTTTAGAGCCAAATTGAGGCCCTTTGTTGATCTTTCTTAGCCAAGCTGCATCTTAAGCCTTGACACCCTCTTACTGCCAGAATGACACCTATTTCTCTTATGCTTACATCACATGACACACAACCCCACTTTTCCACTCTTGGCACATGCTACTTTCACTTCAGGTCATGCCATTTCACCTCTTCTACAATATTTTTTATCATACTGACTACTCTGTTGTCTAACCTGTTGTTTCAACCTACTTCATCTGCCTGCCTTTTGATATCGTTTGCATGCAATTTGTGTTGCACATTACCAATAGTGTGCTACTCATCTGCTTCTCTATACTCTGAAAACAGCACCTGCTTAATTCATCACCCCTTAATGGGATGTCATTCCTTCTACAAAAATATAGTTCTCTCATTCTGTTCTTTTGTCTCAGCATGGCTACCATTTGCAATGATTCCAATGATATAATGGTCAATCCTTGCTTCTTAAGGTGGCTTTTTTTTGCTTTCACTGCTGTTTCATTTACCAGAATATCATATGTGAATTTGTGACTCCCAATTTTATTTATCCTCCTTAAAATCATTTTAGAATTATTGCCACTCTCTTTATTGCAAAGTTAAGTCAGAATCCCACTCTTTTGTCAGACAGTACGTTCTACTTTTATAGTTCACCAATTAGTTACTGCCACAATATTTTAGCTACATGGAGCTGTAAATAGGGTGATTTCAGGTCAACTATCATAACTGTCCATACCATTTGTCTCCATGTTTGTATAGTCTCTTTGCGCATTTGTTGTGTCTTTGCTTGTGTGACATATCACATGACAGTTCAGTTTTCTAAAGTTCAACACTTGTTTGACCTTATTCTTTGTTGGCTGAACAACTGCAATCGAAAGCAACACTTTGACTCTTCTTCCAATGCTGCAAGAATACCCTCCTCTGTACATGTCTGCACCTTTTTCTCAAACTCAGCTCTTGCCCCCCACTTTAGCAAAGTTTTGTAGCAACTTAACTCATTCATCAATAACAGGTGTTCTCCTTCCTAAAACCACACCATTCTCCACTTTTCATCATCAAATTCTTCACCAAAGTCTCTTTCCTTTATTCTTAAATTTTCTCTTCCGTTTAATCATTGGGGGGGGGGTTAATTCTTTGTATACTTACTGTATAATGGATCACTCAAACTTTATTCTTTTATCAATTGTAAACTTGACCTTACAACATATCATTCCGTATTACATTCATTCCATGTTAATACTTTCTACAGTTTAATCTATCATGATTTTTGCCGTGTCATATGCACTTTTAATGCCATTTCATTGGTCTTCCTACAGGATATCTCCCTTTCATCTACTGCCTTTATCCTGCTTTTCCCACTTCACCTATCAACTAATTCTCACATAACTAATGCAGTAATACAGTTAGTGTTGACAAGGACTCTTTCCCTCCTTCTCCCACCAAATGTCACTTTAATTGTTAACATCATGCATTGAAGTGATTTTACTAAGTAGAAATGTTAGCTATCAGTATAGTAATTTCATTTTGACCATTTTCCTGTTTGCTGTATTCTGCTATATCACACCTAAAATATTCCATCTTTAACACCTTTCAGACTAACTTTTATGTGGCCCTTGACACTCCAAAGCCTGCTAAATGTTTGCTTACTTCTTCTTAGCTCCCCACAGCAAATAGCTTGTTACTTTCTATCACTCCTCCAAACAGCAGGCTGCAATCTCAGTCTTTAAGCCTTATGAACAGTTAGCACCCTAGCTCTGGTTATCACATTGCTTATTTCTATGCTGAAATGATTCAGGGAAAACTGGTTACAAACACCAATTTCTCCGGTCTTTTTTCTACAAATACCACTAGCCCTGCCATCATCTAACTTTGTTAACTTGTCCTTGTTCATTTGTTTGCCTGCTCAACTTATCCTTCCTAGCTTCTTATAGCCCACAAATGCTCCTTCTGTAAATGTCTCCTTTAATTTAGTTTTAATCTTTTCTATATATAATGGGCGTTCTTCATTTATCTTCAGGTTTAGTGTTTGTGTATCTAAATACGGTGGTATGAAGCAAATGAGGTCAGGCATATTTTGGACTTTTACTATTAGTATAAGTTATTTGACCACACTAACTTCATTGCTGAATGATTTGACTCTTCCTATCATTCTACATCCTTTTAGGGTCAGAATAATCTGTAGTTGAATGAGTGAAAGGAATAAGACTTTATTTACCTGTTCTTGTGCAAATATACATTATAGTAATACTATAAATCAGTAATGCAGAACAATCTTAGATATACTTTAATGAGTGATATATTTGACTCAAATGAAAACTGTCAAAAAAAAAAGCAATAGTCTTACTGGCTAAGATATATTTTTATACTTGTAGCTATTTCTGATTCTCACATAGGAACTGGTATATAATCTACCTAGATTACCTTTCTGGTTTCTCCAAACTTGGAGTCAGGAGGGTATCAGATCAGCATTTTTATTACATAAGCTGATTTCAAGGACTCCTGCAGAAATTCACATTAAGATGGACAATGTGAAGTCCTGGTATATGATGGCTCACTACCCATAGGCTCTATTCAGTGCACTGTGATGAATTTAAGTTCTAGTTCCCTATCACTGAGATTTGTGATATCTTTGATAATGATACTTTTGAAACCTGGAACTGTTGACACATAGTTGGTTTTGATTGTTACCTTTTGCCAGAGTTTCCAGTACTAGCAGCTAAGATGATGTTAGCAATATATAACACTGACACTGGATTCCAAAATACCAGTTGTAGTGACCTATGCAATTCTATCTATACTATGGAATGTTTTGTCCATTGTGTGAGTGTATATTAAAGTCAGTATTGTCAAAACAAATTGAGTAATTCCATTTAAATCATAGGATTGTGATTCACTAGCCAACAAAGAATAATTGTACCTCTGTATTCTTTGTAATTTTGTGCAAAGTTCAAGCTTCTTATATTATCAATCAGTTCTTAGTAGTGAAGGTAAAACAAATGGTCATAGCTGAGAAGATAAGGTATATGCTATAGCATTGCACCTTCATTTTAGAATAGATTGAAATTCACACTTTTGCTTTATTACATTATAAAGTCTATTTAGTGTCTGGTAAAAAATCATCTTCATCTGTGTATATTTAGGAAAAGATATTACAATCATACATAGTAAGCTTAGTGTTCTCTCTTTAATGTTGTCATTTCAACAATAGACAATTTTTTCATTTCATGAGTCAAAAAAATAACTTCAGAATGTACCAACTGTCATAGAAAATGTGAAGGGATGATATATATATATATATATATATATATATATATATATATATATAATAAGCATTTATCAGTCTAACATGTTTCACTTTTATTAAAACTTTGTCAGTGATTGAGAAAAAAAAATCTCATTATCTAGTGGTATTTTCTTATAGTTATTTGATCTCCATGTTTTCAAAGTTTTGACTGAAAGTGTTTTGTAGTGTAACCTCTCCCTGCTTTTTCCATCAAGTATATATTTTCAAGAAGTTCAGACAGAGTATTATTTTTTAGGAAGCATTAGTATTAGTCCCTCATGGATTTTTGCATCTATTCTTGCATTAATCTTTCAGGAGGGAAGAAATGTTTGCCTCAGTACCATTAAAATCTGTACTATTTTGCACATAAGATATAACCAAATTAGTCATCTTTTGTTCTTTTGCCTATTTTAAAACTTTTCCCAAAGTTAAATAGTCTGAGCTAGAGTTATTGGTAATTTCATATCCTCATTTTATTCCTCTCCTCAAGATAATTGTTGTAGATACATATACCAGTAATACCTTAAATGCTGAAATAGATGCTAAAAATCATTCTCCTTTCTTTGTTAGGTTTGGATCAGAATTTGACAGGATAATATAATGAACAAATAGGAAACATTTATCAGTCTAACATGTTTCACTTTTATTAAAGCTTCATCAGTGATTGAGGAAAAAAAAACAGTCTGGTATTTCCAATTTTGTGTGGTTTGATTTTCATATAACCATGTGTGTGACTGACCAATGAAAATCATACTGCACAAAATTGGAAATATCAGAATTTTTTATTTTTTTATTTTTTTCTTTTACCAAGCTCTGCCAAAGCTTTAATAAAAGTGAAACATGTTAGACTGATAAACATTTATTTATCTTATATAGTGTGTGGCAGAAATACCTTCCATATAGCATGCCTTAAAACTATATTTTTATCATATTCTTCTGACAACTGATATGCAGTGACAATGACAATTTAATGTTCTAGTTTCGATCTGCCAATCTATCATTGCATGCAAGGTTAGATAAGACCGGAGTAAGAAAAACTTTCAGCTGTAGGTTTGGAACAATCAACAGTAGATGAAAATTTAGTTTGATAGCACAATGGATTGCAATTTTGAAACAAACTAAAATTCTGATACAACCATTTTCTTAATAATAATGCAATGGTTATTATGAAAGAATAACCATGTTACAAGTTCCAGGTGCTTATATCAAAAGTACTGTTTCACAGAACAAGACAGAAAGGTGCCAATTCTAGGTGACTGAGGTCAATTCAGATTTTGAGCTTTCTACCATGATCTAATTTCATTTTTATCACATTTATCACCTGGTTGTTAAACATTTACATGCTACCAATAGCGAGCATGTCACTATGAGAGATAGAGGGGGGGGCTGCTCTCTCCTGAAAATTACTCCCTTAGCTTCCCAAATGGGGAATGTTAGATGAATACCTCCGTGCAGTAAGAAAGTTCACATCTGGATTATCATAAAGTACACCTACTCACAGTACCCCATTAGTTAATAGATGCACACCACCACTACTACTACTACTACTACCACCACCACCACACATTACACCTTTGATGAACCTGACCAAGAGATTGATTGAATTAAACAGTTTTGAAAGTCTTTTCAAGGCCATATGATAAATCCCCATGTACTTTTAGGAAAAATGAAGTTGTTGCTCCTTTTTATAAGTCTAAAAGTGTAAAGGAATGAAACAGAACTAGGTAAAAACCCTTTCAGAAAAAAAATCTCAAGACTTTTTAATCATCATTTTTTTTTTTCTAGCAATTTTTCTCAAGAAATAATAGATTTTTAAACAAAAATCAAAGTTATCAAAAAATTTCTATTAACCTGATAAATATTAAATGCAAAATACTTAATTTCTATGAAAATCTTGCAACTATTAAGATATGACAAGTTTAAATGACTTTACTATCAATGTTCGTTTGTTTTTTGTTTTTTTTTAATCTAGTTCACCCTCAAGCAATGCAGTAAAGCCACTAAGACACAAGGGGTTACTGAGTGTGGAAGAATTAAAAAAAACAAACATTGCTAAAGAGTAAGAAGTGTAATCAGGAGAACAGTAGATAGTGATTGACATTACATTTAAATTTTTAAAGATAAAAATTGGCTGAGAGCATGGAGCCAGAAGAGTTCCACAAGTGAGAAGTGCTAGCATAGAATTTACAGTTACATTGAGTCAACTCAATTGTAAATTGATGAGACCTCATCAACAGTCTAGTACAGCACTTAAATTCATAAAGTCTAGATACCATAGTGAAGAACTTTTCTGAACAATTACTATAAAAGTATTTATATAGAAGCAACTTTGTCAGTAGGAAAGTGACTGAAGCTGAGATGACAGAACAGGACCAATAATATTGTTGATTCTTCTTTGGATTTTATCAGGGATCTCTAGATATGTAGCAGGAGCACTGGACCATATGTGACAGCAATATTCTAAGCATGGATGAATGGTAGAGCTATAGATATGTAAGATAGATTCTGGAGAGAAAAATTATCTAGCATAACACAGTGAACCGACTTAACAGCTGACCTAGCAATGGATTCAATATAGTTTTTCCACTTCATGTCACCTGAGAACGCTAGCCCTAGAAGGTGCAACAAGTCACTGTCATTGAGTTTTAGATTGTTATTGGGGTAATTTAATATGGTATCAAGAAATGGTAATGTATTGTTTTTGTACTTGTGAAACAGAAATAAACAATATAAATGTTTCTTGAAAACATTAAATTGCAGTCATAACAATCTAAAGTTAAATGTCTACTGGAAATCTAACAAAAAAGGTCTCACAGCAAAACAAAAAATAAATTCTAGAATAATTTAAGTTTCTATTTTAGAGCATTTATGGCAAAGAAAAAACCCACAAAAACAAAAAGATAACACAAATAATGATGATAATACAAGGCACATAATACTACCTGCCAACTCACTGGTGACTTAAATTGTAAAGAATTTATCTAAACTTGTTATAAGAACTACTCATGAGATTTAGTCAACACAAAACAAAAACATTAAACCTGTAGTAGAAATTTACAAGATGGATTAAAAAAGAAAGTCACAAGGGATATATAGGTGAAGTATCTAGGAATTTAAATAAAAGGTTATTATGAACATAAAAAGGATCTTTTACAAAATGATACTTTCAATGTATTAGTTGTTTATTGTAATAAGTCTGGTCCTAATTTTAACTTAAAGACTAAAAGAAGGTAATTTTATTAAGAAAAAAATATATATTGAAATTAAATTTAATTTGAATTAATTTCAGTATCCTCTTTGGTAAATCTATGTCCAGAATCATAGAACATATCTCCTTTCATCATAAAATTACTACTGATACATTATGGTGTAAGTAAAAACTAAAAATAAAAGCAATAAAAAGCTGAATAGGATTGGCTATGTTTAAAATCTCAATACATTGGATGTCAAAAATTTACAAGATAAGTGTCCCTGTATCTTTAATGTTTAGATGTAAAAATGTAACTGACATTTGTATTTCTCCCCTCCCAACCTTTTCATCATTTTATATATGAGACTTAGTCCATCAATAAAATTGTTATTAGTCAAAAGAAATTTCTTCGTGGAATGAAACACATTGCTTAAAAGTGTTTCATTTTGTCATACATTTACCCACATATAGTGATTTTCTAAGCATAACTTAGATGTGGCACAAGGCCAAAAGTATGGGGAACCCAGTAAGGATTGTACTCACTATTCAGTTGTAATTGTTCTAGCGAGACAAGTTTGCTAACCTTTACTCCATGCCGAGGTGCCTCATTTACCCATATATATCTAAATATAGGTATTGCTGATTGGATCACTACATCATCAAAACTAATTTTTAAGATGAATAATAAATGTGTAATGGTCATTTTAAGGATTGTGTAGCCATTTTAGATGCTATCTTGAAATTTGTAACTTTCCAATGGTTAGTCTGCAGTAAATTTTTGATATTATAAAGCTTAAATATTATAAAGAATATGGAAAAAACCTTATCTCGGATAAAGAATAAAAGCATAATAAGCATTCAAAAATGTGGCTGACATCTATTTTAGAGTTCATTATGAAAATGAGTTTATAAAGATTATAATGCAGTAGACTTTAAGATACTTATATTCAAAAGCTATGTTTGCAATAAGTATTTTTAAGGATTTAGCTGGGACAATCTTAGACATTATACCTTCCCACTGGTTATAACTGTGATAAACCCTTATTACATTATTAAGTACACTTGGTGCTACAAATAATTATTCAAACAAAACTTGTATAGTATAAATAATGAGTAATGAGCATTTTTTATCATCTTGTATA
Source organism: Acanthosepion pharaonis (assembly GCA_903632075.3). Classification (NCBI taxonomy): domain Eukaryota; kingdom Metazoa; phylum Mollusca; class Cephalopoda; order Sepiida; family Sepiidae; genus Acanthosepion; species Acanthosepion pharaonis. Next base: position 452,227 of record CAHIKZ030001284.1, read on the forward strand.
CCATCTTAAAAATTATTAAATATCTAGTAGTGAGATTATTGTAAAGTTTTTAGATGTTTTCAAGAACACTAGATACTATTAAATTCCATTGAGAAATCTTGGATAAATGAGTACTGAACATTTTTATCAATTTCTGTGGCCAGCTTAGACAACATATTGAAAAAGCACAAGGAGGAAACCTGAGAAATTGTAATGTTATTCCTTTGCTATATCAGAGAACTATTCTGAGAGAAAAAAAAATCCGTTTATCTGCATTTCTGAATTTGATACTTTTTTGGCTTATTTCTCTTGACTGACAAAAATCATTCTCAGAAGCATACACTCCTTTTCCTAACCAGTTACCTGAAGATGCCATTCCAAGTTAGCCCCTCTTACATGATAGATTTGTACAACTTTTACACACCTTTTACCAAAATCTGTTGAGGAGAGTCTTTCTCTTCACCCCTGATCTTAAGCTGGTGCTTTAAAGAAGGTGACAAGATGGTGGGAAGAAAGAGACTGGATTCCTTCTTTTCATGTTCATATTGCTATTTACAACACATAGTAAATGTAGAAACAGTTTCTTTTTATTAAAAACAAGATCACATTGCTACAAGCAGAACTAGCTACTAGAGTATAAAAAAAACACCTATGAAGCATAAGGACCATGTAGCCTTCAATATGCCTGCACAATAGCTGCACAGTGAAAGAAGGAAATACTCTTCCATATCACTATAAAGATGAAAGTCTTTTTGTTGACATATTGTATGCCTTGGATCACCATTCAGATGAGTAATGCCTTATTATTAAGCCATTTCAATACAGGCACCCAAGGCATTATGAATTGATACTTATTCCATGTCAAGCTGAGCTGCTTGATCAGATTGTCTTGAATACTACCTCAACTATTACTTGGTATAATGCCTTTGTTGACAATAGCTAGATTTCAGAGAGAAAATTCTCAGAGCATGTCAGTACTTGCAACAGAAGGAATGCTAGTTTCAAGGCAAATGATGGATTGCTTTATCATTCAAAATATGCCTTTATTAACATCTTGATAAAGGCAATATCGCATTCAACAAGAAAACATCACTGTATGGTCTCTATCTTCTGTTTAGAACATGGTAGTGGAAATACTACTAAGTAGTAAAGGATGTAAATGTTCTTATTACCAACCACAGCCTTTGTCAATTCCTGCTTTAGGGTCAATATTAAGTGATCTTGAAAATCCCTTATATCCAACAAAAACATTGATTTTCTAGTATCCAGCTTACCTTAGGTTTGTGCCTTATTTAATTTTATCTAAACATGAATTAGACTATGGTCCAAATAAACCATACAATGAAAACTTAGACAATCTTAGTGTTCTAAGTTTGCTATTCATTAATTTATTTTATTTTTTTTGAATGTTAAAGCCCTCAACCCCTCTAACTCAGGATCAAAGATGGCATTCCAATCACTGAACATTACTGATCTCAGAAATATCACAAATTAATCAACCCTCAAAAAAAAGAAAAAGGTTAGCTCTCATTGAATATATAAACTCTAATGAAACAAAACATTTTTTCCTTTTTATGGTAACAACCAGCACTCACAGTTTACCTGCAAGACAAGTAAATTTTTTGCACTTAATATTGGTTTATTAGTCCTTCTTAAGGAGTTTTTTTGGCTATTAAGATTTGTTAAGAGAATGTGAAACCTCTCTGATAGAGTAATTTCATGGCCACTGGCAATAAGGTGTTTCCACACTGTGGTAGTGAAAGTTGTGAATAAGTCTAGCCCATGTAAGCTTTAACCTTAGGCCTCAGCAACTCAACTAGCTAACCAGACACCCATAATCTGTTTACTGGTATTGTGCTGCTGAAAAGATACCAACATCTTGCACCGTAGATTCAGCTCCTCCCAGTCTTGATAGTTCCCCACCACCAATCTTCTTGAAAAAGTCCATTTTAGAATATTATATAAAGATACTGGTCTATAAATAATGTCCTTCCCTGAACAAAATTGCTGTTGATGATTAAAACTGCTATTGCAGGTAACATTGCGAAGGCACCATTTACTTCCTTCAGTATACCTTGTACCTGCTGTGTTTCTTCAGGACATTGGCGATCATGGCTCTCCACAACTTCTCTATTCTGTAGGCCTTAGTAAAGTTTGTCTTTTTGCATTTTCTCCAACTCCTGTACTACCAATCATTTACACAAACTTGTTAGGTAGGTTATGCTCTGCTTTTCTCTGCCCTCTTGTCCTTTTGAGTGTCAAATTTTCTAAGCCCTCTTCCTTCATGTGCCCTAGAAATTTCAGTTGTTATTTTCTAAGTATGTGTCCTTTTTGTTTCCATTTTACCTAAAACTTTGTTTTTGCTCACATGTTCAGTTCTTGGTATTCTCAGCATCCTTCTGTAGAACCACATTTCTGTTGCCTCAAGTCTTTTCATCGCTGGGAAGATTGTCCAACATTAATTTCCATATAGAAGGATTGACATTACATAACTGTTCAGTACTCTTTTCTTTATTTCTAACATAATTTTCCTATTTCTTAATATTTTGCTTAGCTTTTGGAAGGCAACTTTCACTATTCCAATATGCCTTCATATTTTGGTGTTGAATTTTCTGTTCCCTGTTAACTTTCTAGATATAATTTTTTTTACTTGTTTGATTTTGGTTCCTCTAGTTTATAGTCCACATCTTGGGCTGTTCGTTTTGCTGATAACCATACATTCTGTCTTCTTACAATTGATCTTTTCTTCTCACTTTCTTTTATCTCTATTCAAATTTTCACATCCAGTAACTGATATATATATATATATATATATATATATATATATATATATATATATATATATATATATATGCTACACATACACTTTTTTTATTTATTTATTTATTTTTTTAACAGAATGAAAATCTGAACATTCAATTCTTAAGTGTTTGTAGATTGACAAATATTGTAGGAAATTCCCCTTCAGTTTTGCCAAAGGAAGAACCTTTTTTGTCTCTTTTCTGTCAGATACTTATTTTGATGATGGTCCTAGTAGTAGAAAATGAATGATGAAAGTAGAGGAATTATAGCAGGAGCCTGTGAAACAAACTCTAGGTAATTTCAGAGGGATAGATGTGTGTTTATTTTAGGGGAAGATGGAAGTAAGGGGTAGGTTTTTTTTTTTTTTTTTTTTGTATTGATTCTTAAATTGTGGAATTGTCAATATAGTTGTCACAGTGGTTTACTTGATTATAGCTCAGCTTGAGGGAATTGGAAAGCCAAGTTTAATTTCCAGCCAAGTTTGTTACATTCACTTATGTATAAATACCCTTGTGGAAAGGCATGAATCCATTTCTTCACTTCTCCTCTCCCCCCCCCCAGCAGCTATGGGTAAATAGCATGACAAACTGGGTCCTATAGCCTTGGGTGGCAACTGGTCTAAGAGGAGGACAACTCTGAATTCTCAACCTGCAACTATAGGGAGGTTTTGCAACCTGCAATTGGCCAAGCATGAAGAGTATTGCTACACCCCTGAAGACATGATCAATTGGTATGGTGTTCCTCCAACAAGAGTGAAAAGGATTTGGATTTTTGATTTGTTTGAATGTAGCGATGAAAAAGAAAAGAGTCTTACCTAAAAAAATAATTTACATTCTCTGTACTGTTTGCCAAAAAAGAAATCAAAATCTGGTCTAATTTAGTAAAGCCTCAAAATATGGTAATTTTTGCACTTTCCTACCAGTTTCAATTAATTACAGCTTTTTCTTGCTCTAATAAAAAGTGCTGCTTTGGATGACGGGAAGATTGACTCTGTTCTTTGGGGATGAAGTAATCAGTTGTATGTTGCAAGTATGGAATTTTGGCACCTTTTGATTTATGTCCCTGGTATTTTTGACTTTGGACTTGCAAGACTGATTTATGATCCCAGATACTTGATTTTAGATCTAAACTGCCCTATTGTTATTTTCCCACATTGAATAATAGTTATTATAAATATTATAGATAGAGCATTTTAAACAAGTACCAATCTTTAGGTGTCCATTATTTTGAATGATAAGGGATATTGTCTATGATCTGATATTGATCTAGTGTATACTAATCCTGGGATTGAACCAATGTCTATATGTATTTTGTCATTGTTTTAAGGGAAATCAGGTAATGTATTTTGGAGACTTTAAATTTAATGTCAGATAGTTTTGATATTTGGTTTATTAATGGGCTGAATAATTCAACTAGTTATATGGTCAGTTCCTGGAAATCAATATGTACTTCAACTCTTGTGTATTTTTCCATATTGAGGAGTTAAGTAGATTTTACAGATTCTCTATTCTCCCACATACTATTAGGGTCCACAACAACTTCCTTAAAATTGGGACAATATGTGGCAGTGTGTTTCTCTATCATCAAATATTTCAATACATCAAATATTGCTTCTCTCATCCACTGCTAACCCATTTATTCCAATTGAAAGAAGTTGTCTTTCATTTATGAATTTTTATTGTCTAAGATCATGCAGTCTTTTGATATGGGCAGTAATATCTCCTGAATGAGGTTGAGAGAAGTTGTGCTCTTGATAGCTTTACTCTCAGACGAGTAAGTAATTTGATTACAAGACTTTTGTGAATGCTACACAACAAAAATTCAGTAATCCACCCTTTTTTTACTAAATAGGTTCAATTTTTCTCTTATGAATAAAATTTATCATTATAGAATAGGGGAGATTTCACTTGGTTAGGAATGTTTACACTTGTTATTGTTCTGGTTGTAAATGTTCCTTCCCTTTAACATGACCTTAACTGATGTCATCAGCCATGAGCTAAGAAAAAAGAAAAAAGTTAAGTTGCAGGGACAGTCTGGGCCTTGTACATTTTCCTATCTTCAAATTACTTAGTACCAAAAGCAGTCATTGGTAAAATATTCATGCTAAAACATCCACTGATTGTACAGTTGAAACAAAAAGACACTACACATAAAATCATGTCCTGTCATGTGAAAACTAATCCAATATGGCTGCTTCCCCTATGACCACTTGAATTTTCCATTGAAACCACTCTGTATCCCAATATGGCTGCTGCCAATACAAACTTCTGGTGGCTGAAACTACTCTAGCAATGTATAATTTGCATATTAACAGAATATTTAAAAATTTAAAGCTGTATAAAGGTGAAAATTCGTTTTTAAAACAGTTAATATAATTTTTATAACTTTCATTTGAGTCAAGGCCAAAATAAAAAAAAATTCCTAAAACCAGACAAGATATTACTACTCCCAAAACTATATTTCCTCAATACATGCATTCTGCTTATGTAATTTATTTAGGCTTATCATTTTCAAGCCTCAAATTGGGACAGTTTTCAAATTTTATTATAGATTGTGTTGATTATATAACAGTATTTTCATGACCCAACACTGCTTAATCTTTGTGTCTGACAAGAAAAAAATTATGTATAACTTTTTTTTCACCATTCTCCTGGAATCAGTCCAATAAACAAATTTAATCATTCTGAAAAAATCAATTTTTTTAACTATCATTTATAGTTGTTTGTAGTATAATAGAAGTACCATTAAAATTTAAAAAAGCTAAAATAAGAAAGTTTAAGAATGAATAAATACAAAAACAAATTAAGTAAACTTTACTGTAATTCTTATAAGAAACCACATCTTTGTTTTTATTCAAACATTTCAATTTAATCACTGTGAATAATTTTACATGGAAATGTTATTTTTCATATTTAGAGTAGCTTTTATTATACTTTAAGAATTTCTCTATGCTTTCATTTTTATAAAGAATATCACATTCCAGCCATTCACAATAAAAAATTGAATAAATTAGCTGTTTATTTATCATTTTTTTAAATTCACTTTTATTTCCAATTTTGATAAACATAATTCATAAATGTTAATGGTTCACTCAATTTTTTTTTTTAATAAAAATTGACAGAAAAAATATTTTCTTGCTTTGTTTATTAAGGTAAAATTAATTTTTACAATTAGTAATATTTTTCACATTAAGAAATAAATAATTCATGTTCTTCAACCTTCATTTTTAATTTTGGTTTCATTCACCTGAAGATGTGATTGTTTTTTATTTTATTTTTGTTTTTTTATGTGTTCCATTTCTTAAAAACAAATCTGCCACTATTGATGAAAAATTAGTTGCTTTTAGAATAAATATAGAATATTTGAATTAAAAATTTTGTATTGTCCCTCAAATCCTTAACAGTTTTCTCCAGCATTTTATATTGCCTCCAGGATAATAATTTTTGAGGCAAGACATATGTAGTCCCCTGAGTTGGAGAGTTTTAACTAAACTGAAAGATAAGTTGAGATTAAATTTATTGTTCATAATTTTTTGTTTTAGTTTTTTAATGGGATTTTGTTTATTCTCACATTAATTTTTCTATTCTCAGAAGTTTAACATATTTTACTTATAATAAAAATATTATTTTTATTTTACAATTTTATTAAATCCCACAAATCATATGTAATTATCTTTTAAAAAAATATCTTGTTTTATAATAAAGTAAACAATTTTTTTGAAAGGTTATAAAATAATGCCTCTTTTTAATGCCAATTCAATCATAGTTTAAATATTTCTTTGTTTTAACATGTCTAGCTTAAAAGGGATGATTTAATTTTTTTTTTTAAATTTCCCTTGTATCTTGTCCACTAGGAATGATTGGAGAACTGAAAGACATTTGGCAGAATTACAACAGACATTCTACTGAAGGCTTTTTGCTTTTTTGCTCCCCCCCCCCAAACAATTACTGCACAACAATTTGGTTAATGCAAACAAATTTCAAATGAGAAAACAATGAAATGAATCAAGGTTAAACTAACACTACATTAAATTTGTTTGTGTTGACTGAAGGTTGGAGTACTTAGAACCTTTTTAAAAAAAAAAAAAAAAAAAAGAATTTTAAATTTCATTCATATTTAATGAGTGTTTTACTATTACTAGATTATCTGAAGAATTCAAATATTTTATATATTACCAAAGTTTACATTTTAGTTTATTTTAATATCTTTCCAGTTTATTTTAATATCTTTCCAGTTTATTTTAATATCTTTCCAGTTTAAGATCTTTCCAGTTTATTTTAATATATTACCAGTTTATTTTAATATTTTAGTTTATTTTAATATCTTTCCAGTTTATTTTAATATCTTTCCAGTTTATTTTAATATCTTTCCAGTTTATTTTAATATCTTTCCAGTTTATTTTAATATCTTTCCAGTTTATTTTAATATCTTTCCAGTTTATTTTAATATCTTTCCAGTTTATTTTAATATCTTTCCAGTTTATTTTAATATCTTTCCAGTTTATTTTAATATCTTTCCAGTTTATTTTAATATCTTTCCAGTTTATTTTAATATCTTTCCAGTTTATTTTAATATCTTTCCAGTTTATATCATAGACTTTTGATTATAGAAATAATTATCCAAATAAAAATTGAATCTGATTCTTTTGAAAAAAAAACAAACTTTTTGTTTGTATATATTGACATTCAGATATTTTGTTCATAGTAGTAACCAAATAATATTTAATGCACAAGAGAACTTATGTTGGGACATTAAGTATTCCTTACTACAGAGAGACTTTTACTTAAATTGTTTGTCATAACCATTTTTTTGACATTGTCTTTTTCCTCTTTTACAGTGTAATAAAGCTTAAGAATGCCAAAAATAAAATTTCTTTGCAAATTAGAAAATCAATCAGTTTAATGTTTTCTATAAAAAAAGATAATTGTATGAGGATTTGTAGATTGTTTGAAGTAGCAGACTAATGAAAATTTGAATAGAACATTCTTGTTAATGTATAAATATGTTATGTTAAATTATTTGCTATTTCATCATGAATTCATCATTTGTCTTAAGTCAAACATAATTTTCTACAGGTAAAACAATTATGTTTGTCTAATTATCTTCTTGAAGTATTTTTCAAATTTTTCTTTTATATTTTTAATAAACCAGGATTTTACAATAGACTTGAAATTTTTTTTTGTCTAATCACACCTTATTAGATTTATATTGTTTTGCTCTTATAACAAAGTTTGCAATTAGTTAAAACTACATAATTAGTGTATCTTTAGGAATTTATAAAGTCTATTTTAAAGAAAATTATAAATTATCATTGAGATGTTTTATTTTAATAAACTTACCAGTATTTCTCAACTCTATGCTTTTCAGATCAAAAAATGGACATTTTAATTGCAAGTTAACATTTGCTTAAACTGAACAAAGTTATACAATTTTTGGGGTTACAACAATTAATTTATTTAATGAATCTCTAATCTTTCTTACATAGATCCATTCTTCGATCTAATAAAAAAAAATTTTTTATTTTAAAGTTTTTACCTACCAAATTGATATTCATGACCTTTGTTTAGTCCAAATATTTTTTTTTCAATAATTCATAAATTATTGCAAATTATTTAAGTATTACTTTTTTGTGTAATATAATATTGCCTTTAAATTTTAATCTTCAATTCTAAATGATTAACTATCTTCTAAAATATGTGAAAAAAGTATGGGGATGGGGTGAGAAGAGATTCCATGGCCAGTAATTGATCAATCAGAAATAAAACTTGAAAAACTGTTTTTATATAGAATTGATAGATCTTTTATCAACACTATTATATTGAGTATTTACTGTCATTTTGCAACTTGAAATGTTATACTTATGAACCATTAGTGTCTTTGTCTATTTCAATAATTTTATTTGTGTGTGCTAGATAATTGTCAAAACCTTAAGTAGAGAGAGAGAGAAAAGAGAAAATACCAAAATATTCAAAGACTGATTTTCAAGCCGATAACACACTATGTGATCTCATAAATTTTAAAACATTAGAATTACAGATGATTTTTTATGGCTCTGAATTAAAGTTTAAATATGTACAAATATTGAAAAATTTTCAGTTATTAACCAAATAATTATAATTCTTTAATATTTGGGATCATGAAGACTTGTAAGTAAATAAATTTTTAAAACCTGAAGACTTAACTAAATGTATGAGATTAATAAAAAAAAAATCATTATTAGCAGAATTGGTATAAAAGGTAAAAATTAAAACCTTTAATTTAGGTTCAAAATAATATACTTTAATTTCTGTGTCATGAAATTCAAATTTTGCTTTTTCAGACTGTAAGATTATGAAAGCATGCAAAATCCTCCTGGGTAAAGATTTACTCAAAACTTGGGTTAAATTTTTATACTGATGGTTCAAATGAATATAATTTTATTCACTTATAAATTAAAATCAGTACTTCAAATTTTAACATGTAGTAAAAAAAATACTGGAAATATATAACCATAGCAAGAACAAAAATTATGCCGTTTTATGTGATATAGTGATTATAAAATAGATTTCATTTTATTATTTTTATTTGTTTTTAATGACTGGTCCAATAAAAATGCATCTTATTTATATTTGAAGATCAATCAGAATATAAAATTGTAAATGCAAGAAAGGTGAATGAACTAATCCATAAAAACTTTCAAAATAACTAATTTGGAATTTTCCAAATGTAGCTTAGATGTGGCACAAGGCCGAAAGTATGGGGCATCCTCACTGGGTGCTCCATACTTTCGGCCTTGTGCCACATCTAAGCTACATTTGGAAAATTCCAAATTAGTTATTTTGAAAGTTTTTATGGATTAGTTCATTTTTTTTTTTTTCTCTCTATAATTTTTAATTGATTACTGTTTTTGCACAAGATAATGGTGGTACTGGTTATGTTGTGGTGACAAAAGTATTTATTAGTTACTAATAGTTATTCTGACACCTTGTTACAAAGGACTTGCTACTTTTATCTCAATCAGTCAGTGTCTTAGATATGCGGATTATATGAAACTAGTATGTCCTAGTTACAAGTGAGAGTGAGTTAGTAAATTAATGCAACAAAAGAAATAAACAATAATGTGTATTAATAACTTCCAAAATGGTAAATATTGAAAATGTAAATTTTCAATTTTAGCAGTTAAGGTTTTAAGTTGGTATGTGCACATGGGGCAATGGATGTAGTTTTAAGAGGGTGGGTTCGTGTGCTGCGATTGATAATGGTATAGAAAGTGGATATGACGAGGTGAGTTCAAAATTCCAGGCTAGTCTGTTGCATTTACTCTTGGGGAAATGCATAAACCTATCTCCCCTCCCTCTCAACATCTTTGGGTAGCAGGGTAGACTGGGCTTCAGTTTGTGAAGGACAATTCTGAATTCCAAATCCTGGAGAAAGTAATAGGAATCCACTCCACTGTCTTTTGATTATATGACATTAAAAATAATTTTTAAGACTAATGATTTTGATTTCTTGCTAATAATTTTAATGGTGAAAATAAGAAAAAAAAATGTGATTAGCAAAGATTACAATAAAATGTTAAGAAAACTGTCAGGAGAGTTGGGAATATGTTTAATCATTACTGAATTTTGCATTATTTTTCTGAATTAAACTTTTTGACACAACATGAAAATTTCCTCCTCTTTTTTTTCTTTTTTCTCTTCTCATGAAATGGCATTTGATAATGGGCAGTTTGATAATTTTGATAACTTGTAATAGTGCTTGACCTATAAATTGTAACCATGAATACTGTTGACTTTATATTTCTGTTACTTTTTTCCCTGACCATCACTTTGATAGTGTTTACTAAGCACAAATAATCTTATGTCCAATTTAACAAAATATTATCACAAATTGTTCATTATTTTTATTGAATTTTATCTTATATATTCTATATGGCTATCGTGAAAGCAAAAAAACTTATAAAAAAGGTAAGTTCTAAGTACTTTAAAGCAAAATTTAGTTCTTTTTTTAATAAACTGTTTACAAATCAACAAACTAATGAAGAAAATTAATATTTTTTTAAAATATGCTTTTATGAAATTTTGACTTGAACTTTGATTTAAATATATTTTTGATTAACATTCATCAACAAAAATTTGGAAGAAAATTTTTCATAATTCTAAATGACTAGATACACTAATATATTAGCTAACTGCTTTAGAGAGGAAAAAAAAAACATTGATTTGTGTTATACTAATGTATTTTTTTTAACTATTGAAAAAGTTTGATTGTTTATACTTTTCAGTGTTCAAAATTAAAAATGATTAATTCATTTTGTAAAATTGTTAAATACCAATTTTTAAATTTTACCTAATTCTGAACTATTACTTTGACAGTGGTTTAGTAAGCACACATGGTAGATAATTATGATTTTATATATATATATATATATATATATATAAAATTAGAAACTATTTATGCATTAACTTTCTGATAGTTTCTACTTTTTCTGTGCTCATTATTGATTGCTTGTTGATTAAGTAGAATTGTTTTGTAATATGTTAACACTGAAAGGTTGGTTTCTTTTGTAGCAAATTATTAGGTAATGCTATTTTCCATCTTTAAAATATCAAGATTCTGAAATATACTCAACTTGCTGTTAAATTTACTTCTGTTACAAATTTTTCATGCATGTAAAAATTGTGCAAAATCAACAATTATTAGTTCCGAAAATCTCACTCAATTTCATAACAGTGAGTACCTCTGAAATAGAAACACTTCATTATGTACTAGTGAATATCAAATCAGTTTGTAGAGATGAAAGACTTTTGTTGGCCTCAGAAACTAATCTGATTTTTATTTTAAGCTTTTCTCTTTTATTTTTTTTTAATAAAGCCAGATTAATTCAAAATTTTTCAAAATGACTTTCTAACTTCCTCTAATCATTAAATGCTATGTATTTTAAGCAAAGTGATAATTAATGCTGTGGTTGTAAAAATTCTAAAATTCAAGTAATATTTAGACTTAGATATAAATTTTTTATCCATTTTAATGATTTACCCAAAACTTAGGTTAATGTATTTAATTAAATCTTATAAAAACACTTAAAGTTAATACTCCAAAATTTCAAAATTGGTTGTGAATCTCTAAAACTAAACCTAAACTTTTTTCCTGTTTATTCTCTTTTAATCTAAGTTTTAATTAAAAAAAAAAATAAAACAAAATAGTCTAAGGCAATAATAATTTTATAAGGCCTTTAGTAAAGAGAATCTTTAATTTTGTAGACATTTGGAATTGATTTTAAATTGATCAAATGTAACTTTAGTAAAATATTGAAAACATTTTTAAAACAGCATATTCAGTTAATCTAAGAAATTATATTGATATTTAATATTATATTATTACAAAATATTTTAGAAATTAATACCAGGACTTTTCATGAAATGAGTCAGCAATGGCCTGCCCTATTCTGAGAGTTAGATTACAATCAATATTTGCATAAATTTTCTTTACTTTTGTAAGGTTTATTAGAACACACACACACAATATTGTAAACTTATGAACAAGAACATGTAACAACTTGGACATAATTGGTTCTTTTTCTTTTGTGGTTTGTTAAATTTTTCTGAAATCTCAAATTCAGTGTATAGATAATAGGCTAGTATGAGTTCAGACTTGTTAGAGAAGCACATTTATTTACACATTCTTTTAGAATAGCCTTATGTCAAATGCTACTATTTTTATTTGTAAAAATATTAATATTATATATTTTGTATTCATGGTTACCACTCTATGGTATAACAATACTTATTTTTCTGTTATATGTACAAATTTGCTCATCTTCAATTAATATTTATAATAGTATAAAACTGGATATTTAAATTTTTGAATTGTTTATATGCATATATAAAATGTTATTTTTAGTGGATAACTATATTTAAGTAGACACTTTGTTATATAAAACCTTGTTTAATTATGAAACTCTTTGTAGCTGAGTGATTAAAAGCATGTAAGATCCAATGAAGGTTTCTCCTGCAAAGTGAGACTCTGGTTCAAATGCACATTTTTCTTCAATAAGATTTCTCAAATATTCAGGATGGTAGACTAAATTAAATACTGTTTAAAATAAATGGAATATCTACTCAAATAAAAATAATGTTAAAAGTAATAAAAATGTTGGATTAATAAATAAAAATCCATTAATTCTTTTATATAATATATATATATATATATATATAAATTAAAAATGAATGACATGGTAATCCTGTTAATTTTATTTATTTTGTCTTGTGTGCAAACAAGAGATTTTTTTTCCAGTTTCCTAGACATATACTGTCATTAATTCTTGAGTATTCTAGTGTTTTGAGTAAAGAAATTCATTTTTTGTACATACATAATTTTAATGCTTAAATAATATAGAAGCTGCAATTTGGTTATGCTTTCTATATATAAATTCTGTCACAAACTACAGAGTATTAAAATCAAAACAAAACTTAATCTTTTTGAAAGCTTAGCCATTTTGCTTGATACTAGTTACACCTAAAGCCTATGTAAATAGGGATTAAAATGGAACATTTTATCAGTAGGTGATAATGTTAAGTAGTATTTTAGTTCTATATTAATTTAGCAGTACCTGTTTTTTTATTCAAATGGAAGGTTATAATTTTTAGTGCAAGTTCTTCAGAAAGACTTATGTAAAATAATTAAGAGAAAATTTTCATGTTTTCTAAGCAAAAATTTCAGATCAAAAATATTTGAGACTTGTCAAATCATCAGAAATTTCAAATCACTAAATCAGATATTTTTTATATTTTAAATAGTTTTGTATGAGATCAGAAAGACAAATACTTTACAAGATATTTTTTTTATTCATGCCAATAAAACTAAAAGAAAACCAGAAAGTACATGTCTGAAACCTGTAAAAAAACAATGAGGAAAAGTTTTAAGATCAATATATATTGTGTGATGTAAGTTTTATGTTTATGCAATTGATAAGAGGATTCTTCCTCTGCTCTTCTCTAAACTGAATTCTGAGCAGAGGCTTCAGATTTGCTTTCTAATTTAAGATTTGAGTTTATGAAAAAAAAAAATCCTGTTTTTTAGTCATATTTGCTAATATAAAAGATTGTAATACTAGTATTAGTAGCTCTTGATTGAAGCAGTAACATGATATTAATGTGGGAGTAGGCTGGGCAAGTATTGAGGGATGTTAATACAGACAGTAATAAAGCCAAAAGATATATGTGCTGCTATAATTAGGTAATGAGAATTTAGTTATTAGAAATGGCACTTTTAGGAAACAAGAACTGATATCTCCAGAGAGGTCAGTGTAGAAGGATATATATGAGATAACAATATGTTTTTATATATCAGGAATAATATTAGGGGAAAATGTATGAAAAAGTGGAAAAAGTTTTTCTTGTGATGCAGAAGACCATCTCTTCACATTTTTTTTGTGCATTTCATTCAGAATTTTTATTTCCATTTCTACATGAGCTAAAACTCTGCTATGGGCCGTAACTGATTCTTAAAACCAGCTTCACTTTTACAGCATTTCTTACACACATGGCAATCATAAAGTTTCTCTGTGTTATCTATGTTGGAAACTTGCCTGACCCTGTGTACAATCATGTCCTGCAATAGACTTACAAAATTTACACAAGTAACCTGGTGGGGTTGCATTCACAGTAGTTTGCACCTGACCCATTATCCATTAAAACATGGCATGTGGAACTAGAACAGTCTACCCCAGTGAGCGAAATAAAGGGTTCAGTTCGACATTCCAACCACCTGAAGAATTCCGGAAGTACAATGGCTAAAATGTTGTGATAAATATGGTGACAAAGATGAGGACAGTAGTCCGAAAAATGTAAAACTGTACATAATACCTCATCTCAGGAATATATATATATATATATATATATATATCTATATATATATTTTTTTTTTTTTTGAACAATAAAAAATATTAAAAAATTAAAATCTTCAGACACACTGGGTTGTAGATTAATATTCTTTCGTTTTTATTATTATTATTTCATTTAAATTCCTCGACTAGTTTCGGCCAACATGGCCATCATCATTTACAACATCCCCATGAAAGGTTTCCAGTATATTTGCTTTTCCCCTGCTTCTCCTCCTCACCTTACCTCCTGTTGTGTGCTTATTCATTTATTTATTTTTTAAAATATGCCATTCTTAAATTTTAAAAAAAATAATAAAGCATTAGTAAATCAACTGACTGAAATTGCCTAAAATTACTGAAAGGTTGAAATCAATGTAGTGGAATCGGTTGACCTAATTTTTGTACTTAAAAGCTCTACATGTTAAATTTTTATCGAGCACTTTTTAAGACTACTGTTTCCTGATCTAATTCAACTCTGACCATTAACTTATATATATATGCGTGTGTGAAATATATATATATATATATTCAAAATATGAATAAAATGGGAATATGGAACTAGCCTTATGTTTTGAAATAAAAAAAAAAATCTCAATATTTACACAATAGCTTTTTACAGAAGAAATCTTTATAGCCATTTGTAAAATGTTCTATCGTTAGTCACATATTTGAGGTATTATAAATAGATATAACTGTCATAATAGTGAGGTTGGTATAAAACATCTGAAACTTTCTGCAATGCTATGTGTAATAAATTTTGGTCTGTACTTGTATAAACATTTTGCCTAATAAAACCAAGACTTTGATTTTAAGGGGTCTACATTGTAATATATATATAGGTATTTACATTGTAAAGGCAATAGCCATTGAATTACTCATTTAAATTGTTTTTTACATTATAAATTTTTTTTTTATGTTACCTCCTAAAATGGTATATTATCTCTTACACTGTAACCTTCTACCTTGTGTAGCTCTTGGGTTTTGTACAGGGACATTATTGTAAAAAAAAGAAAAAAAAATCAATGGTGAAAAATCAAATATTTGTAAATAAAATTTTATACTTTTTGAATAAACTATAAAATCTAACCATAATTCACGTTTATTGCTGTTTGATAAAAGGATCGATGTTAAAAGAAATTATTTGTAATATACATAGTTACTTTAACTAAATTGGACCTGAGTATTCAAATTAATATTATTTTAGAAATTATGAATACCACTTCAGGGTTTTTTTTGTTTTTTTTTGTTTTGATATTAAAATATTGAGTGAGTTATTTGATTTAAAGAAGCAAGTAATGATTTATGATTGATCTGATTAATCAATCATCCTCTAATTCTTTTGTACTCCATCTGCTGCTCTACTACTGAATTAAACTTGTGAATGTTTATGACAATAAATCTTTCTCAACATATTTTTGTGCCTTAATGTCAAATTATCAGTTTGAAGCTGATTTAAAATGTTCTCAAATTTACCAATATACAATCTTTGTGCATTTGTATGTTACAACTATCGAAAGGGAATTACCAACTGTAATGGAATTGGGTAGAATATTTTTAACATTGTTAATATAAGTGAATTCAACATATACATGTAATTACAAGTGGTTAGAATGATTGTTTTCTAATCATGAGACCCCAGGTTTGAATTTCACTCTGGTTGATTTGTAAGGGAGGTGACTTTTTGATGTTTATCAATTTGGGGAGATGATCCCAGTAAGTGGCACCATTGGAAAGTGCCTAGAAAAGAAACCACACAATAGATTAATTCAATCTCTTTGAATGAAATTGACTAGACAGAACTGTTTGGAAGCTGTTAATGGTTATGCTATTATAAAGTAACAAATCATCTTGACCAAAAGTTTGAGTGTACTACTGATCATGCCAGACTTTGTACTCTCTCTCTCTCTCTCTCTCTCAGAAACAGTAATTAAGGTTCACTCAGCCTAGGTGCAGTATAAACCACAAATAGGGTTTGTGGGTGTTAAACACAACTCTGCCTGAGCAGGTGTCTGAAAGATATTGGTTAGTCACTTTAACAGATGGCTGTGTGTGTAAAATGAGAGTAGCTTGCCATTTATATATATATATATATATATATATATATATATATATATATATATATATAAAACATGGAAAAGGAGAGGTAAATTTATTTTTTGCTAAACTACTAACTACTGTGAGTAAGAAAGTAACATTGAGAAACTTGTAATGACATCTCTACTTCAGATATTTTATCCCCAATGTGGCATGGCTTCCCTCTGTCTTTTCTACAAATATTTTTATGACAACTTCTGACAAGCTTTTTTCCCTGGTGCCTTAACTACATGAATTTAAGCATGCTACTAGATTGGCAACTAGGTCCCACCCTTTTACTACTGAAATAATTAAATCTTAACTGCTATTTCTTCTCCAACAGTTTCTTTTCTCACACTTCCCATCTGTGGAACTCCCTTCCTCTTACTTGCTTCTCTGATAACTACAGTCTTCAAAAATTTAAATGTAATATCAATTGCCATCTTCTCTCTTCTTGAATCCTGTTCCTCTTTTGTTTTTTCCTCAATCCTCATTATACTCAGTCTTTTTTCTCACTTTCACTCCCTGTAACTAACCTGCATACTAGTGGCATTCTCACCTTACTTGGGGAGAAATGGTTAAAAAAACAACAATATAAGATTGTTATGGCATTGTCATCTCATTATTGAACTGGGATATTTTCTTGTATTGGAAAGAATTAACTATGTCATAAGTTTTGGTAGAGATATTACTGTGGTCACATGAGTTTTGTTTTTAACAGGAAATAGTGTAGTATCATTGTGTGGTATGCCCAGGGACTAAGAAATTCCTCAGAGATACATCCAGTCATTATAGCATCCTGCAGTTGAGAGAGGAAAATTCATTTTTCGCTAAACTACTAACTACTGTGAGTAAGAAAGTGACAATGAGAAAATGGTAGCATATCAATTTGCCAAAGTAGCTATGTATTCTTGATCAGTTTTTTTTTTTTTTTTAATAGCTATCTACCAGTTTCTTAAAGCGGCATTTTATTTATCAACTAAAAAATTTTGTGTAAGAAGCTGAACAAGCATATAACTAGTTAGTATTATGTTAAATTACCTCCCTACACCTTTTACTTTTACTTAGGAAAGTTGAATGTCAGACATCCATACATCTTATGAAATAATGAAACCACTTGTATCTGTCCATAAGGAAATTGTCTAGGATTTATATGCAGACAACTTTGTGTCATGACCTATATTAAAAAGATTTTTTTCGGTTAGTTTGAATTTACTGTAGGTCACATTTGATTGGTTAATCACAGTAAAGCCCACAAATCTATTTTTTATTCTGTTATTTTTTTCCCTTGATAAAAGAGGAAGTATGGAAGTATTCTGCTTTTGAAATTAATCATTCACTTGCCAGTAGTTTGACATTTGTAGTGTTGAAATGTGATTGTAATAGTGTAGCAATTTTTAACATGTTTTTGTTTTAATATCCTTTTATATATATATATATATATATATATATATATATATATATATATATATAAAATATATTTCCAAGTGGATAAAATCAGGTAGAACTCAATGTTCAGGACAGAGTAAGAATATAGTATAAAAAGGCTCAAACACTAATATTTCATGGTTATAATTTATTACATTGGAATCGTAATCATGATCCAATTCATCAGGCCTACAAATTCAAAAAGAAATTGGAAAATATAACTCTGAGAGTTATATTTTCCGATTTGTAGAGTTGATGAATTGGATTGTGATTATGATTCCAATGTAATAAATTATGACCATAGAATACTAGTGTTTGAGCCTTATATATATATATATATATATATATATGAGAGAGACTAAACTGTTTTGGAATAAATCTCATCCTTTTGTTTTTTTTTAAAATTAAAGCCTTTAACTAAATCATAGTAGTGTCTGAGGGTCATATAATATTTATTTACTATATAACATGATGGAAAATATAGTGAGCAATAATTTATTTTTAATGAACATTATAAAATCTTAGTAATTGAGATCTAGAAGTCTTTGGAACTAAAATGAAAATAGTTATTTCTATCTGTCCTTTTTTTAATAACTTTATATGAAATGGTTCCTAATATTATATGCCCAGTAATGTTCTAATAAAATCCCTTTAAATAATAAGTATATTCTTATGTTTATTTGAAAGAATTTTAAAGAAGAAATTTGAGCAAATTATTTCTAGGTTTTTACAATTGTATTCTAATAAAACTTGTTCATTTTGTGTTTACACATTGTATTTAAACTATTAGGGTTAACAGGTTATTATTGTTCACTATATAGATACATTATTATGCATGACTACATGTTGCTTCTTTTTGTTTATAATTGATTGGTTATGTTGTTCTTCAGTCAAGTTAATATTTGATGACATTCATATTATTACAATGGAACCTTTGAAAGCTATTATTACTTCACAGTGGAACATACTGTTTTCACTAACAATTGAATCAGTTGGATAATGTAAAGCTATGCTTGCCAATTATTGTTGAAGATCCTCACTTAATCATTGGTCAGAAATTGATATGGGCACTTGTTTGTAAATGTTACTAAATGGGTTCAACAGTATTTATAAATTCTATGAATTGGTTTAAGTGTAGAACAGTTAGATATATCATTGAATACACTAGTCCTCAATTGTTGGTTACCTACTGCTTACTCTATTCTTGGTCATATTTTCTAATTTTGATCTAGACTACCTAAGAATATGCCAAAATTTAATATCCATTGGCATTGTTTCAAGGTAAGATTTTATGATATTAGTATCCTTTTGACACTAAACTTTAATGCCATTGTGTAAATGGAACAGAAAAATGTGCCAGCATCAGATGAACATTCTTAAATGTAAACTCATTCAAATTTAAAATTAATGTGGACTTTAAACTGTTAGCATTTAGATTTCACATTAAAGATTAACTTTTAAAATTTAGTTTTTAATATATTGAATTTTTCAGCTTTAGAGGAAAAAATGATACTGTTGATTTATGATAATGAAAATTTTAGATATTTTTGGTATTATGTAAGAATGCGTTTCAAGTTCTATGGTTTTGAGGATTTCTCTCATAAATAAAATTCATGACATTGTGTAATATTTCTAAAATGCTTAAACTTACTGTTTGCTAGAAGGTTGTTTTTTATAAGAAATTATTTTTTATGTTTGATTAAAAGTTAATCGGTTATTAAAAAATATGGATGCAAAACTTTGAAATAATACTTTTTTTTTTTTATATATTATAAAATTTGAATTATAAATGTATTTTTTCGTAGTTTAAATGTTATTTTTATTCCAGAATTTTCCCTCAAACATAAGGTAAAAAAATAATTTTTGAAACTATTTTTTAAATTTAAATCTAACCGGGTTCACTTAAAATTAGCACAAATTATGTCACTTCTGTTATACCATCCGATAAATTCCCCTGACGTACGTTGTCGATTGATTGATGTACATCAGTTTCAACACCTCAATCAGGCCCAAAAACCAAGCACCACGGTTGGAAATGTCTCTCGTAAAAATGTTTTGATAAAAAGTAAGTAATGTTTCTTTCAAATTACATTACTTAAATTTTCCAATTTTCCTAGGTAAATTTGCTTTTTAACGCCCGCGCTAAATGTCTCTTAAAATTTTCCCAAATCGTCATAATTCCGTATAAATATACATGCTGAACTAGAATTAACAATTAAATTATGAAAAAAAAAAAAACCCAAAAAACTACCGTTTTGGAGTTATCGACAAGAAAAAAACTTGCACCGAAAGTCTGTAAAAGAAGTAAATTGGCCAAAATTTGTGCTTTCGCCGCTGGATGGTTTTTTTGTTTGTTTGTTGTTTTTTTTTCAGTTTTTTTTTTTTTTTTTTTTTTTTTTGCGAAGTGTTGGACATTCGGATTTGTCCCCCCCCCCCACCTTGATACCGCGGTTTTCGATTTTTAAATTAGTATTTTTGCTTTCTAAAAAAGCCATTCATTTTTTTGTGTAATGACAGCATTTCCAGTTGATATCTGATTTCCTTTGAGATATATTTGCAACTTAGTCCGTTCAACTCGAAAATTCTAGTGTATTTCTGGTCCAGTCTTAATGGCTGGAAAGTGGAAAGAAAATAAAATAATCTTTCTAAGAATTTGTATGTGCTTTTATTCAATGAATTATTTTTTTACAGCGAGTTAATAGTTTGAACACACGAAAATAAGAAATATGATTTTTTTTTTTCCGGTGACTAAATTTTACACGTTAGTTTGTTTCGCAAAATCAAATTGACCACCAATTTTTATCAATATTCTTGAAATTGTACAGTCAATTAGAAGACACATTAAGCTACACAACCTGGGAGATGTTCATTTCTTCTCTGACCCGTGTAAGCGAATTCCTTCAAAAATTGTAAAGTAAGCAGTAAAAAAAGATTGTGTGGTAAACAAAAACTTTCAAACTACTGTCTCGTTGCGTAAAAAAATAAACTTGTTTTATAAAAATTATAATCTTACTTATTATAAAACGTAGATTGTGTGTCCGTACGTTTATATATTGGATCGGATTTCCTACATTTTTCAACCAATTTCAATAAAACTTCACAGGACTACGTAAAATTACCTTGCGGTGGTTCTAACAGCGCCAACAATTGGAAAAACACAATTGTTTTTGCACGAAATCAATTTGAATTGAGAGGCATCACGAGAATGAAAGGGGGACAACTCATATCAAGTTATACTTATTATAAAAACCCAGGTTGTTTGTGTGTGTGTTCGTTTATATATGGGATCGGATTTCCTACATTTTTCAACCGATTTCAACAAAACTTCATTTTTTTTTTTTTTTGCAGGTAGTGTTTCTTATTGTCTTGCACACTTTTTTCTTTATTTTTACATTCAGAATGCTTTAAAAATTCCATTTACAAGACAATTGTTTATAATAAAATTCTATTCAATCGATACTCATAACGATTGAAAACAATGTTTTTGTTTGAGTTTGACCAATTCGTAAAAAAACCCCCCAAAAAACTAAGACAAGCGTGTCCATCAATCTTAAACAATAATCTTTGTCAATTTTATTTTTCAGTCTTTATGATGGTCGATACTTGATCTATCTCTTACTGTTACATCACCGGGCAACGCCGGGCTCTACTGCTAGTAGATTATATTTACTCATGTTCAACTGTTAAATGACATTTTCATAAATGGTATATTAAAGTGCACAATTATATTAAAAGGTATGACTAATAAAAGATGTGCAGTTTTTTTAACCGAAAAACCGATTTTTTTCGGTTTCATCTGTAGTTTAAATTCGAAAGACTGTTTTAAAATTCCTTAGTAGACGTTAATTTTGAGTAACAAAATGTAGATGTATTTGTATTGTTTTGCTATTTGTAAACTAACTTCCTCTTCTCTCACCATCTTTCGTACACTCCATCTTTTTTCTTCTCAACTCACGT
The DNA here is from genome assembly GCA_903632075.3 of Acanthosepion pharaonis. Taxonomy (NCBI): domain Eukaryota; kingdom Metazoa; phylum Mollusca; class Cephalopoda; order Sepiida; family Sepiidae; genus Acanthosepion; species Acanthosepion pharaonis. The sequence goes on from CAHIKZ030001284.1 coordinate 474,329, forward strand.
CCTATGAACGCCGTGATTGTGCGTTAATTTTTTTTGCCAGCTTAAAAAACAATATATAGCTTCCACACGAGACTCTTTTTACGTACAGACGCCAAAGAGATCATTTTTTTTAACTACACGCCCCATGATCTCATGATCACATCTCACGTTATATAATCATCCTTCCATCTGGGCGAGTGTCGCTCTCTTTGCGATTTCCGCAGTGTTTGGGGCTGAGCCTCATGAGAACTTCTCCAATTGTCTCCTTCATTCTCTAAATCCTCTTGAATCACTCTTAGGTCAAGAATATGCTTTGGCATACCGTCCACCTCAACATTGTTGCGCGACTGTGCCCCGGTAACCATTCCTCCAGTTGGCTTGACCCAAACCTCCTCTTCAATCCGTATAGATTCAGGGCCGTCAGAGCGTGTTAAACATGATCCAACTCTAGGATGTCTCCATTGGTATGTGTAAACTGCTCTGTGCGGCACAGTGTCTTCACGTTGGCCAGATTTAGGCGACATATTATACCAAAATACTGCTTCTGTAGGCGATATCCCTCCTCTCTTGGCAATGACTTTTATAGTTCGGTGGTTTCGTTCTACGATACCATTTCCACTAGGCCTGTACGCTGCTCTATTGCCTAGTGTTCCACTTATCCAACAAGAAACACTTCTGAATGGAACACTGCCCCATTGTACATGAGTACCTCTTCAACTGGTCCATGCTGGAAAAAAATCTCCAGCTCCTTCGCAATGATGTTTGCCATTTCTGCTCGAATTTCCCTCCAAATGGTGAACCGGCCAGGGGCAATCAAGGTCAAATCGTTTCACCTCTATAGTCACATCGAAATAATCTGGTCCAATTTTTTACTTGGACCTCTAATTATAATTTGCGTCAATTGATTGACAACGATCGCAGCTTCTAATCACCTTCTGTACAGTATCTCTTGACACCTCCGGGTAGACTTTCCGTACTAGATATAGTATTCTGTCCCTCCTACATGATGCAGTCCGTCCAACTCCTTGACCTCATCTCGGCCTGCACGGCACGTTGCTGTAATAGCTTTCTCTACTTTCAGCCAACTCTTTTTCACTCTGGTTAGAGCATCGGCCTTATTTCTGTCAGAGGGCACAAACGTTACACTCAATTTTAAGTTAAATTCATCAATCATTTCCCTCAGAATCCCCAAACGTCGCATGATAATTAGCTCTGCCGCTCTTTTTGTACGGATCCTTTTTTCGTCTGTTATCGTAAGACTGATCCAACTGCGGCGGAATCAGTTCGAATTTCAATCTCTTTTAGACCCCATTTCAATGCGAGGTTTACACCCTTTATCGTAGCATCCAACTCAGCAACGTTGATATAGTTGTAGTCACGTTTCTTTCTTAACCACGCCGCATCTTCGACTATTGCACCATCAATCTCAATACATACACCAGTGGCCATACTGCTTGCGTCGCACCATACAATGCCCTTTTCCAATTTGGGAACATGCCATCTCCCTCGAACTGGATCGTGGTGTCGAACTTCTTCCACAACTTCCCGTACCACACCGGTTGTTTCACTATCCACTATGTCTTCCCAATCGATTTCTTCTGCTCTTCTCTTCAAATAACTGCAGGCGATGATTCTAAGCCATCCAGCTATTGGGTAGTGGCCCACCATTTTTCCGCAGGCAGAGAACAGTTCACGTCTGCTCATGCACCTCAGGCAGGTCATCCCCTCTCGCAAATACCAGATCTCCTGCTTTATCCGTATGAAGCCGAAGACCCAACGCTGCTCCTCCTTCTAATGATTCTGGTGGCTTTGCTGTTAAGCCAAAGTTGTTAAGATGATTTACAAGGTCTGCCGCTTGTACCACTGTTTCATCCACTAGTATATCGTCAATATACGAATCCTGTTTTTTTTCCGATGTGTTCCTTTTGTTAGCACATTTTTAGGATTTTTGACATAATCTTCAGGGCTACATTTAGTCCGAAACCCAACCTCGTTAAACAATAGGTCTGTCCCTCGTACCGAACTAACTGGTACTTCCACAGATGTCTCGCGACATGTATTTGCAAATATGCGGACCTTAGATCAACAATTTTTGATGCCGTTGTCATTTGCCTCCACTTCTTCATTGTTTCTCCACAAACGTCAATTGCATCCCCACCAGAAGGACACATAATGTATTTATTTAGTTCTCAGTAATCGAGAACTGGCCTGATCTTGTTTTTTGTGGGTTGTTCCACCGCCATTAAGGGTAGCACTCCCGTCTGAACATCCTGGTCCCACGGGGTTAAGATTCCTTCCTCAAGCCACCGTTTAACTTCACTGTCGAACTCGACCTTCTTCTCCTTACATGATCGTGACTAACGTTGTTTTTTGATATCGGGGGTTCTGAAATCCATTTCCATTCCACGGTCCACTTCTTTCCATCAAATCTTGCACCAAAGTCCTTATCTATCACTTCGCATTACATTTTTTTCTACTCTTGCCGTTTGGTTGTATGTTCATAGCACAATCTCCTCCTCTGAATTCCACGTTACCATTTGCGTAGATGGTAACCCCTCCAAGCTGGTGGATAACATCCATGCCCACAATGACGTCAACACCATCAATGATCTTTTCCATCACAATTGCCTTGATTCCCAGTAACCATCCACATACCTCCAATGTCACTGTGCTGATTCCTCTGCACACAACCTCCCGTCCATCCACTGTTCTTACAGTACTTGTACTCCTACAATCAGTCGAAAGACCCGACCGGATTAAGGTTGCGGTGCTGCCAGTATCAATTAGGGCTTTAGCTCTCATGTCTTCTATCAGCGCTTCTATTGTTGGTAGTGTTCTGGTTTGTGCCATTGCTGATTTGAAGGGGTAACCACCGGCGCACCGGTTGCCCCCTGTTCTTTTCCCTGTGGACAGTGGAATGTCCCTGCTCGCCGCATCCATAACAGGTCACCTTGATTGGTTCTCTACAGTCTCTCAACAAGTGAGGACCCTTGCAGTTATAACATTTGCCACTAAACGGTTTGATCATTCTTGGTCTTCCATCACGCTGTTTAGGTTCTCGTTCTGCGACCGCTACTACTTCTGGTCTCCGAGTGGCTGTAAGCACCCTGGCAGTTGAAATTATTTCACTGAGTTCTCCACATTTGGCAACTGCTGTAGTGGTACCGAAATACTTTCCGGGAACCCAATGACAAACGTGAGCTTCACGATCAGCTCTTGTCCACTTCCTTCAAACCCTGCTAATTCCGCCAGTCGTATTTTCGTTGCATATACATCAACGGCTTCGCCACTCCATCGTGTCTTCACTCGCTTTGCATATGCAGAAAAAACTCCGTCCATAAAGGCTGTTTTTAACAAACTTAGCCTCTATTTTCTTTGCATCCCGTTGATCTTCATCGGTCAATTGGCGATATAAGGCCAGGGCGTCTCCTTCTAAAAACAGACATAAAACTTACGAGGTCGTGGATTTTTTTGCAGTCTCGCTACCAATTTCATTTTCACCAACCAGGCCATCAAATCACCTTCGCCACTAAATGTTTTTTTCACCATATCGACAGTTACTGTTCGATTCCCCTCCATACCGTCACGGCGCTTTATATGTATATGCCGAAATATTTTGTAGTTTAAATTCGAGAGACTGTCTTAAAATTCCTTAGTAGACGACAGAAATACTGAGTGACAAAATGTAGATGTTGTATTTGTCGTATTGTTTTGCTGTTTGTAGACTAACTTCCACTTCTCTCAACGTCTTTCGTACACTCTATCTTTTTTCTCAACTCCCGTCCTATGAACGCCGTGATTGTGTGTTAATTTTTTTTTTTTTTGCCAGCTTAAAAAAACAATATATAGCTTGCTTCCAAACGAGACACTTTTTACGTACAGACGCCAAAGAGATCATTTTTTTTAGAGAAGGATATTGAACAAAATATGTTGAAAACATTTATTTGACTAGTTTTAGGAAAATAAATGTGACTGAAATCTATTTGCTTACAAAAGAAAGGAAGAAGAAAAAACAAATACATGATGTCTGAAATTTATTTGTTTCACTTAAAAAACAAACAAAAAACCTTTTGTGGTAAAGTTAACAAAATAGCTATTAAAAATACAAAAAATAGTTGCCAGTTTTTTTTGTCTTACTTTTTAGTTTTGTTATTTTGAAGTTTTATGGAGTCGGATTTTTTGTAAGGGTTTTTTTTTAAGCCGGTACACCAATTACGAAATAAAGTTGTTGTAAACAAGAAAAATAAATTAAATTTTTTTATAAATAAATTTGTTTTTTTTATCTATGCACCTAAATTAGATATTAAGAATAATTAAAATAGTTCTTAATTTCACTTTTAAAATGTGTATATTTCCCGAAATGTGAGTCTCTCTAGAGAGACTCACATATCTGGAAATATTTGTGAAAAAATAAACAATATAGAGAGTAGACTAGAGTCTATTGTTTATTTTTTCACAAATATTGTTTCTATCTAGCGAATACACCTAAAATTAGATATTAAATAAAGTAAGTTTTAATCTCAGTTTTTAAAATGTGTATATTTTCAAATCTGTAATTTTTTTTTTTTTTTTTTTTTTAGCCACTTAGTGTTCCTGGGTGGTTGTTACTCTGCTTATAAAATTCTTCTCAACAAAGAAAATTAATTCATTTTATTTTTACAAATATCTTTATGGTTTTATCTAGCGATATACACTTAAAAGATTTTAAAATGATTAAAATAGTTTTTAATTCCAGTTTTAAAATGTGAATCTAAAAAACAACAGGTGATACTCGCAGATTTGGAAATCTACACTTTCTAAAAATTAAATTAGAAGCTTTTAATTATTTTTAATATTTACCTTTAGGTGTATTCGCTAGATAAAAACAAATTTATTTAGGGGAAAAAATAACTTCTTGATTTTCCTTGTTTAGAAGAAATTTATTTGCAAAACCCCAATAACAGTTGACTGACGTACCAGAAAAGAATTGCCGTATAATTATTGCAAACATGAGGGGTTTCATTTTTGGGCTTTTTAAAAGCCACATCATAAATTAAATTTCTGGGGAGTGCTATACCTTTTTTTTTTTTTCTTTCTCAAAAATGTGTTGTCCAAAGACACAAATATGCGACGATTTCTTTCGTATTTTACCAATTTGTTAATGTTAGTTATTAGTTGACAATACGAAAGTTTAATAAACTTTTTTTAGTCTTTAATCAAAGTCATGAATTCTATGACTAAATTATCTTTTGTAGCCTAAAAATATTGACTTTAAGTCAATAACCCTACTTTACCCACCCCAATTCGTGGTTTTAGGGTTTAAACTCTTATTATCCTTGCTTAAAACAAAACCAAATATTGACCCCTTACACACCAGTTAACTGTTAAGACTTCCATCCACAATGACAGCTGATTTTTTTTTTTTTTTTTAAACAAAAAAACACTCGGAAGTTGAAAAGAAAAGTATGGTATGTTTATTTTAAGCGACAATACAGTTCAGTAGTTTGAATAATTTGAAAGTTCCACACATATTAGTTAATCAGCATTTTTTTTTCTTTTTTACTGCTTACTTTACAATTTTTGAAGGAATTCGCTTACACGGGTCAGAGAAGAAATGAACATCTCCCAGGTTGTGTAGCTTAATGTGTCTTCTAATTGACTGTACAATTTCAAGAATATTGATAAAGATTGGTGGTCACTTTGATTTTGCGAAACAAACTAAAACGTGTAAAATTTAGTTACCTGAAAAAAAAAGAATCATATTTCTCATTTTCGTGTGTTCAAAGCAAAACACTCTCGCTGTAAAAAAAAAAAAAAAAAAAATCAGTGAATAAAAGAAAAAGCACATACAAATTTTTAGAAAGATTATTTTATTTTCTTTCCTCTTCCCAGCCATATAAATATTTTTTAAGATTAGACCAGAAATACACTAGAATTTTCGAGTTGAACAGACTAAGTTGCAAATTTATCTCAAAGGAAATCAGATATCAACTGGAAATGCTGTCATTACACAAAAAAATGAATGGCTTAGAAAGCAAAAATACTAATTTAAAAATTGAAAACCGCGGTATCAAGGTGGGGACGTAACCGATACCGAAACATAAATTGCCAAACTGATCAAAGTCTGTCATTGTGGAAGTCTGTTAAAAACTGATGCGTAAGGGGTCAATATTTGATTTATGATTGAATATTGAAAACCGCGAATCGGAGTGGGTAATAAAGTAGAGATTGTTCCTTTTTTTAGGATTTAAAAAGGTAATTTAGTCATAGAATGAATGACTTAAACTTTAGTTTATCAAAGTTTTGAATAAATTGTCAACTATAAATAACTTGAAAGTTTAAAAACAATTAAGAATACGGCAATTTTTTTCTGTTATTGGGAATTTGCAAATAAATTTCTTCTAAACAAGGAAAATCAATGAGTTATTTTTTCCTTTGATTTCTAGCGAATAATACACCTACAATAGTGAAAATAATTTAGCTTTTAATTTTATTTTTAGGATGTGTAGATTTCCAAATCTGCAAGTATCACCTGTGTGTGTGTGTGTGTGTGTGTTTTTTAATATATATTAGAAATACACATTTTGAAACTGAAGTTAAAAATTATTTCAATTATTTTTTTTGTTTAAAGAATTTTTTGCAGAACACCTACCGAAACTTGTGACTAAAAAGAATTTTTACTTCGTGTTTTAAAAAAAAATGACTTGCAGTTTTGAAAATATAAACATTTTAAGAACTGAGATTTAAAACTTACTTTATTTTTTAAAATCTAATTTTACGTGTATTCGCTACATAGAAGCATAATTTTATTTATAGAAAACAATTTTTTACAGTTAGACTCGCATATCTGGAAACGCATTTTAAAAGTGAAATTAAGAACTATTTTAATTAATATCTAATTTAGGTGCATTCCTAAAAAAAAAAAAAAACAAATTTATTCATTAAAAAAAATCTTCATTCATTTTTCTTGTTTATACATTATACAACAACTTTATTTCGTGATTGGCGTAACACTGGCTTCTTATTAGAAAAACAATTACAAATTTCATAAAATTCAACATGTAAGAAGACGTAACTGGCAACTATTTTTTTTTTGTATTTTTAATAGCTTTTGTTAACTTTATCACAAAAGTTTTTTTTCTTTTCTTTTTTCTTTTTTTTTTAACTGAAACAAATTTCAGACATTTCTTTTTTTTTCTTCCTTTCTTTTGTAAGCAAATAGATTTCAGTCACATTTATTTTTCCTAAAACTAGTCAAATAAATGTTTTCAACATATTTTTGTTCAATATCCTTCTCTTACAATGGTATGTTGATAAAATTTAATTTTATTAACAACTGAAAGTCTTTCTTTTTCAATAGTGTTTCTTTGGATATGGTCACTCAATATAGTGAAACCGAACGATTTCGGATTTTGTAAAAGAAAAGAAAAAAAAAGCGATTCTGTACGAAGATGAAACCGAAAAAAGTCGGTTTTTCGATTAAAAAACTGCACATCTTTTATTAGATATACCTTTTAATATAATTGTGCACTTTAATATAACATTTATGAAAATGTAATTTAATTCTCTAAATAATATCAGGAATAATAGATCTGAACATGGACATTTTATGACTGTTTCTGCAGATATAATAAGAAGTTATATTAGTGACTATTTTTTTATGTTATGGTATTACTAATGGTTATTATTAACAAATCTTAGATAATCATTTTAAATCTGTCAAACAAAGCAAACCTCTTAAAAAAAAAAAAAAAAAAAAAAAAAACTTATACATAACAATTGAGTAGATTATTTGAAAGAATCCTAATAATTTTAAAGATGCTATATTTGGTTCTTGGAACTTTTAGTTTGAATTAACACTAGGTTCATGTTTTAATCTGGATTTTGAAATATCTAATCATTACTTGCATAACAAAAAATGTAATTAGAATTTAATTAATGCTGAACTAATGATTTAAACACTTAATTTATTTAAAGTTCATTACTTTAACAAAAAGTGATTACATAATTTTTTTGCTTATTTAAGCTATATTTCTCAAATTTTGTGATAATAAAAAGGACAACTTAATTTTTTTTTATATAAGTGCTTTTTATAATGACTCTTTATAAAATAGAAATGGTATGAATTTATAGATGTTGATGCCTTTTCTTAAACAGATTGCATGAAATAGAAAGATGAGATAAAACAATAACATTGAAAAATTGGAAAATCAACTATTTTACAAATAAACAACTTAAAACATTCAGAAAAAACTGCCACATTTTCAAAGGGTTCATAAATTTTATTGGTAGACTTCAGTTATTCTTTTTTTCTTTAAATATAAAAAGCACTATACTTACCCGGAAGTCTTTGACCTAGTAACATTTTAAAGCAGATAAATGATTTAGATGCAGTTAAAAGATGATTTTACAAGTAGCAATATTAATAGATACTGATAGAAAGGGAAAGGCTGTGGTCAGCAAAGCAAGCAGATATGACATTTTCAGGCAAATATTTTTATTATCTACATTGATTTTAACTTAAGTTTGTACCTTTTAAAAAATAACTTTTTTTTTTTTTTTTTAGAAATTTACTTTTGGAATCCTTAAATATTTGCTTTAATAACTGAATTGTGTATCTTTTCAAATCTGATTGGATGGAATCTTTTCAGCTATAAGATAAATTTAATAATTTCAGGGCAATGTACAGTTTTACAGGAATTTTTTTTTCCATTTTTTTTTTTTTTTTTTTTTTTTTTTCTTGTAATTAAACTTGCCACTTGGGATAGAATTACTGTTCCTATCAATAAAATATCTAGCTTAAAAGCTCTTTAGTAAGTAAAAAGGAAAATTAAAAGAAAAAGTAACCTTTACAAATGTTTACTTTTTTATTGTTATGCCTTTTTTTACTGTTCCATTTTCAAGGTTTAATGTCTTAATTTCTCATAAATATTAACTTTATTATAAAAAATATTTTAATGAATAAAAGTTTTATATTTAGGTTAAAAAAAAGTTACACTGAAAAATAAAATTCTGTTGAAAGATATCAATGTTTGGTAAAAATATTTTTCATTTTTATTGTAACCACATTTTTATCAATTTAACATGCTTAGATAAAAATGATCAATATTTACAATATACATTCAAATTTGATAAAAAAATTATGCAACAAATTATGCAGCATTTATTTCGATTAACCATGTTACTTAAAATAATTACTTTGCTAATTATGTAAATGTAAAAACAGTGTCAGTTGCCAATACTATAAGTGAAAGATGGCTATAAAAAGGCACTGTTGATTATTTACAGCTAATGTTTTCTGCTGGCATGAAGTGGAAAGATTATATTGAATCAATTGCTAGGTCTGCTGCTAGGAAAGTTTTTTTTTTTTTTTGTTTGTTTTTTTTTTTTTTTTTCACTGTTGCACTAGACAATTTTTCTTGCCAGAATCTCTTGCACATTTATAAGTCTACCATTCATCCATGGATTTTATATTTCTGTCATATCTGATCTGGTGCTTCTGCTATGTATTTAGAGATTCTTAATAAAATACAAATCTGCAATGTTATTGAACCTGCAATTTTGGCTTCTGTCACTTTCCACACTGCCATAGTGTAGCCTCCCTGTACCTCTTCTATAAATATTTTTATAGTAATTGTTCTGATGAACTTTCCTCTATGGTATCTAGACTTTATGAATTTAAGTGCAATACTAGATTGGCAGCATGGTCTATTCATTTTACAGTTGAAATGCCTAGATGTTACCATAGATTCTATGCTAATAGTTTTTTTTTTCTTGTACTCCTCACTTGTGGAACTCTCTTCTGGATTCTTCCTTTCCAGTCAACTTTGATCTTCAAAAATTTATATACAATGTCAATTATCATATCTTGTTCTTTTATTTTTCTTTCATTTTAATAATATTTTTATTTTCTCATTTTCTTGCTTTGACTAACTCCTTGCATCTTAGTGGTGAAATAATTAAAATTGAGAGAAATAATTAAAAAATAAAATTGAATATTGTGTTAATCATGTGGCAATAATTGTAAGTAAAATGATCGTTTTAAGTTCTCTGGATATTGATGCCAAAAAATTCTTCTGGTTTTGAATGGGACTTTTTTTCTCCTGTCCATAAAGAAAATCTATTGTGAACAAAATCTAACTTTTTGACATTGATTTATAATGGTTAATAAATGAATGAATCTTAAGATATTGATTTTGTTTATGTATTTATATAAGAGTGTAATTGTTATATTATATAATCTTTTTGCATTGTTTATTTGCTTTAATAATTGTTCAATATCCTGGCAGTCATGGATTTTTAATGACATTTAAATTTTTACTTAAATGTCAACAGTAATATCTTGACTTTGTTGGGGTTTTTTTTGTTTTTTTTTATCCCCCCATTTTTTTTATTTTTTTATTTTATACAGAATGCGAAAAAGAAAAGTTCGGTAAATGCTGAAAATCATCCGCCTACCACACAGTTGACAAAAATCAAGTACTCAGGTCCTACACACATAAAGAAGGATAAACGCCAGAATTCTTCAAGATTCAATGTTTCTAAGAACAGAGAGCTACAGAAATTAACACCAATGAAAGGTGAGTATTGGACCTTCTTGAAGTAATCATTACTTTTTACTTTAAAACACCTGATACCTATTACTACCTGTTATTGGCAAAATAATTTATTTTGTTTTCAAATTATACATTTTTATAATGAAACTGAGCATGGA
>CAHIKZ030001284.1:490000-552500 GCA_903632075.3 Acanthosepion pharaonis
AGATTTTTGGCCAATATTTGCATAAATAGATAAAAGTTAAAACAAAGGCAATAGAAATACTTTAAATATTTAACATACCTAAAAGAATATTTGATGACTGAATGCAAGTAAATTGTGAAACTAGAAATATCACTTAAAAACCATATTCAAAAGCTTTTTTAAAATTACAAAATATAATTTTGGTTTTTAATTTGGCAATGTTTCTATTTATTTTTATTTATTTATTTATTTTTTTTTAAAACTTTTACATATTATTTTACACTTAATTATTTTACATTATTAAAACCAAATTTTATTTATTTTATTCTATATCATTTTAATAAGATATTAAATGATAACTTTTTGATTTCAGAATCAGATGTTTTATGTAGTAACATCCAATTTTTACTGTTGTATAGTATTTTTATTGTATATTTTTAATTTTATATTTTAAGATATTATTTCAGATTTAATGCACTTTTTGTAGACAGTCATTGATCATTCTAGGTTACTTTTAAAAGCTCCATTATTTTTTTCTTATTAAAGTTATTTCTAGTTAAAATATCAAACTGTTTTCAAATTGATGGAAATTTTATTTGATGTAAACCAAATACATTTTAATGTCATGTTTAAATCTATAATTTAAAAATATTTTTGAACAATTATAACTGAAAATCATTTTGGCTTAAAGGTTTTATGGTTATTGAATAAATCTCAGGATAAATCCATTTATTTGACTATCATGACATCAAATATCTCAGTAGTTAAACTAAAAACTGAATATAAAACTTGGTTATTAATTTATTTTGATTTTAAATCTAAGCCATAGATTCTGTAGTTTGTTTTTACTTGCAAAATCTAATACTTGTTTTATATTTGATAAAACTGAAAGTTTGTATGTGTATAAGGCCAGAGACGTTTGGTTTTCTTTTGGACTTATTTTTTTATACCTTAAACTCAATGATTGGCTAATATATTTTCTCTGTAGGTGTATATAACAAGTGAAACAGTCAACTCTTAACAAACATGCTGATAATGTTTTAATATATACCACCTCTGATCCATAAATTACATTTGCATACACATTTCATACACTCAATATAACAACTATTAATGGACAAGTTGTTTATGTATAAAACTGGTTTTTAAACCTGAATAAATTGTTAATTAATGCTAAATATTTATCATATCTAAAAATATTTTCTTGAAGTGTCATTCTAACATAATTTTTTCTTTTTAAAATATAACCTTTTAATTTTTTACTTCTCAAATGAACTGAAATATTTTAAAGAAATAACTTATTCATATTTCTTTATAAGCTTTTTAGTACTATTTTCTTAGTTTGAAATTTAAATTTGCTAAAAAAGTTACAAGAAGATTTACTTGCTTTTCATAACTTTTTTATTCATATAAATATCTTTAAAAAAAATATAAAGATGGCTACTTAAGGATGTTGTTCTGTTCTTTTTCTTTGCTAAAGTTGAAATTTAGCCCAAAATCTGATATCAAAAACTTTTTTTCCACCAATAATAACTGCCAAAATTGCTTTGCTTTAAAATTTTTCTCATGATAGAAAGTAAAAAGTCTCTATAAATTTTTTTTCTTTAAATACATTAAAGTTGCTTTTATCCATTAGCCTAAAGATAACATTAACTTTAGATTCATTTTGTAAGAAAATTCTGTTAAAAATATTTTAAGTGTTCTGTTTGGTGGGGAAATACCAAAAATAATAGATTTTATTAATTATTCTCAATTTTTTAAAAAATATTTAAAATATCTTAAAAAAAATGAAATTTAACAAAATGTAATAAATTGCATTTACAAAAAGCAAATTTATGAGCACAAATTGTAAAAGTTCCTAAATCCAAAATAAAACATTTTAACTTTAAAACCTTCTGCTTCTGTAGCACAGCCAAGTTTCAGATCAAATGACTGTACACTATTTTTGTACTTACAAAACTACTATGTCTATAAATACATGTATAGAAAAAGTGAAAGATCTGAATAAAACAAGACAAAAAATCCAACCCACATTGTATTCATCTGTATCCATCCAACAAAAATGGAAAGAAAGACGGATTCTTTTACTAGTGAGAGAGATGGAATGTTGTTGCTGCTGACTTTCATTAGAATTGCTGGCTATTTTAAATTTACCTGTTGTAAACAGGTAAAATCTTAAAGCAATCTGCTGCCCATAAAATGTTTGTGACTTAATTTTGATTGTAGGTTTGATTTTAAAGTCTTGAAAAAGCTAACAATTTTATCAGTTTTAAAGTCTTTTCCACGGTATTTAAAATTTCAGTCTCTTGGCTTTCAGTAAAAACTGTTCTAAAGCATTTTAAGGTTAATGTGGAATTGTTTATTGCAATGAGAGAGGCTCTTGAAAGTCAAAATAATGTGAGTTAAGTAAACCCACATTATTCGGTGATTATGAACTGTGGGTAACCATAGATTTTTAATTTTTAATTTTATTTTATTAACATAGTTTACCTATTTAAGATTATGAATAAAAAGAACTGATACTTTTATTAATTCTACTAATTAGTCCTGGTGTTTTCTGTTTTAGGCTCTAGGTAATTTATTAGTAGTACTAGTAGTAAAAACACTGATAATTTCCTTCCTCATAATTAATATTATTACAGATATAAATGTAATATTCCAATATGGAATAACCAATAGTTAATGAATTTTTAAGATGAAGAGTTATCATAATTTATATTTGAACTAATATCCTTATCTTTGTTACTATGACAGTGTTTCAGCTGTTGGGCCTTCTTCAATCTGTTAATTTGTGTAATCTACAAGGAATTTCAAACCAAACTTGTTATTTAATCTACAGCAATTAGATTTTTCTCATTTTGCTATTCATATGTAAGGAATGAGAACAATCTACGCCCAAAGATTAAATAAAAGGTTCAGCTTGAAATTATCTAAAGTTTATCTGGATCAAGAGAAACCAGAAGAAGACTGGAAGGTATAACAACTGAAATAATCTAAACAATAAATAAATTTTTAACTATATTTTTATTAAGGTTACATCATGATATTCAAAGTTTTAAAGAAAATAAGTGCAAAATTTTTTTTTTTCTTTTTTAAATTTTTTTTTTTTTGTTTAAATTAGCAGTGGATATCTTTATGAATGAATATTAATGAAATATTTGTTTCTCTTGATTCAAAATTAAATATTTCAACTTTTCAAGCCAGTTTTAAAAAAAGCAAACTTAAAAAAAAAAAAAAAATTCTTAAATTTTTTCTATTTTATGGATTTGAATTTTCATGCATGTCTTAATTTTTTCACTGTAAGTGATTGGCTTTTTTTTCTTTTTTTTTTTTTTTTTTTTTTTTTAAATATTAATAAACAGCAAAATTAATTTCATTAGGCAAAATTTCAATTGAAGTTGAAAAATAATCGGGTTCAATTGACTGTCTTCATTTTCAATTTTGTAGATGCTCCTGCAAATGAACGTGAACAACTTTTTATTCAGAAGATTCAGCAATGTGGCGTGTTATTCGACTTTGTGCAGGATCCACTCAGTGACTTGAAATGGAAAGAGGTAAAAAGAGCAGCTCTAAATGAAATGGTTGAATATGTCTCCCAAAACAGAGGAATATTGACAGAACATATATATCCTGAAGCAATACAAATGGTCAGTATGACAACTTTCTTTGAACTATTAACTTTTTTTTTATATAAATATAAAGGTTTCCTTTTCCATTTCCATCACTTCAATGTCATTAAATTAGACAATATTTGAAATAAGAATTTCATCAAATTATTTGAATCTTTATTTGTTAACTACAATGATACATTTAATATAACTTAATAAGATAAAATTGATCCCATTATACAAACCAAATAGAAGTTAGTGGATGCATAATATTAATTCCCTGAATTTGAAAGCAACTCTATACTAGGAAGTTATTTTTGTTACTTGCAATTAGTTTAAAAAGTTATTAGTTATCCAATTAAAATTTGTTCAAGAAAATGTGTAAAATTTTTGATTGAATGTGCAGTTTCTAAGATTTCTTTGTATAAATAATATTTAATTGACCAATTTATAATTGATAGCATTCATAGATTTTTATTTGAATTTTTGAGATTGAGTAGTTATCATAAATAGATTTATTTAAAGTACGATTTGATCTTGTTATAATTACCATGTTTTAACCAAAGTACACTTTAACCTCAAATTAAACAACATATTAAGAACAAAAATGAAGAAAAAAGGAAGAAAAGAAGAAAATCTCCCCCCCAATGCTTAGAGGTAAAATGTAAAAAACAGGAAATTTTTTAGGTTACTTAGTGAACACTTCCCACTTCAGAATTACATAAGGTGGGAAATTTAAAAAAAGAAAAAAAGCAAAGCAAAGCCTTATAGCAACCACAACAATATTTGCAACTTCTGCCAGCAGGAGAAGCTAGTAATTATGACATTTCCCAATCCAAAGTACTTTCTGAACCTTCAGAAATCTTGACACCTTGCTTACATATTAGGAGATTCCACTTAAGTACATATGAGGTTGGATAAAAAAAAAAAGTAATGTACATTTCTATTAAACCCCCACCTATACATTTATAATAACTTTGCTTTCTCTTCCTCCTCCCTTCTTCACATCCTCCTCCTCCCTTCTTCACATCCTCCTCCTTCCTTCTTCACATCCTCCTCCTTCCTTCTTCACATCCTCCTCCTTCCTTCTTCACATCCTCCTCCTTCCTTCCTATTACACTCAACATTGCACAGTTTATTTTTGAAAATAATATAGCATTCATTAGTTTTAAGTATTAAGTCGTTTGATAAAAATTGCCTGAGGATACCGTAAGGTTGAAACCAAGGTAGCAGATTCAACTGACCTCCTGATTTTTAAAGTGTGTGTGTGTATATATATATATATATATATATATATATATATATATATATATATATAACTATAAACATTATTTTGGTGGATACTTGTATTTGAGTAGACACTCCGTTTATGTATTAAACAGTAGACTCTCGTCTACCAACCTGAATATACAAGAAGTTTTATTAAAGAAAAGTGTGTGGTCTGTGGTAGAATTCAAACCTGTGTACCTCTGCTCAGAGGGAAACTATTGTTAGATTGACGTGCCTTAACTGACTTGGTCACGAAGAAGCTTTGCTGATCAAGCAAAGTTTGATACAGTGCCTTTAAGTGAAATGCTTCTTGTTATAGATTACTCAAAATTATATCTGCTTAGTTTTGTATCCAAACACAAAGTAGAGTTTCTACTAAAATAGCATTTAAAGTGATAAAAATCTGTTGGGTTAATAAATAAAAAAAATCCATTAATCCATTCATCTGTATCTATTATTTAAAGATAAATACCCAGAATGTTTCTATTAGAAAAGTAAAACTAATATATAAAATTATTGATAAAAGTAATAATTTGCATTTTTAAGTAAATTAAGTTGTTAAAAATGGTTTTATTTATCCTTAAGTTACAGTGGAAATAGTTTTTATTCTTTACATGTATTTTTTAACCTGGATGTATAGCATATAATTGTTGCGTTTTGGACAAAAAGTTTCTGGGACATACATAGTTCCAAACAAACTATTAATTAAAATTTAATCATAAGCAGTTTGGTACATTGTTCACTTAAATTTGTTTTTTCCAATTATTTATCTATTAAATTTCCATTTTATATACATTTCATTTGTAATCATCAAAAATATTAAAGTTTTATTTCTAAATTCATAATTTTACTTAGTTAAAGAAATAGCCTGGAAAGTTAAGTGCTACTTCTTTCTTATACTTAATTATTTTTATTATAAAATTTTCAATCAAGTCTAAATATTTGACATAGTTACAATCTACATAATTATCTTTTATTTTGGAAATTCTTTGTTTTTAGTTTGCTGGAAACCTATTCAGAACATTACCACCCTCATCAAATCCTAGTGGTGCCGAGTTTGATCCTGAGGAAGATGAACCAACCTTAGAGGCAGCTTGGCCACACTTACAGGTATGGTTTTCATGTGCAATCATTAAAAACATTAACATCTTATTTAAATTTGAGAGAACAGTTTGACATACCACTTTTTTTTCCTTTTACATACCATAATTTTTTTTTATATGCCATAATTTTTTTTACGTACCATAATTATACATGTCTAATACATTCTTCTTCAATGATTTCTTCTGCTTGGGACATTAGGCTGGCTTTTCAGGGTGATTTTCAACATCACTTTGCATGACTGATTGAACTAGTATTCTCGTAGTTTTGACATTGTTCGAAATAGTCTTTTTTGGGAAAGGTGATAATCAGGGATTGGGTATATGTTTTTGGCCACTCACTTGACTGCTGGATCTTACACATTTATTGTTAGAATATCCATCACTGATTCAGCACCAATGTAATATTGCAGTTGTATGATACACAGAATGAAAGGGTATTAGACATAGCACAGAAACAGGGGAGGACATAGAAGTCAAACAACAAAGTTTGAATAAAATCTAAATAACAATAGGAAGAAATCATTCCACATTGTGAAAGATTTGAACAAGAAGAAACAGTGTATAATTAATACCATCCAAGACAAAAAGAAAGTGTCTTACAATGCTCAATGAAGAAATCCTGGGGTCACTGAAGAAATATTGGAGTTGTATAACACACAGAGAGAACAAAAGAGTATTAGACACATACAGGAACAGGAGAGTAGATGAATCAGTTAGAAAATAAGGATAATAATGAAGAAAGCAAAAAAAAATAAAATGGATCACTTTGATTTTATGGTCAAAATAATAAACTGTTATTTGTGCACAGAGGATTTTAGTTTGCAATAAATTGAACATAATTAAGTTTATCAGGTAAAGGTATGATCAGTTGTGGCTGACTGATAAATGGTAGAATTCTTTTGGTTCTTTTATATATTTTGCATCTACATAATAGAAATGTTCACTTTTGTTTTACAACACTACAGAGAAATAGTCACTAGCCACTGGAATGTATGTCATAATTTTGTTTCTTCTAATGTAAACTCATTTTTATTGCAAGCTATTATTGTTAACATGTCCAGTAACTATAAATACTGTGTAAATTTCTTATTTCAAAACAAAATTTAAACTATTAAATTCTAATTTTTAGTTGATATAAAAAAATGTCAAGTTTAGCTGCTATAAATTCTAAAATCAGTGCATATTCTACATAGATTTTTTTTTCTAGAAATTTATAGCCCAGAATTTGGATGTGTATTATGCACAAATAATTATGGTATGAATTTTGTAGCAAAGTTCTAATATTTTGCTTCCAAGCAACTATAGCATTTACAATGCTGGTTATCTTGCTATTCAAATATAATACACAAAATTCAAGTTTCATGATTTTTGAAAGGAAGCTGTAACGTAAGTGATCTTATCAAACAGACAGTTTTCAATATACTCTTATTACTATTTTTTTTTTTTTTTTTTTGTTGCTTTGCTTATGTTGGAACAAAGAAAAAATCTATTCTATTAAGTGGTAAACAATTTATAATTATCTTCCAAAATATTGTAGACCTGTCAGTTGTAGTCAAAAATACACTATCCTTGTGCACAGGGGTAATTCCCTGCCTCCAAATAGGAGCCACCTGCTTGCCTTGAGTGGCAACCCTGATTCCTGAGTAGACCATAATCCAGTAATCTATATATTTATATGAGCTACAACACTTCAGTTTGGTCCTTACTTGGGCTAGATGGGCAGTTGAAAAAGCCCAAACAAATCTATTAGCTGGTCATGCCAAGCCATAATTTAGAGAACATACTTATCAGAATATGTACCTCACATACGTAAACAAATCTTTCCCAAACTTCTACATTAGAAGGGTGTGGTTGTAAGATCAATTGGTTTGGATGAAAGGGTTATAACATGGCTGTGCAACTCCTAATTGTTTCCCTATTTTTTTGTGGGTAGCAAAGCAGGAAAAGAAAAACAGGTACTTGTGGCCTCTCCCAAATATGAGTATCCTGTTCCTGTAGCTTTATCTTACCAAGTCAAATAGGTTCCTCCCTTTTGGTATTTCCCATTAAACCAGACTGGAGCAGGTAGATAGTAGGGGCAGTGAAGTTTACAAAATAATCTCATGTCAATTAACAAACCAACCAAGAGATTTTCATACCTGTTTACTCGGATATCTGAACAAAGAAAAATAATTTTTCCAAGCTTTATTATTTTGGAATCAGAAGAGGAAGTGCTACTGACAAAATTATTACCTTTTCTCATCCAAGAAGTACTCTCTGCAGATATGCTTAAAGGCCATCTTTGCAGATATTACACCTAAAGATGTGAAAAATGAAAAATTGTATTATTCTAGCAGGAATGGAAAAGGAAAAATCTGCAGAATTTCTGTTAAAGATGAAAATGTTCCACTATAACAAAATATAAATGTATCTTTACTAAACGCTGAACACATCAATAGGTGTAGTGCAAAGAGTAAAGAATTATTTCTCTTCATTTTCAAAAGAATAAAAACAAAGCTGAATAAACAAGGAATGGAAAAAAATGACCAATCATAGAAACAAACACATATTTCATAACCTTTGATACACCTACCATACCTAAAGAAATGAAAATCTAGTAAGTAAAATATTGAAAAAATTGAGCAGTTGACACCAAATATACTTGGATGTTATAATTGTCAGAAATTTGTACAGCATGAACATGAATCTAATGAATTGGCTGTATGTGGTAGATGTGGACAAAAAAGATCCAAACCATATTATAAATGAATGTAACTATATTTGCAATTAGGCACACTGTGGTCAAGAACATTTAACTTATGCAAGGACATATGAAATTTGGAAAAAAGAAAAGACTTGATCACCAAATATACAAAAAAGTCTCCTCCTTTCTAGAGTCATGAAAAATTGTAGAGGGGGTACATAAATGAGAAAACCTATTGGAATTACTAAAGAAACAAAGAACAAGACAAATATGATAGACTTATCAAAAAACTACTGAAGCAACTAAATTGTAAGTGAAATAAAACTGATACTAATAATGAATAATGTTACCAACACTACAACTCCTTAACTGAAGACAAACTGAAAGAAGAGACAGAACAACAGAAAAAATAAAATGAAGTACCAAACATTCAAGAAAAACCTGGAAAAGAATGCCAAAATCCATGTAAAAGCAGAATAACTGAAACACTTGCTCAAGAATAAACAGTCAGGAAAAATAGTTCCAGGCAAGAAAAGGCACAGCCTTCTACTTCAGAATTATGATAAAAGATCAGAGTAGATCTTATGCAAAATAAAATCAAATGTTTATGTAGAGTAATTGGTCATGGTTAAATGTAATTGGCAGAAATGCCTAATTGACAAAGTTAGCAATAAACAATAACAAGAGAAAGAAAAGAACAGGTCAAAAAATAATATTAAGCAAGCAAACAATATATGCAAGGCAAAACAACAGTAATATGGCAAAGGTTGATAAACTAAGAAATGTGTTAACATCCAAAAGGGATACAGACAAGTGATTCCAGCATTCTGGCTTCAAGACAAGAAAGAAAAGAACTAAATCAGATGAGACCAAGAAGTTGCCTATCTTATTGGCTAGGAAGAAATCCCAGCATGCATCTGTATAAGTTTGGGGAAGGGGGTTGTTTTTGTAGTCATTTCCACCCAGGATTGGAACAAGCAGTTTGGAGTCAATGGAAGTTTTGTTTTAAGACGACCTTTGTAAATTACTAATCCTCACTGTAATTTACTGTCCAACAATAACATGTCTAGAAGAAACCCATTTGAAAGGAAAGGGTCAAACATTTAACATTAAAATCTGCAAATCATACAAACTGCATAAACAAACATGTTGATAGAACCTCAGTGTCTCCTCAATAATCATTAGCAACAACATCTGTCAGTGAAGTAAAACAGAAAACAGATATGCAGGTAGTTGCAATATCAACAACCTTACACAAAATAACTATCTACTCATTATATATACAACCTAGCAAGGTCATCAATGAAACAAGAGTTAGACATTAATTCAACAATATCCAAAATATTTAATTTTGATGGGGAAGTTAATCAGCCATAACAAGATAAGGAAATAAACTAAAAAGGCATAGAGACTGTTAAACCAAACATAATTGTGGTTGTTTAATAACAAGACAAACATATCTCCATCCATCAACAGGCACATTTACTGTAGTAGACATAAAAATCTGTGACCACAGTATATACATGGACTATAAATAGAGAATACACAGTGACACATGTTGAAGTGACCATTTTCCCATCATACTAGAAAATCATGACCCAAAATCTCTGTAAAGCCAATTTGGAAGAGTTCATAAACTCTTGCTAATCCAGACAGACACCAGGACCCAATACTAACAATGAGGAAAATATTTCTCCAATATCCTCCATTTTATAGCAAAGAAAAAAAAGTTTCACTTTTCAAAATTTAGCAAATTTTTGTCCAATAATGTGAGCAATGTAGCAAGTACCTTATTTAAAATAATATAAAATATCATTTAAAATAATATAAAATATCATTTAAAATAATATAAAATATCACAAACAAAAAGATGTAGTAGAGCACCTAACTAAAAACTTAAAAAAAAAACAAAACTTTTTTCTTTTTTTTTTTTTTTTTTCTTAATCATTTTACCCTATGCAAGACACAAGAGATTACTGAGTGTGAAAGAATAAGAGATAAGGAAAAACATTAAGTACTGTGCTTAAATTCATAAAGTTGAGGTACCAAAGAGGAAAGCTCATCAAAACAATTACCATGAAACTATTTATAGAAAAGGCAGTGGGGAGGGGTATGTTACAGTGGTGGGAAAATGACTGAAGCCGAGATGCCAGATCAGGAATAATAATACTGCATATTCTTTGGATTTTATCAAGAATATCTAAATACATATCAGAAGCACCATATCAGGAACCAACTTTCCTAGCAGTAGACCTATCAATTGGTTTAATATAATCATTCCACTTCATGTCAGCGGAAAACGTTATTCTGAGGAGGTGTAAGGAGTCAGTTGTGCTGATGGAAGGCAAAAAGTGTTCCTTAAGGTGATTAAGAGAGCAGTTTCATATTGGGGGTGTAAAATTAACAAGCCCCAGTTAACAGATTATAGGTAATTAATTTTTTTTTTTTTTTTTTTTTTTTTATAGATCAGCTGCCAATTTGACCTTATTTTGACCAATTTTACAACTTAACAATAATGATATCCCCTGCAGTTGGCAAATACAAGTCTAAATATCACAAAGCCACACAACCTCTCATTTATAATGCATACAAATTAGACACATTACTCAATCTCTACCACTCCTTAGATCAAAATTATACTATGACTGTTTCATATATGGACCAGCAAGAAGCTTTATATATATATCTCAATTGACCCCCAAGCAAAGCAACAATGCCCCTAAGATACAAGTGGGTACTGGGAGTGAAAGAGAATGAAAATAATTTAGAAGGAACTAGGAACTTAATCCTAAACAGGAAACAAGGGATAAATCTCTACTTTGTTTCAAAAGACTTGGCAGGAGTGTGCGCTGAATGACAGGTGAATCTATCTACTCATATTATGTGTATAAAATAATATTCATCTAAAATAATGTAAATAAAAAATATATATATATATATATATATATATATATATATATATATATATATATATATATATATATGTTCAGATGTTATAACATAAGCAGGTTATATTATTACTACAAAAATAGACAATTTTGTTTCAACACTTCTGGTGTCTTATAAAAGTGATGGTGTTGATTGTGAAATAAAAGATTTCTTGAAAATTCAAAGCCAAATCCAACCCCCCCTCAATAGGAGAAACCTTGTTACGTAACCTATGACAACCAGACAGAATACAAGTACATGAAAATTAAAAAATTGTGACAGTGTATGCTAAATACAAACCATTAATTGGTCAAATTTAATGTTAGACTAAATTAGAAATCAATACAAAATAATTAAATTTTAATTTCATGGTAACAATGAGCCATACATTTTTTTATATGCAGTATATTAGCTATACAAATTTTCATATTCAAAGTCCTCAAAATATACAGTTTATACAATTTTATATAAAAGAACTTTATTCATCAAATATTTTTATCTCTTAATTTTATCCTTTTAACAATTTCATCATACTTACTATAAAACCCAGGTTGTGTGTGTGTGTGTGTGTGTCTGTACGTTTATATATTGGATCAAACAAAACTTCACAGGACTACGTAAAATTACCTTGCGGTGGTTCTGACAGTGCTAAAAATTGGAAAAACAATTGTTTTTGCACAAAATCAATTTGAAAACATGATAAAACACAATTCTGTCGCCCGAATGGAAGGGGGACAACTCATATCAAGTTATACTTATTATAAAATCCAGGTTGTGTGTGTGTGTTCGTTTATGTATGGGATCTGATTTCCTACATTTTTCAACAGATTTCAACAAAACTTCACTTATTTGGCAGGTAGTGTTTCTTATTGTCTTGCACACTTTTTTCTTTATTTTTACATTCAGAATGCTTTAAAAATTCCATTTACAAGACAATTGTTTATAATAAAATTCTATTCAATGTTTTTGTTTGAGTTTGAACAATTCGTAAAAAAAAAACCTAATTAAGACATGCGTGTGTGTCAACCGTAAACAATAATCTTTGTCGATTTTATTTTTCAGTCTTTATGATGGTCGATACTTGATCTATCTCTTACTGTTACATCCCCGGGCAATGCCGGACTCTACTGCTAGTTATGAATAAAAAAAACATAAAACACAATTTTCATATGAAATATCCAATTTATACAAATAAATATATAGTTTACATGATAATCTAAATGAGAAAAATCTTTTTACTCTTACAAAACTGAAAATTTTTATTAATTCATTTTAACATTTAGCACAAAAATGATTTCAATATTAAATAACCTATAAAAGGTTTGATGTGTTGTAAAACCAACCAATCAATCAATCAATACTAAAAATTAATAATTCTATAAATTTACTAATTTTTTTGTAATGTGCAATGTTAAATAAGACAAATTAAGCTTCAGAGTTATTGCAAAGAAAATAGTTTTTTGCTGAAAAGTCTTTTTCATATGTGAATGTGTATCATTTAACAAAATTCTGAGCATGCTAATTCCATCTGTCTAAGTGGCACATGCTATTTCATCCTTGTCTTGCCAATTAATCTTTCTAAACATTATTTTTTAAGAATAATATCATTTCTTCTGTAAGACAGCAAAAGGATACTCTTGATTTGCTTGGTCTTCCAGATAGAGGGGAAACTTCCCCAATCAATATTAGCCAAACAGTTGTTTGGTATATCCAATAGTTAAAGCTTCATGTCCATAAACAGAAAGGATATTTCTTGCCTCTTCCATTACAACATTACAGTTTCTGATGTAAACCAATTTTAAAACATCTAAAATGAATGTAGTATTAATCCACTCTAATATTAATTAATCTGCAAAGAAAGAAAAATAAAATATTAGAATGTAAAAATTAATGATTATTTTACTGTATCAAGAAATTAGCCTCAAAGTGATCATGGATTTTCTTTACAATCTAATCATTTCTGTATGATTCATTCATTCATTTTCTATGGCTTATCAACATTTTTGCTGGTTATTTAAAGTCAGTAAATATTTTGCTTCAATAAGGTATTTGATAGATATTGGATTTGTCTACAGAACTGTATCTTCTCTATACTTCTGAGATGAGATACTGTAACTGTTTTCAATATTTACATTGTTTGACCTGTTATCCTCATCTTTGCCATATTCATGATGTTTTGGCCTGAAGACGGCTGGAGTGGACAATGGCTAAAACATTGTGAATACAGCAATGAAGATGAGAACAAGAGTCCGAACAATCTTACTTACAACTATTGAAGGAAAGTATAGTAATGACACTTGAAGATTTATTATTTTTGTATGCCAAATAGATAAATATTCTTTATATAAAATTTGGTTTAATTCAGAATTTTAAGATTAATTAATCCATTAATACAGATTTCACCTTTTATTAAAGAAAAAATGGAATTTGCTTTTTATGTATATTTGTGGATGAAAATAGCCTAAATTTACATGTGAAATTAAGTTTAGTTGGTAACCAATATTTCTTACAACATTTCACTTTTTCATTTTCTTCTTCAATCTGTATATTTTAAAATTATATTTTGCTATTCATAATAATTAGCTTAATTGTTTTTTTTGTTTTTTTTATCCCCACAGCTTGTATATGAGTTTTTCCTGCGGTTCTTGGAATCTCCTGATTTTTCTTCAAATACAGCAAAGAGGTATATAGACCAGAAATTTGTATTACAGGTATTTACATTTTCTTATTTTTAATTTTATGTATTGGTAAACACTTAGCAATTCTGGTTTGATTATAAGTTACTACTTAATTTGAGGTGGATATATTTCCAAGTAGATAGATTTTATACAACCTTATGAAAAATGGCGCTGTAGTTGACTTGGTTAAACAAAGGAAATACATATGTATAGAGACTGTATTTATCATTGTTAAATTGAAAATAAATAATTAAAAAAAAATTCTTAAGGATATTAATTTAAATAGAATATAAAATTATCAAATCTACTGTGAAATATAATTTTCATTCTTACAACTGCAAAAATAAGTTTTATGTTTGAATACATAATTTTTAATTCATAATTCTTTATAGAAAGATGTGAAGCAGATAAAACCACTTCATTTTTTTTTTTTTTTTTTTTTTACATAAATTCAGCATGTTTTTGGATTTTATACACTTATACTTATTGGCAAAGATATTATTGATTAGGACCAAATGAAATGTGTTTAATGTAAATAATCAAATGTTATAAAAAGAAGTCATTTCTTAATTTATTCTTGAGGTCTTAGCATTTAGAATAAAAATTCAAGTTTCATATTCTTTTAGTTTTATCTAATTTAAAATCTTATTTGATAAATATAAAATAGTGATAGATGATTATAAAGATATTTCTCAGGTTAAAATTTCAAATTTTTTCAAATTTAAATGTTACTTTAAGAATTTGGGTTAATGCTGATATTTAGGGAAGCAGAAATAATCATCATTTAACAGCAATATCAATTCTTTATTACATACTGACTGATATTTTAAAGAATTTCATTTTCTTATACTGTCTTTTACTAAATTTTATTACTTGTTATTTTAAAGTGTTTTGAAAATAAAAATTGTATAAAATATATTATGCTATATTCTCATAATTTATTTTTAAGCTACTGGAGCTTTTTGATAGTGAAGACCCAAGAGAAAGAGACTTTCTAAAGACCATACTCCATAGAATATATGGAAAATTTCTTGGTCTCCGGGCATATATCAGGAAACAAATAAATAATATATTTTATAGGTGAGTAAATGTTTTGTACATTAAGAAATTCTTTTGCATACTTAAAAAAAAAAAAAAAAAAAATAGAAAATTATCATATATTGTATAAAGCTATTGAGTAAGTGTTAAAAAAAAATTTATTAAAACAATTTAGATTCTGTTATTTTTATAATTTCCCATTTAACTTTTTCCTGTTATAAGCAACTCTGAATCAAGAGTCAGGGTGTCTGTGTACATGAAATAAATACTTATGACGATTTTTCTAAAAGTAATGTTTCCTATTATGTCCACCTATTTCAGAATCATATGTTTGTGGTATGGTAGTAGAGTTTGCACATAAACCCCTAATAACAGCTGAGTGACAGTCTAGCAAAATGGTATCAGTCATGAAAATACTTATGCAGCATAGATGTCATTGAACAAAAATTTGACGTAGATTATTGCCAAACAATGAATATGGACAATAAGTTGTTGGTGGGCAATGTGTTTCATCAGTGGAAACATTGGTATGTGTGATAAGACATGTTCTAGCTGTTGATCCACAAAATATTTCATTGGTGAAAATACATAGCTACTAGTTGTGGCTATGTAGAAAAATAGTGTTTTGTAACTGAAAACTTATTTTATCCAACATATTCTATGTATTTGTTGTCGTTTCTATGGAAATAAATATGAAGCATTACTTTTGGAAAATCCCTTGTACTATTATATAAACAATTTTTTTCTTTATGTATTTAAAGTAAAAATTAACATGAAAATTCTAGATAGGTTTTACTGTTTGACCATGCTGTTGGTCAAATAAACATAATTTTCTGTCCTCTCATGAAGGGTAATCTTTGTATCCTCACTATCTTGGCTCCAAAAGTTTCCAGACTCATTAAAAATCCTTGACTCTTTCTACAAAGGCTGGTCAAGATAAAATTGTTGTTGTTCTTAAGAACCATAGACTTGAATCTTGGAAAAGTTGTTTTAATTGCTGTCTGAAGAAGAAATGTTTCCCAAGTCTGTGGAAGGTGTCAGCTGTTTGCTTTGTTTTCAAGAATGCTGGTGAGCATTCATCTTCATTACAATATTGCTCCCATCAACCTCCTTATTATCATTACCAAATTCTTTGAGTTTATTATCAATGAAGAGGTATAATTGAAACAACCTCCTTAGCCACAAATAGTATGGGTTTTTTTTCCTCTAGGTCCACCACTGATCTTTTAACTGTCATTACCAACTGAATATGTAAAGTGTTTTATGATAGCTTCATCTCTAGAGTGATTGCATTTTATATATATATATATATATATATATATATATATATATAGAAAGGCTTTTGACAAGTTGTGACATAAGTTATCATAGTCACCAGTGATAACATTTCTGAAAGAGTTTAAATTCATCATGTCGATCTGTGAAGGTCATTATGAATGCTTGGTCTTGTAAACATCACAATATCAATGCAAGTGTACTCCCCAGGCTTTCTCTTCAGTCATAACCTCTTCCTGCTTTTTATTAACAATTTGTCCAAGAACATTTTCAGATCATCAGTGAACATCTATGCAGATGATACCACAGTTTATGGGTGTACCTCCTAAAATCTAGATGATTGGAGCCTTGCAGCTGATCCCTCTCACACCTAGCTCTAAAAGCTGAGTGTGGAAATAACTTTCAATACCTCAACAATCAAGCTAATATCATTTCATCCTCAATGATCAGACCTTGAGTTTTCTCCCGTGATGAATAGTTGCAATTTCAATGAGGCTCCTTGCTTTGAATGTTTATTCTGTTCATCCCAGACCTCAAGTAGGACTTGTATATACAGTTCACTGCTAGATGTTGGTAAAATGTTTCTCATTCTGCTAATCCAGAAAGTATCTGATTCTTTATATGATGCTTTATCTTAACAAAAGCTAGGTCAGATCAAAACTGAAGTATTGCTGTGATATCTGGGCTGGAGCTACCCAGTCCTCACTTTCCAGCATTGTTCAAAATTGCTTGCTTTTCTACTCTTACATCACAAACTTATTGCCACTTTGTTATTTCCATGGCAAATGTTCAGATGATCACTCCATTCTCTAGTTCTACCAGTTCAGACCTTTACAACTATGACACACTATGCTACTTTTACAGAGTCAAATCACCATCATTTTCTCTATATTCCAAATTTAAGAAAAAATGCTTCGCCCAGCTATTTCTCAAGAACTGCCACTACAGGCATTAATGTTGTCATCCTGGATATAAGCTACATCTGTGTCCTGGTTAAAACAAACTACGTCCAACAGCAAGGCCTCTGATCAGGAGGTTCTGAGGAGCATAGAACCACTTCTTAATTGCTGGTGTTCCCAGATCCACCCTTACTCTGGGTGGTAGCACCTGTTAGGGTCCCAGCTATGGGTAAATAGTTAACCCCCAAACTGGGGTCAAAACACTATGAAGGTGTAAAAATAGGTTTTAATATCAGTCATATTTTGTAAAAAAAATTATTACCAGCAATATATTTTTTTGGAAAAAAAAAAAAAAAAAAAAAAATTAACAGCAATACATTTTGGAAAAAAAATATTACCAGCAATAAAAAAAATCTTGTCGTTATTAAATAACCCATTGAGGTTGATATGCCATACAACAAAACAAACCAAGCATTCATGTGGATGCTTCCCTGAATTTTACAATCTTCAAGTCAAGGGTCAATCTTTATCCTCATAATTTTCACTTCCTCACACCTCATTCATCATAACTATTTTATCAGTATAATTCTCTAACTTAAATGGCTTTCAAACCTTGTATTGAGTAAACTTTAGTATTAAAAAGTTGTCTCAAAGCTCATTCTGCAAAAGTTCTGTACAATCATGTTTAGCTATTTTTTTTTTTTTTAAATACAATACTTAAAGAAGATTTTGTTGGGTTGATTTTGTTTGTTAAACAAAAAGGTAAATTTTCTCTAATTTTATGAATTAAACAAACTGAAAATATTTAGAACCAATATATAATGTCACTATCTTTTTTCTTTTAATCTTTTAAATATTTGATTATTGCAGTCTTCATTTTTTTTTTTTTTTTTTTTTTTGTTAAATTTGATAGATAAATCCATTTCATAGAATTGTTTTTGAAGCTTTTTTTTCTCTAACTATAAACTTTGCCAAATACTCATAATAATTTGTTGTTTTGTATCATTGCAGGTTTATTTATGAAACAGAACACCATAATGGTATAGCAGAATTGTTAGAAATCTTGGGAAGGTAAGATTTTATATTTCTTGATCGATATAAATTGAAATATTTGATTAAAACCTTCATTTTACCTCTTAAGTTTTCTTACCTGATTGTTATTAAACACAAAACTGGGGGGGGGGAACTGTTTTCTTTTATGTGTATTGGATATTTGCTGAATTGCAGATGTTGGCATTAAAATTGTTCATGACAACAGTTTGTATTACTGTCTATTCAGAATGTTCTATATTCTTTCTTGGTAATTTCACAGAAAGAGCTTAAAAGAATTAAATTTTATTTGTTGAGATCATTTAATAATCTTTTCCATTTCTTTGTTTTATTCAACTGACAATAGCTTTAAATGGATTGATTTTTTATATTTTTAGTGCTTAAAGAATTTTGAGTCTTATAAAACAAATTAATAGTTGTAAATTTGAAATAAAAATGTTTGATTCTGGAGATTGTTTTCAAATAATTGAAGACCTTTTGACTACCTTGATAGATAATTCATTTAGAACTGTAAATTTTAGTTATAATTCTTTGAAACAAAATTTTATTTTAAATGTGTCAATATATGTATATATTTTTTTTCAGTATTATTAATGGATTTGCTTTGCCATTGAAAGAAGAGCATAAAGTATTCCTACTAAAAGTATTATTACCTCTTCACAAAGTCAAATCTTTGAGTGTGTACCACCCTCAGCTAGCATACTGTGTGGTCCAATTTCTTGAAAAAGATCCTAGTTTAACAGAACCGGTAAGTTATTTTCTTTAAAAAAAATAAAATAAAAAATAGTCTTTATTTATAAATTAAAAGAAATGTTTACATTTATAGTTTTTAGTTTATAAGTTTTGAGAATGGAACTTTTTACATTTGAATAATTTAGAAATCCTAGGCATATTTTAATCAACTAAAGATAACCAGGAATGAACTTTCAGAACAGGTTCCAAAAGGAAATTTCTAATTTCAATTTAGGAATTGTTTCTAATTGACTAGTTTTCTCTATTTTATTTATTTTTACCATAGTTTTCTAAATTAAATGACCCTATATCTATTAAATTAAATGAACCTCCTAAGTCTTTATAAAGAATTAAACTGACAAAACGTGAACTTGCATTCTATATCCTAGGAGCTCATATTACATGAACAATGCTAAAAGGTTTCGATATGAAATCTAACTGCTAGGCAGGGCCTAAATCTATAGTCATATTTCTACTATTTGGCATATTTCATGTAAGATAAACTCTCCAGATATAAAATTCATGTACAAACCTGTCAGACATAATTTAATTCATACCCATGCTGCTTAGTTTAACAGTTGGCAAATATTTTGACCTTGAACTTTGATAACAAGACTGCAATAAGGCGGAAACTAGGGAAATATTAATGAGGAAAAAGCTTTATCTAAGAATTCAGATAACTACAGATTTTCCACTTCTCTCTATATGTGCCATGACCTTTCAGGAGCATGATTCTTCACAGCTTCCTGCTTTTTGTTGCTCTCAGTAATATTTGCACCCTTATAACTCCTCTTTGTCTTATGGCAATTCGCAACTTCAAATTCGGGCTCTGAGGAAATTTGTTTTTTTTTTTTTGCACAGTACAAGGTAGATAACCGAGGCATGATTATTTATAAAATCCCGTAAATGAAAATAACTAAACTTGTTAATATTAAGTGAATATTAAAGTAGGTTAGTTGTATGTCTTTATTCTTTATACGTTTGCTTTTATTATTTATTCTGATATAAGAAAAATTATATTTTTAATTCTCATGCTAATATTGACCAAAATAACTTCATTGATTTAATGATGACCTAGATTTTTTTTTTTTTACATATATTCTATAGTTGTTGATAATGAAATAAATTTCCATTACTTCACATTTATAGTTTTTTTTTTATATATAAATTAACCAATTTATCAAGCTTTACTAAAGTATTTTTAATTATAAATAATTTCTTTTAAAATTGCAGGTGATAATGACATTATTGAAATTTTGGCCTAAAGTCCATAGCCCAAAGGAGGTAAGTAAAATCATACTTATTATAAAACGCAGGTTGTGTGTGTGTCTGTTCGTTTATATATTGGATCGGATTTCCTACATTTTTCAATCGATTTCAACAAAACTTCACAGGACTATGTAAAATTACCTTGCGGTGGTTCTGACAGCACCAAAAATTGGAAAAACAATTGTTTTTGCACAAAATCAATTTGAAAACATAATTAAGAACGTGAATGAAAAGGGGACAACTCTTCGAGTTATACTTATTATAAAACCCAGGTTGTTTGTGTGTGTTCGTTTATATATGGGATCGGATTTCCTACATTTTTCAACCAATTTCAACAAAACTTCACTTTTTTTTTTTTTGGCAGGTAGTATTATTGTCTTGCACACTTTTTTCTTTATTTTTACATTCAGAATGCTTTAAAAATTCCATTTACAAGACAATTGTTTATCATAAAATTCTATTCAATCGGTAGACTCATAACGATTGAAAACAATGTTTTTGTTTGAGTTTGACCAATTCATAAAAAAAAAAAATAAAATAAGTGTCCATCAACCTTAAACAATAATCTTTGTCAATTTTAATTTTCAGTCTTTATGATGGTTGATAATTGTTACTGTTACATCCCCGGGCAATGCTGGGCTCTACTTCTAGTTTGATATAAAAACAGATCTAATGTTTATTTTAATAAAATCTTTAATTTTGCTTAAATATAGATAAATAAAACTGTCAAGAGAAATAAAAATAAATTTGATTTCAAGAGTGTAATGAACTTTTCTTTCATTCTTTTTAGATGACTGAAAATTTAACTTTATAATTCATTACATGAATTAAATAAATTTATTCAGATTGAAATCTTAACTGAAATAATTAAATGTGAAATAAAGTTCTGAATTTATATTTAAAACAAGTTTTCAATTGAAAAAGTTAAATTGTTTTTTGAATTACATAATTGAAAATTTCAATTTAGAATTTAATAAAACATTATTTGGAAGAGTTAATTTAATTTATTTTATTTTTTTCATTTAGGTGATGTTTTTAAATGAATTGGAAGAAATCTTGGATGTGATAGAACCAGCAGAGTTTGTCAAAGTAGTGCGGCCACTGTTCAGACAATTATCTAAATGTGTTTCCAGCCCACATTTCCAAGTAAATTTATTGATTTGATTTATATAAACTTGTTTTAAAACCAAAATTTTTTTTTCTTCTAACCTCAAAGCAAAAACTGAATAGAAACCTAATAAAAAGAAATTTTCATTTAATTTCAATAACTTGATTATAATTGTAGTTTTTTTTTCTTTTTAAAACTCCTGTTATTGTGGATGTACTTAGGTTTTCACAAAATTTACATTGCCTGCTATCATTGTATATATACATTTTCAAGACACATGAAATATAAGTCACTAGCATTTGTGCTATTTCCAAACATACTATCATATAATACAATCTCTTTTGTAAAATATTGAGTTGAGAGTATTTGGTTTACTGCAAAGTATCTGATCAATATCAGAATGGTGGCATCCATGAGAAATTATCATTAGTGTTTTTTTTTTTTTTTTGTTTTTAAATTTAAAAAATTGTTTTTAGACTTTTACAGTAAATTACTATTTTATATTTTTCACAAACTGTAACAGCACAACCAGACAATGCAATAACAATTCAGCAATGAAAGTGTTAAATGCAATTTTTATTTTTAATTATTTTTTTCTTGATATGAATTGATTTTTTTTAATTATTTTTTTTTTTTATTGTTATTAATTGATGTTTATGCAGGATTTCAATCTTTTTGTTTTTAACTAAAACTTATTTCTACAAGCATAATCATTTTGTTACCCTTGATAAAATAACTTGTCTTATTATAGTGTTAATTGTTATAAGTACAGTTGCCTCCATCAAATGTTAGTTCAGCCAGTCAATTCCATTAAAAATCTTAGTTTTAAAAAATTATACAAAAAAATAAAATTTCTTTGTTACTTTTTCTTTAAAACAAAAGGTAGATTAAATTTTTGAATAATCATAGAATCTATTTTTATGCTTGTAAGATATTTGTGCATATTATTTTTAAATATGTTCATACATTACAGGTTGCGGAGAGAGCCTTGTATTTTTGGAACAATGAATACATCCTGAGCTTAATAAGTGAGAATGTGGCTATTATTCTCCCGATAATGTTTCCGGCATTGTACATGAGTAAAGAACATTGGAATAAGTAAGTAATCAAACATTAACATATTGACTGACAACCCCAAATCACTATAAAATCATATTAGGTGATTTTTTTTTTTTTTTTTTTTTTTTTTAGAGAAAATGGCCGATGGGAGCCATTTCACCAATTAGTGATGATGGCTATTTGTGTACATAATATTCTTTTTTTGATTTTCCAAATCATATTAATCTCACTTTATTTATCAGTGGAATAATGTGCCAAAGGTTTTTTATAAAATAGAAGGATGCTAACTTGAATTCTAGCCATGTTTCTTTCACAGAGTTTGGAATAAATGCTATTTACAACTTAAAAGACAACCATGAAAAGAAATTTACAACTAACAACAAACCCCTTAAAAATGGTTAAAGAAGTGGCTGATAGCATTTGGGGCAATAGACACAACAGACAATTTTTACATTCCCTTACAACCACCAAATGAAAAAAATTTAAGAATACAAGAAAAACTCAATAAAAAATTGAATCAAATTTTCCTTGTCCGTCATATTCAGTGAAACCTGTTTGAAAGAATGGTTACTGCCCAAATATAAATTTAATTACACACACACACACACAGTGTTTCCAAAAAATTGCCGTTTAAAATATGAAGTAATTACATGTCCCAGGTAAATTAAATAGGCTTCATGTTGAACAATAGAAGATTTATTTGCCAACATTTGAACAAGGGCTGTAGATTTCATAACCAATTTCACAAATCTTCAATATTTGTACCACCTGTGACACAACACATGTCAAGTCGGTAGTCCAGCTCTCCTGCCAAGCACTGTAGCATATTTTATGTAAGATTCTACAGCACCTCAGTGATTCACTGCTCAAGTTCCCCTAGACTTGTTGGAAAAGGTGAGATACAGATCTGTCCTTTCACATACCATCATAGATAAAAAAAAATCTGAAGGTGTCAAGTCAGGTGAGCGATGGTGGCCATTTCAACATCACATTGTCATTATCACTGGCATACCTGAGATCCATCTTCCTGGTAGATTCTCATTGAGATAAATCCGCACAGTCAGCTTAGTTTTTATGCATTTTGTTAAAATTTGAGATCATTTGAGAGAGAATTGATTTTGTTATTAGACTACAAAATCCTGTGTTCGAGCCAGTACTACCTGTTGCATGGTCAGGTAATTGGTGATTAAACCGGTTCCCCCACCAGGTCTACCTGATGAAGAGGGTAGCACTAGAAAAATCTGCAAGACAAAAACAAGACCTGTCAAATGGCAGATGAGCCTCCGAGAGCAATCTCTGCGCAAGGCCATAAAAATATTTTGTCTAGTATCCAGATGCACTTTTGGTAGTCTCCTAGGCTACACTAGATATCTTGCAACTCTGGACAATGTGGTTTTGTGGTGAGTGTTGATGCAGTGCTGTGCAAGCTGTATCCAACCTTAAAACCCACACGGGCATTACTGACAACTTAGTAATCTGTAGTTTTTTTTTTGTTTTTTTTCTGATGGGCTGGAAGTGCGTAGCCTCTGGGTAGATATAAAGTCGGTAGCTCACCTTCATTGAGACCGGTGGCTTTTGGTCCCACCTGGGGTGTCTGAGCAGCCTCTTAAAGGAAAGCACTGTTCACCAGAAGATTGTTGGAAGGGTCTAGAGAAGGTGACCCAAAAATTGCTTGTCTCATTCATCTGGCCAGTATAATGTGGCTGGTCAATGTTTATTTTGTGCTCAAACAAAAGTAAAAAAAAAACTTTCAGTTTCATCCTTAGTTTCTATCTTGTTGGAATGTATGGACTCTCATCCTTTGGGATTTGCTCCTAAATGCAGAACAGCTTTGGTGCCTAGGGAGCTAGAGAGATATTCTATAGATGTAGCTGCTCCCTTGGAAACTTGTTTAGCTGATGATGGGCAACTTCAAGAAGAGATGGCTACACTACCTCTCAATGGATCATGATAAGCTACATTAGTGCCTAGATTCCAACAATGGACACAGTACTGACATTTTAAAGGCTCAGTTCTATGAGCCCTTGGGAGGTATACTATACATGATTCCAAAAGATGACAAGATTGTTCTCCTCAGTGATTTCAATGCCTGAGTTGGTGCAGATTGGGAGACCTGTA
Source organism: Acanthosepion pharaonis (assembly GCA_903632075.3). Lineage (NCBI taxonomy): Eukaryota > Metazoa > Mollusca > Cephalopoda > Sepiida > Sepiidae > Acanthosepion > Acanthosepion pharaonis. The sequence goes on from CAHIKZ030001284.1 coordinate 514,797, forward strand.
GTAGTTTGGGGAAAAATATGGTATTGGGAAAATCAACACCAATGGTTTAATGCTTCTTGAACTTTTCACAGAGTTTAATCTTTTTATGTCTAGCACTCAATTCAAGCACAGGGTGATCATGTTACTACATTGATGTATCCTGGTTCACACCATCTCATTAATTATGTCATCATCTGAAAGAGAGATATGCAGGCTGTCTGTAGTATTAGATCTATGTGTGATACAGATTGTTGGGTTGATCATGCCCTAGTGAGGGCCAAGATGAATTTTGTTCTTAAACCAGCAACTAGGCAAAACAATGGAAAGCTTCTTGCCTGTCTGAATGTTGTGAAATTGCACTCCTGGAAACACCGGAATCACTAAAATGACAATTTGCTGAAATCAATGATACATCTTCATGGGACTCCTTGAAGAAGAATATATATTTGAAGCAGTTGAGGAAGTTTTGAGTAAAATGTCAGCAAAACATTGAGACTCTGGTTTGATGAAAATGAAGATACTATCAAGATCATTGCAAGAAAGAATCAGATACAAAGTTCTGTGTTGCAAAAAGGCCTGTCCAAAGAACTGTGCAAGGAGTTTAAAGCTGCAAAAATACAAGAAAAATGGTGGTCAGAACTAGCAGATGAAATACAGAATGCAGAAAATTCAAATAAAACCAAGCAGGTGTACTGCTGTTGAAACAAGTATTTTTCCCCAGACCCACCAAGATCGTTCCTCTCAGGACAGAGGATGGCTATGATCTCCTTGCAGACATGGATGGCATGACCAAAAGATGGAAGAGACACTTTGATGGGCTACTGAACAGGCTTTCAAATGTCAACCCTGAGATTCTCAAACAAATGCCCCAAAGGCCCATTGTGGTAGAACTTGATAGCCAACCATTGCTGGGCAAGGTTCTGCATGGCATGGAAGGATTCAACATAGGCAGGGCTGTTGGAGTTGATGGCCTTTCTGCTGAGATATTCTGTTACAGTGGGATACGATTAAGTCAACTCATGCATGATCTTATTGTAAAAGTTTGGAGAGATGGAAAAGTGCCAAAAGATGATATCTATATATAAGGGTAAAGGTGCCTGGGAATTATGTGGTAATTATAGAGGGATTGCTCTCCTTTCTTTGGCATGTAAGATCTTAGCCTCTGTTCTCTTCTTAAGATTAAACCAGAGAAGAGGTTGACAATATACTGCCTGAGTCACAGTGTGGTTTCTGCCAACACAGAGGGACCACAGATATGATTTTTACAGCATGACAAGTCCAAGAAAAGAGTTGTGAAGAACAATTGGCCCAATATCAAATATTTGTAGATCTGAGGAAGGCTTTTGGCACTGTTAATTGTGCTGGTCTCTGGAAGATTCTCTTGAAATTGGGTTGTCCCCCACCACCTCACTTTCTCAAGATTCTGAGACCCTTTCATGACAGTATGGAAGGCTGTATCAGTTTTGGTGGTGTGCTTACAGGGTCCATCAAGGTTGAAAATGGAGTTGAAAAGGGAGATCATCTGTGACAAGTACAAAAGTATTAAGTTTAGTGCACAACCTTCTCTATGCCGATGACTGTGACCTGGTCACACACACAATTCAGCATGCGCAGGAGTTCATAGGTCGACTATCAGGTTCATGTAAGGCTTTTGGACTGTCCATAAGCCTTGACAAGACAGTGGTGATGTATCAACCTGCCCAAGGAATTCAGTATATAGAGCCATCAATTTATGTTGATGGTAGTCAACTTGGGGTAGTTGACAAATTTGTATACCTTGGTAGCACCCTCAACTGATATTGCTCTCTTGATGATGAGATAGCGTTACAGATTAAGAAGACCACTGATTCATTTGCAGCACTCAAGATCCATGTCTGGAGCCAGAAAGGCATAAAAAACAGACAAAAATTAAAATATATAATGCCTGTGTTATGTCATCTCTACTATATTCATGTGAGACATGGGTAGTCTATCACAGACATCTGAAAATACTGGAACGTTTTCCTCAATGATACCTTAGGTCTCTCCTTGATATCCACTAGATGTCTCCCACCCCTGATATTGTTGTTCTACAAAGAGCCAATTCACTCTCTACGGAAGTACTTGTACACAAGTACAGATTGCAATGGACAGGGCATGTTGTCCATATGGGAATGACAGAATTCCAAAACAAATAATGTATGAAGAAAATGAAAAGGGAAAAAGATCGCAGCCCATGCTGGAACTTTGTTACAAAGATTGTCTTAAAGAGTCACTGTACAAATACCGTGTTGGTCTGGATGACTGGGAGACTCCAGCTGAAGATTGGGTTTCTTGGAGAGCTGCTATTACTGATGGCGTCAAGATCTTCCATGAGGCATCACAAAAATATGCAGAACTAAAGAGAAGGGTACAGAAGGGATCCCATAATTGCCATGAGGTGCCAACCTGGCCATGTGCCCAATGCAATCAGATATGTCTGGCTAGGGCGGGTCTGCCCAGTCACAAGAAATCACATCAACAGACTATTGTATATGATGATTTTGTAATCACATGCTTTGAATGCCCAACCTGCACTAGTGTGCAAGTCTAGATCAGGCCTGACAAGGCATATGAAAAGGCACATTGGAAGTGATGATGATCAAAGTCTCCTTCCAACACCCGGAGATGATATACCACATATGTGACAAGAAATGCAGATCAATGGCTGGCTTTATGAGCCACTGTCATTCACACAATTGAGATATATATATATATATATATATAACTGTTACCAGTATCTGAAGACACACTTTAAACTGAAATGCCAAGTCACTAGTATATGGTGGCATAGCAGTCAACATGTTAAAAGTTTTACTATTCTTACAAAAATAGTTTAATTTATTAACTTTTTTATTTTTTTAATTCTTGAATATTTAGTTTTAATACATACAAAAGAATGAATGAAAGCAAAATTTTCTAAATATATATGGAAAATGAAAAATCAATATTATTTATCTTGATTAATGGCATACATTGATATGTGCTAAGATTCCATGTTTTAACTGTGATAATAACTGAATCATTAAGAAAAAAAATTAAATACTTAAATATTATATAAATTTGTTTGATTCTTCTTACTTTATTAATGGCAATATGACCAAATTTAAAATCTATATTGTTCACTCATCTAAAATATATTTATTAGAAAATGTTTAGTTTAAATACAAAAGGAATCCTAAAAATGTCTTCAAAGAGCTGCACATTTTATCATGTACTCCTTTTTTGTATCCAAAAAGTTGTTGTTAGACAGAAAAGGAAATTAGTCCTTATGACACATTTTCAATTCATTCAAATTCTGTGTATGTTTGTGTATTAACATTTAATGACAAACCTAAAAAATTTTCTAAAAAAATTAAATAAAAAAAGCTTTTAAAAATAATTTTATTTATTGCCTATGTAGTCATATTATTATCTGATTTTGTTAGGGTTTAAAAAATTTTTTTCACTGTGAAATTAGTCATGCCATTTTTTTCTTCTCATTCCACTTGTGCCATTTTTATTTGAGTTCATTTTGTTGCCATTATTTTAAATGCCATACACTCATTTTATGCTCATTGTTTATTTATCAAATTAATTTGGCCGGAATTTGCTTATGTAACAAATATTTTTATGAAATTTTAATACTTTATACCTGCTAATTTATTTATATATTTAACACAAGTGAATGGTCCTTATTATTGAAATAAGACAGTAGAATAATAGATACTTTCAAAATCATGTGCAGGTGAAAAAAAAATGAACTGTATTTAAGTGGGTTCGTTTTTACTTTTTTGTTTTAAAAAATTTAAAGGCCTAAGTATATAACATTATCAAATTATGTGTATTTTGTGTATATTAAATAGCACAAAGATATGTATGTCACTTATGTGCAAGACACATAAACATTACATACATGCATACAAAGTCATGAGCAGACATTGTGTGATGGACAGAAAATCAGCTCATTTATAGTGTTTGAAATGGAATATAGAATCCTAACAAAGTTTTGAAGAAATTTGACAAATGGAAAAACGTTTCATTGAAACTAGATTTGATTATGCATTCTGCCTTTCTAGGCTTCATCAGATCCCAAAACAAAAGAAATAAGTGTGTGTGTGTATACTTAAATAATGAATCATAGTACTTTTTCCCTATGCTGGCATTTCTCATGATTAAATATGGATTAAAAAAGAAATTCTTTGAAAAGAAATTTAAAACTTGATACAAATTACATTTTTGGTTTCCTATTTTCAGGACAATTCATGGCTTAATATACAATGCTTTGAAATTATTTATGGAGATGAATCAGAAGTTATTTGATGATTGTACCATGCAATACAAAGCAGAACGACAAAGGTAAGACTTTTTTTCTTGCTTATTAACTTAAAAGAACAAACATTATCCATTATTTTGAGCCTCTTTTGGAAGATATATGCAGTTCAATGATTTTCTCCTTTGTAAGTAAAATATTGAAATTACTTTAAGAACAAGCTTTAATAAATGACAGTGAATGCTAGACAATCTCCTCAAAGATGAAGAATAGATTTAAATCAACAGAAATGGGGTTTTGCAGAAAGATACTGAGGGTACCATGGATTGAACATGTGAGCAATGATGAAGTTTTAGAAAAAAAAAATAGAAGCAAAATAGACACTTATGCTTAACATCAAGAAGAGACAGTTGAAATTTCTAGGGCACATAATGAGGAAAGAAGACTTGGAAAATTTGACACTTACAGGACATGTTGAAAGTAGCACATAACCTATCTAATGAGCTTGTGTAAATGGATAGCATAACAGGGTTTAAGTAAAAAGACAAAATTTTAAGAGCTACAAAGAACAGGAAATTGTGGAGAACCATGATCACCAACATCTTGAAGGGACACAGCACAGAAGATAAATTCTGAAATTATTCAAAGATAATTAAAAAAAATGTAAACTTACATAAAATAGGCCATATAGTCTTTATCATTTCAAATTTGAACTGGTGAAAACACATTTAAATTATAAGCACTAAACTTTATTTTTATAAATGTATGTGATTAGCTGAGGTAAGCCAGACATTTGCTTGCATAGCTGCTATAAACTATACTCTGTCAAGGAGAGGATTTTTCTGTGTGTGTGGTGGGTGATGGGGCAAAGTAGACCATGCACACTCGGAGTTGAACAAAGTTCTGAAGAATTTTTTCAACCTGACTCACTGGAAGTGGCAGAATGGTCTGCTTTAATGCATATCATTGACATTTCTGGATGGGCTTGGACTACCAGAAATATCAGATTTTCAAGCAGTAAAACAACTGATGAGAATATAAATTTTAAATGGTAATCCAATATCTGATGAAACAAAGATGGAATGAACATTGCAATAATTAGTATGAATGATTACATTTTTTTTTATTTTTCATAAATGTGGCCATTAATACTGATGATTAAGTGTGCCTATTTTCTTACAAATTTGAGCCCAGAAACATATAATCTACTGAAAGATTTGATACCTTCAGGAAAGCTTAATGAAGACCTTTGTCTATACTGAGTGAAGGAGAGAAATTCTCCAAGCTAAATGTACAGCTAAATCTTGATGAGAAATTGCAAGTAATGCTTACAATCACCACAAATAAGAAACTCTATAAGCCATTGAGACTCCAGTTTGGATTGACAGCAGTGCAGCTGGGTTTTTTTTTTTATGACTAAACATAAGATTTTGTGGCAGAAATGACAAATTCAACTTGTTTGGGGGGAGAATAAGTAGCAACCCCCACTCCCCCAATCAAAAGAATGTTAATTATCACTGGAGATCACACAAACTGCTCATGTTAGGACTTGGGAAAACTGAATACCAAACTTAGCAGAAATCTGTATTCAGAGATGGAGTTTGATGTTATCAGCACATAGCTGTAAAATCTAATAGAAATCTGGTCAAGTAAACAAGAATACGGACAGACCTCTAGAATTACCTATTACAAGCAAACAGATTCCACAAGTGAAAAACATAATATTAATGTTAGATGAAGAGAGAGACTCTGTCAGCCACTGAAGTAACAAGGGAGACAAAAAAAAGGACACAATTTTGTGATAGGGAAAGAAAGCCTGGAAGAGGAAAATTCCATTTTTTTTTTTTAATTTTTTTTTTTATTGGACTCTAAAGTAGTAATACAAAAATCACTAACAAATAATGTCTATTGGAATGATTTGTAAAAAGATATTGCAAAAAGCTATGCCGACTGGCATGGACTCTAGCAGAAGACATTGAACAATATGTGAGGTCATTTGATAGATGTCTAGCAACAATTATGCTAAACCTGTCAACACCTTTACAACAAATGGACCAAAATTTGTTAAAAGGTTTCCTCTAGATCATTCAGGTTTAATAAAAAAAAACAATGAGTATCAGATTGTGTATGACAATTTCAGCAAGTTGAATGGATATTTAAATAGGAAATTCAATTGGAAGGAAAGCTCTGAATGACATTTACAAATACATTAGCTGTACTGCTTGTGATGGACAACCCAACAAAATATTTGTGATTCATTTTTTTGGATTTTTTTTTTTTAAAATGAAAGAATTACAAATTTGAATTAGTGTTTAAAATTTTCTCTTTATTAATAGTTGTTTGACTAAATGTTGAACTTTGTATTTATTTTATTTTTTTGTGTTAGAGAGAAAGAGAGGAACAAACAAAGAGATGATGCATGGAACAAGGTCCAAAATTTAGCCATGACAAATCCAAAGGTAATTTTAACGTTTTTATGCAAATCTCAATGATGGTTTTTAATTACATTTTTTAGATGAAGTACTTGTAAACGATATAGAAAAACAGACTTATTTTCCTAGAGTTCTATTCATAATTTGACTTAATTGAATAGTTTGGGAAAAGAAGTATAATGCATTTCAGATATATGATAGCATAATCAGATACTATGACATGTTTTTTTTAACAGTTGAGATTTCAAGTATTATCATAATTTTTGTTTGAATTTCTGGAGTGAGGAGTTACCATTATTTACACTATATATATATATATATATATATATATATATATATATATATTAGTTCACTGAAGAAAATCTGTTTTGTAGATGAATTAATTTTTGTACAGTTTATTAGATTTTTTATAATTGCTACTTTACAGTAATTTAAACATTCACTCTTATAGTTTAGGGTAAAGGAATTCATGCTGGTAGTTTTTTTTTATATGAGGAGATAGTGAACTTATTGTTATTAGTGTTTATCAGTATATCTAGAAAAGGAATTTTGTTATTAAGTTCATATGTAAACATAAGGACAGAATTATACAGGAATTGTTTTTGGAGTTTATGTATTTCTCCAATATTCTTGACTAATATAAGGATATTGATCCATCTTAAGTAGATGGAGGGATATTTAAATTTATTAAATATGTTATTTTTGTGATTATAGAATGGGACTTTGGTAGTGCAGGTTAGCAGTAGTTTCCATAATATACTAGGCCTAATTTTAAATGGAGGTAGAGATGGATTATTGTATGTTTCTTATAATATCAATAGTTTTGTAAACAAGGACATCAGTGAATAAGTTTTTGACATCGAGTAAGGCTATGATTTCATTTGTTAGGTTTTCCATTTTTTTTTAATTTGAATTACTTCAAGAGCTGATTTTATGCTGTATTTGCTAGGAAGATATGGTGTGATAAGTTGGTTGATGATTTTTGTTAGTTGATACACAGGAGTGAGAATTTGCACTACAATATTTGTAATGATGACATTGTGCTATGTCAAAAGTACTCAGAATAAAAGAAATATGTATCAACACAGCAATTTTTCTCTCACTCTTCAATAACACCAAAAAAATGAAAGGGTCTAATTGAAAATAAGTAGACAGAACATATCTAAATTATTCAATGAAACCTGTCTCAATGAAAACATACTGCCAAAATATATATATATATATATATATATATATATATATATATATATATATAAATTTGTTTTATGGATGTATAGAAGGCTTAATGATTTAATGTATTACTGCCTTAATCTGATCATTATAATATTTTTTATTCTATTTTTGCTATTAATGTCTGCTTGCAGCAACTTGATTTCTTCATACTATTATTACCCTATATTTGCTTACTTATCTGTATATTTAAGAAAATGTTCGTCTAGAATAAAAACTATTGGGCAAATTGAAAACCATTTTATTTTACTTGTGCATGTTAATGTGAAAAAACGTTTCCTTACCAATATAAGTTACAGGTGTGTCTGATACATCAAAATATTTTTACTCCTATTTAGTATAAATAAATTCTAATTAGGTTTTACATTTGTATCAAGCAACAAAAAGACAGTCTTGTTTTGGTGTTTAGAAAAATAGGTCTGTAAAATCCACATGACTTAATCATCCGTTTTGTTTTAATTCTTCATTGCTTTAACATTCTTTCAATTTACAAATTCTTTAACATGTTTGCTTTTAAAATTTCATTTTATGTTAATTCTAAAATACTAATTTTGAAATGGTTCTAATAAAATCTTTTTTTTAAAATAAATTATTTTAGCAAGTTTTAAATCCTGTCTAAAAAATTTTACATGTCATATACAAAATAGTTTTCTATAAGTTTTAGAATGCTTTTTTCTCAGTTGCTTAGTAGTTGGGGTTACAGGGAGTGTGAAAGAAATGAGAAAATTGAGAATGGGGAGGATTGAGGAAAGGACAAAAAAAAAAAAAAGAAAAAAAAAGAACATGGTTGAAGAAAACAAGATGGTGATTGACATTGCATTTAAATTTTTGAAGATTGTACAGGGTATCCCTAAAGTTTGGACACGGGCAAAAATGCATATTTTTAAGAAATTAAATTTTTAACAATATTATATTGAATTGGAATATTAACAAATAACATCTTCAATAAGATTTCCATTGTTTGTGATACAAAAGTTGATGTGCTTTGCAAGACTCATGAACTCCATGCCATCAATTTCACTCTTTATGCATTCAATTGTGTGTTGCATCTGTGATTTTCATTTGAGTACACCTTCTCCTTTAGCATACTTCAAAAAAAAAATTCTTTTGACAAAACCATGTTTAATATGTGGAAAGTTAAAAAAAAAAAAAAATACTTAATGAGATTTCCTATATGTACAGATTTTAGGGATAACATTCAGTTATCAGGGGAACAAGAAAACAGAAGGGACTTCCATAGGTGGGAAGTGCGAGAAAAGAAACTTAAAGTTGAAGTGGTGTTTGTATCCATCTAGTTGAACGATAAAATGGTGAGACCTAGTTGCCACTTAAATTCATGTAGATGGAGCATGAAGAGAAAAAGCTCATTAATGTTATTTTCATGAGCTTCTTACATTAGATTTTTTTTTTTTTTTAAAATAATGTTTTCATTTTAACAGAAAACAGAAATGTATAAAATAGATTGCAAGTCATAAAAACTATCTTGATCCTTGTAATCTTTTTACTTTTGTACAATTAAGCATTATAAAAAATACATTTTATTTATAATTAAAAGTAAACTACTTTTAAACTGTTTTGATATTGTATTCATATTTCTTTAATGAAAAATAATTGTATTCATTTATGTATCACTTTAAACATGATATAATTGCAAATTGATTCTGAAGTAATTAGTTTTTATTCAATATCAGTGATTTTTATAGATTATAGGAAAATATTTTTGCAATAGATATTAATTGAATCTTTTTGATATTTAAAAGTGATTCAATAAAGTCGGCAATTATCCAAAAAAATTACATTTTTCTCAAAGTTTGAAATATGTTCAATTTATTTATTTATTTTTTTAAATTTTACTCCCTTATTAATCATAGAATGAAAAGTGGAGAAAAAAACTGCTTGAATTTTTAGTAATTGTAGGTTAAATGGAATCAAAAATAAAACTCCTTCAAGTTTCTTATTCATATAAATATAGTTTTAAAAAAAAACTATATTAATATTTTTAAGATTTGTTTCTGATCAGCTGCAGAAATTCACTATCACAGATTGCGTCTTTTGAATAGCATATAAATTTTTGTAAAATCTGTAATGATTTTATATTTAATCTAAGCATATGATGAGACATTTTACCACATAGGAAGCAGTCTTGTAAAATTTGTAATATTAAATATATAGAGAATAAAGAAAATGATCTAGAAATGTAAATTTTTATTCATAAAGGATGTTTATAGATGTATAAATGAGAAATAGATACAAATCTATATATAAGACTAATAGTAGGTAATTAAACGACAAAATGGTGGCAGGGGAAATACTCTTACATTATGTGTTTTGTTCCTTGGAAGGATCTCTTTAGACCAATGATTTTATCAATGCAATCTTCTATATGTGAATGATAGAAGAAATACAACAAATGCTGGTTAAAAACTTGACATTAAGAAATGCCAAAGGGATGCTTGACTTTAATTTTTTTTAAATTTTAGTCATCACCCGATATATCTAGATAAGTTGGCCAATGTTTGACTCGTTGAACTTTCTATTGGTTTTGTTTTTATTTATACTTTGCTATTGTAGTTAATAGCAATAGATTTGTTAGAAAAGGTGATATGTTGTATGATGCAAATTTACCATGGATGGATTATTAGTGCACTTTTAATAGATTATTGCTTCAATGAATTAGTTTCTCTTATAATTATTAAACTGAAGAAGTCCTTTCAAGGAATGAAACACATAATGTAGAAGTTTATTCCCAATTTGTCATTCAATTATCCAGAAGTATAAATATAACTTGATTATGTTCTGTTATTTAAGTATATTTTTTTTAAGTAATAAAGATGACATAAATCCTAGTAAAAAATTAATTCAGAATGTGTCATTTAAGTATTAATAAAGAATAAATTAAAATAAATCCTGATAAATTATATGGAAATTTATTTCACTCTCAATTTGTGAAGGATATTTACATTTTTATTTAACAAAACTTCCATCTTATTTAAATTTTGTAATAATATAATAATATGAAAGAAATGAATATGGCTTGTCATTGTGTAGAGCAGTCATGGTCAAGGTGTAGCCTGTTTCTTTCTAAATGGTATGCTTAATTTCACAAGGAAAATAATGTTTCTTAAAATGATTTGTTTTCACTTGTTCACTCACACACTCTCATGCATGAACAATGATGAAGTACAATGTTTCTTGAATTTTGTAAACTTTTGGTGAAAATAATGCTTTCATCATTTTAAACAATCAACTTTTCTTGGCATTTCTACTGCATATACTTATTTATGCATTTGGTCTTTTTAGTGAAAATAGTACCTACTATGAAAAATGACTTTGAATCTTTTTATTAGTGCATCCCACCTTGTGATGAATTATCGATCATGTGTCCACTGCTCAAAAAAGGTTATCCATGCCTGGATTAGAGGAAGGGGTTAATTTGATCATTCTTGGGAAATATTTTTCTCAAACATTGCTACAAACAAATTAATTTAATATAAAGTTAAAAGAAATAGTAATAAATATGTATATAGTTAACATGATATACATTTTAAGATAAATGATTGTCAGATTTTTATTTTAATCTGATAAAAATAAACATTCTGTGATTTATGTGGTAAGGAATTCAATAAATTTTGTTAAATGCTTATTATCTCCCTTAGCAACTAAACAGTTTTGGGTTTTTAGATATTTGGTTTGGTTTAATTGGCAGTATAGAAGATAAAAATGTTTTTGTTCTCAATGTTTTTTATCATACAAGTGAATTTAACATGTTACTCTTGAAATTAAACTTAATGAAATTCACTTAATGTTACTCAAGATAAAAAGTTATTGTAGTGGGTTAAGAAATTTAATTTTTTTTTTTTTGCATAAGATAGATTATACATATGGAAAAGAAAAGATAGACTGTATAAATTAACATAAGTATGTTGTACATACAAAGACAAACTTATGAATAACTAACAAATATGGGGAAAAGAACAAAAATAATAAAATAAAAATGGTGCAATTTAAGAACCCCAAATTGGGTAGCTCAGAGAAATGTCCTGTGTATTTGCAACTCCCATAGCACTGAATTTGCTAACCAAATCCTTGTTGTTTGTTGGTTATTTATAAATTTATCTTTGTATGTACCTTACAGTTATTTTGATATGTCCATGTTTTTAGGAATAATAAAATTTTGTATCCCTCAGGTTGTTCAAATTAACATAAATTATTTCCATATTTAGAATATTCACATAGGAAGGTTGCCACTTCCATTTCAATATATCCCTTTTAGTCCCTTAGAAAAATTATAGTGTGTGTATATATATATATATATATATATATATATATATTAGTAAATAAAGCTACTTTTTGATTTTTAAATGCTGGAAATGTGATGAAAAATTTGACTTAATTTTAAATCTGCTTACACACATTGCATTCCTCTGTTGAAATGAAAAAAAAATGTATTTCAACTATTATTATACTAATTCATGCTTGCAAAAAAATTGGAATGTTAAAAGGATGATTTTTTTTTCCCTTGACACCACTATTATTTTAACTTCTTTCACTCCTTGCCAATGTCTGTTTAAAAAGAAATGATTAGGATTGTAATAAAAACCTAAACATGATCAAAAGAAATTTATACATTTTTTTTTCTTTTACAATAAAAATATTAATCACCATTATTAGATTGTTTATTTACAAAAATAATTTTATATTTACAACATTCTAAAAACTAAAATACAGTTGTATTAAAACTAATGCAATGTAATTTTTATCATTTACCAATTTATAAAGGAATAAATATGAAAACAATTTTTTATTTATAAATTTATAAACATTTAGTAAATTATTGAAATGTGAACCAACTATAAGGAAATTCTTATTTACCATTTTATAAAGTTCAAATCAATTGCCAATTAGCAATGTTTCCAATAAACAATAATAGTGTTTATTTTTGTTGTCAATTCTCAAGAACAAAGAAAACTTATAAATTCACTCTCATATATTTAGGTTTTATTAAAATTCTAATCATCACTTTGTAAAAGAATAAACATTGCTGAGGAGTGAAGGTAGTTAAAATAATAGTGGTGTCAAGGGAAAAATCACTTTTTGACATAGATTTTTGTGTGTGTATGTGGGGTGCACAAAGGTCCAAGATTGCCATCTAAATAAGAAAATTTAGTCATTTAATTTCTAATTCTTTGTTTGATTGGATATAAACCATCATCAGATGCTTATGTAAAAATATAGGTGTGCATATTTTTTACTTCATGTTTCATAAGATGACAAAAATCAAAGTGAAAAGGTAACCATTTGACCTACTTGTTTATATCTGTATCTATTTGTAAAGAAGTAATGGATTAAAATCAATTTCTTTAGAAATTGCTTTGTCTATGTTCAGATATGAAACTGAGCAGATATGAATGTTTTGAGAAAGATTTGCATTTATAAGGCAACTATTCGACTTTGCCTGATCAGTGACACACTTCATGGCTGAGTTGGTCTGGAGCACATTAAGTCCTACAATGGTTTATCCTGCAAAGGTGAGGGACACAAATTCAAATCCTGCTGGAGAATGCCTATTTTTTCTTTAAATATTTTCTCAAATATTCAACCTGGTAAATGAAAATAAACATACTGTTTAATAAGTTAACACAATGTCTACTTAAATATGTGTATCCACTAAAAATAATGCTTATGGGATAAAATCTGTATCTATATAAACATACATTATAAACCTTGAAAATTAATCTCCCTTGCTTCAGTCAATAGGTGAAATAGATTATTCAAATGTTGTTGGTAATACAAAGTTACAAATAGATTAGTATATAACTAATAAAAATGTAAACTAACATTCCATTATCATTCATTTACTTTTTTTAAAAACACATACACTAGTATGTCCAGAACTTTTCACATAGTGCACAGTTACTACACTAACTCAAAAAGCTGATGTAAATAATCTTTATCTAAATAATCTTTGCTATTTTTAATAGTTTTATGCTAGTATTAGTTATTCTTCTAAAAGTTTACAAGTGGATTAAATTTGAACTTTTAAGCATTTACTTAAATCTTATTCCCTAACCCTGTACTCACCATCACTGTACAACTTGAACCTTTAGTGGTCAACCATCTATCCATAATACCATTGTATTGGGTACAATGTAATCATTATACATGCCTCTTTTGATGAAGAAGAAGAAAATAGAATAGATATCTAATACAATATTTGTTCTGAAGACTATTTGTACTTCTTGCCTTGCTTTCAGTTTTATCCATTCACTTTTTATCCATAGCTTAACTGAAGTTTTCTCTCTCTCTCTCTCTCTCTCATAGTTTAAAACCATATCCCTGCTCAAGTCACCCACTGACTCCGTACCACGTGCTCCTGAAAATAACCGGCATAATAACTCTAATAGTGTTACAGATGAAGAGGGAGATGTGGTAGCCAGTTTAGACAGACTAGAATCTGAAGCTAAGGAGGTAAGTAATAAGCAGTAATGTTTTAAAAAAATAATCAGTTTCATCATAAATTGTATTATTTCAAAAAGTAGCATTTTATAATGCAATTTAGAATACTAGGTATATTATATTCATTATTTGACTTGTTCAAATGTAATGAAAGGCTTTGTGGTGATTAGGGTATTATCAGTTCATCTACAAATATGGTTTATGTTTTACATTTTCCTTAACCAATTTAGAAAAAAATATCAAATCAGTGTAAAAAAAAAAAACAAAAAAAAAATGAACTAATAATTTATTTTGCATTTGCTTATTTGTTCTTATCTGTAAAGAATAAGTTGTACATTAGAAAAACTTTTGAACTGTAGATAATTTATTTATGCAAATAAATGACTTTTTAAAATCTTGATACTAACTTCTTGCAGAGTTATTATTTTTCCTTAGCATCTTAAATATTTTATGATATATACACATATTTCCTAAATGGAAGTTGGTGCAGCCATCTTTGTTAATACTAGTCAAAAATGAATAATGACTGACAATGCTTCATCTAATCATAAAATTCAAGATAATATTACTAATAATGGTGATAGGCTGATGCTCTGAGTAGTTGTAATAAAAAACAATTGAAATTAAGATGAAAGAAATACTAGTCAAAAATGAATAATGGCTGACAATGCTTCATCTAATCATAAAATTCAAAATATTGCTATTAGTATTTAAAAGGCAATTGTTATTTATTTTTATATTTTGTTTTAAACATAAATTATTTTAAGTATTTTCTACTCACTTTTGTTCATATTAGATTTCTTTTCTTTTTTTTTTCACTTTATTATAAGTGTGTACTGAGATCAAAACAATGGCAATGGTCAGTTTCATACTTGAACCCAATCTTCAGACCATGTGTTGTGATTTGGCTCTACTAATTATATATGCTGGTCAATGGTGCATTATGGTTAGTGTGGTCTATTGTATTATCCTAATGGTTATTGGGTAGGCAGTAACAATTCTTTTTCTAATTATTCTAGAGGCTGTTAAGTAAGAATGATTGTAGATCTGAATGCAGTTATTTGTAGCTATTTTATAGTGTTAACTTATTTGTTGTCTATTATTGATTACTTATAATAGTCATAATGCACCATTCATCGACATATATAAATAGTTCAGCTAAAACACAACACATGGTCTGAAGATTGTGTTGAAGCATGAAATGGACTGTCACCACTTGGTGTTGACCTCAATGTCAACTTTTATATTCACATACACTCTGATATTGAGCACTTTTACCCATAGATATAGCATACCATAAAACTATATTTTTAACACACACACATATATATATATATATATATATATATATGATAAAAACGTGTGTGTGTGTGTGTGTTACTCTAACAAAATAAATATAACCTCATGAAATTTTAAGTGTTCATGTTTATATATATATATATAAACACAAATTTTACAATTTCATGAGGTTATATATATATATATATATATATATATATATATATATGGGGATGTAGCCAAGTGGTTAGAATGTTCACTTTGAGACATGGGATTGAATTTCCCCATGATTGATTTGTCAGGAAGTTGACTTCTTGTGATTGACCTGGAGAGGTGATAACAGTGTGCCACACCTTTGAAAGTACCTGAAAACTACACCAAGGGTTGGCCCAAGACTTATGCATGAAATTGAGTAGACAAAATTATTTGGGAGCTGTTGATGGTTATATTAGCATAAAGTTAGAAGTCATCATGACTGGGTTTGAATGTACTGGTATTGTTCAGAGAGTTGATCATGCCAGATAATGTGTTCTCTCCCAGAAATTGTAACTAAGGTTCACTCTGCATAGTTGTGGTATAAGCCTATAGGTTGGCTGTGTGGGTGTTGAACTAACACAGATGTGCCTAAGCAGGCATCTGCGACAATAGTTGGTTAGCCACCCTAGTAGACAAGCATATTTGGATATGACCAGTCATTTTATATATATAATATATATATATATATATATATATTTTTTTTTTTTCTCAGTTAACCTGTAGAAAAAGACAATATGTATAAGGTAAAAGATGATAGGAAAACTATTATTAGCTCATGTGTTTTTGTCCAATTTCGTTTTTGCTTTGAAAAAGTCCACATTGGATGAAATGTGTCAGTTAATAATACAGTTTTCCCATTGTCTTTTGCCTCTCTCTCTCTCTCTATATATATATATATATATATATATATATATATATATATATATATATATACGTGCGTGTCAGTTTCTAATATGGACTTTGCTGTATTATGTAAAAATATTATTACCATTTTTGTTTCTATAAGTTATAAAATGTCATCTTTTTAAATATTTTTCTAAGATATATGAATATTTTGGAGGTGAGATAATTATTCTTTTATAAGTTTCATGCTCAATTTGCAGGTAGAATTCCATATTTATAGATTACATTCTTTTTTTTTTTAATTTCAAAATTATTCAAATAGTTCCAGAAATATTTTTAAAGGTTTTTCTAAACTACTTCTGCCATGTATAATTTCTGTGAGAAACTGCAAAGTGGCAGGATTCCAAGCCTCTTAAAAGAATATTTCTTTTAGAAATTTCTGAACAATTTGAAGAGGCAGGGAAGTTGCTTAAAACCATGTAGCTTTGATAAATATGCTAGCAAATATTACCAACAATTTATCTTGTTAAAATGAATATAAACTTGTAACTATATTCACCTGTGATTTTAATTTTTTTTAAAGTTATGAATTAATAATTTCATAAATACTGAAATGTGTTAGATTAAATATTTTTCTTTTTCCTTAAAAAAAAGAATTTTTTTTTTAATCATTTTTACTCTTTTTCTGTCTTGCTTTTCATGTGTTCTACATATTTTTTTTATTGGTGTTAGACTAAGAAGTAAACATTTTATTTGGTGATTGAATTTAAGAAATATGAAAAAATAAATTAAGAACAAAAAGTCACTAATAAAATACTTATGAGATTAGAAGAAAAAATATTCTCTAAAGAAAATATACCTTTTATCTTAGGACATAAGGCAGATCTAGTAAATTTCTAGAAATTTCCTAAGAATATTTATACAGCCTTTGTAAGATCATTTTTTTTTTTTATTGGGTCACTTACATACATTTTTTTTAACTAATAATTTACCTTTCTTAAAGGTATTTTATATATATATATATATATATATATATTTGCTGCACCTATTATTACATTTTATTTGTAGATATTGTACTTAAGTTGTCAAGAGTGGTCTGTTCTTTTTAAGGTTATAAAAAGTCTCCTTTTTTTTCCAGCTGCAGAAGAAGAAAGGAAAAGAAAAACCATTACTACGAAGGAAATCAGAACTGCCACATGACATGACAACATTAAAAGCATTGGAAACTCACAAGCGACCCGAAGAATTTTTGAGTTCAGCATCTGAACAACAAGCTGCTAACTGACTGCTTACTACTATAACTATTATTAATACTACTATACTACTATTACTACTATAATTACTACTACAACCACTACTACTAAAAGTACTGTATATGGGAAGTAGTCCAAGGCTAGTTAGACAATGGCACTTCCTCCTTGTCACATGTATTGTATATTGCTAATCTGTGTGCTGCATGCTTATACTTACTGTGCATAAAATCAGTAAGTAATAGCCTCTAAATAATTATGATTGCAGCAAGTGGATTTGATTATCTTAAAAGTGTTTCATTCTCAGATATTCCATTTGTTTCATTTTTCCTTTTTTTTTCCAATAATTTGTTGATTTTTTAAGTAAAAATGAAACAAATTCTTATTTTCATTTCCACACATTTTAATTTAAATGGAAGAAAAAAGGAAAAGCAAAAAAAAGTCACAGCCAATGAAAAGTGATGATTTGATAAATCAGACTTTAAATGAACACTTTCACTAAAGATAAAATTGCGTTGGGTTTGTGTGCAAAACTGGTTTAACACTTTTGTACATTGTAACTGGAAGAGTTCATAGACTGAAAACTTTTGTTGCAGTGTGCGTGTGTGTGTGTGTGCGTATGTGTGTATGCATATCAGGAAAATATGCATACATAGTGAGAAAAAGAAGCCTTTTTGTATTTTTGTGTTCACCTTGCACACAATCCTGTGGTCACTAACTCAATCAAATCTTACTGAATTAAAACTGATGGTAAGGTGAGTAATGTCTGCTCTAGCCATTGACTCAGTACAGTGACCTCTCAAAAGCTTGGACACTCAGTAGCCGAACATATCAGTTCTTTGGACATTTACTATTTCAATTTGATCAAGAAGAAATTTTAAATGAAATACCGCCTTTTATTAAAAGATAAAAAGCAATTGGTCCTATGTGTTTTGTGCTAAAAGGGGTCAGTTAAGTCCACTGATTGGCATGGGCACACTTGGTTCATTTCATTCTCTCATTTGAGAATTTGTAATTTTGTTTTATATTAGTTCTTAAATCCTTAGAAAAAATTTTTTTTTTTTTTTTTTATAAATAATTGATTGCAAGCAATGTACATTCATGGCTTCAACATTTGTTTCTAATATTAATTTTCTTATATAAGAGGAAAATGAGAGTAACATTTAATTATATAAATTTAGTTTTCGCTATCTCTTTTCTTGGTGGTTGGTTGAAATGATTTCCTTTTTTTTTTATTATTATTCTTTTCATCTGGTTTGTTCCCCCCCCACCTTTTCTATGCTTGTGCTTTTATAAAAATAAGCATAGCATAAATGGTTATAATTTTTATTTAACTTTAGTGCTTTTTTTGTATTTTTTATAAATTAGTTTCAAATAATTATATAAAACAATTTAGTACAGATTTTCATCTCAAATGTCATTTTCCATGTAGTTATGTTTCAGAACTAAAACTTTTTACTAATTTGCATTTAATTCACACACACACACACACACACACACTGTTGATTATATCCAACAGTTGACTGATATAGTTGTATACAATGCATGTGACTGTGCCTACCTATGGACAGGACCAATTTTTGCCAATAACTGACCAAACTGCAGCAGGGATATTTTTCTTTAGAAATGCAGGTGTTGAATCAACTGGCCAATTTGATCAATTGTTAGTTTCCTCAGTTTTTAAAAACGTGATTGCTCTACATGCAATTCATTTGAATTTTGTCTACATAATGTTTCTGCAACTGTCATTGCTACTAGTGATGGATATTATATAGAGTTAGTCACTATAATTTCTGTAGGTTATTATCAGTCACTGTTGGTTTCATAGATCCTACATTTTTAGCCCTTGTTGACTGATAACCAAATCAAACACAAATCTCTAAGATTTTTTACATACAAGTAAGTTTTGCCCTGACTATTTATCTTCTATTTCAGGATGGGAGAAGGGGGTGAACTCCCTAAAGACACTTTTCCTCTTAAATGTGTTAATTAAAATTAATAAAATATTAAAATAATCCTAAAATGTCATGTCCTGAAATTGAGTTTTTGGTTAGGTGAAATTTGGACATGACAAGTTTATTAAATATGGGTTAAGTGGGTGAATAAAAGTGGACACTGAGGTCAACAGCAAGCGGTGGCTGTCTGTTTCATGCTTGAATGCAATCTTCAGGCTATGTGTGCAAAGCTTACAGGTATATACATTTACTACATGAACTAAATAAAATAATTGATAAAAATGATCTAGGCCTCAACAAGGATAATGATTGCGTAATCCTAAGAAACAGTAACAGACAAATAACAGGCAAAACTAGAAAAATAAGAATTTTCAAAAGTATGGGGTTAGACAAAACAAACCTAAAAGTGGATTTCCTAGATGTCACCCTCAACCTAAAAGATATATATTAATCATAATAACAAGTCACTTTACAATCAAACATTGTCCATCCACCTACCATCAGTAATCAAGCAAACCCCACAATCAATTAACTGTAGGTTATCTAACAATTCTTCTAATGAAACCATCTTCAACAAAGACAAAAATGATTATGAAATAGCTCTAAAATATAGTGGAATTTCTGAAACTCACATGCACATGACAAAGCACAAAAAATACAGGTAAAGAAACATGGTTTAACCCCACCATACAACAAAAATATAAAAATAAATGTATGAAAAATATTCATTTTACTTATGCACAAACACTTCTCCCATGAAGCACTCTCCATACTATGTTCAACAGAAACACAGTAAAAATCAGCTACAGTTGCACTGAGAACGTGACACAAATAATAAAAACAGAAACACAACAGAAAAATAACTAACAAAACACCTGTATATAATTCAATTGGGAATTGCTTGCATGACAGTATAGCAAGACATACTGTCAAATAAGCAGATAAGAAAAAATATACATAGTAGTAACTGAAAGACAATGGAAACAAAACAAAAACAAAATCACAAAAATATTAGGAAAATAGCATCAGCCTGCAACAATAAATCCCCAAATTGTAAACTTGTCTTGAGGAGAAAATGGTATAATTATCTTCGCTGACCAACTACTAAATAATCAGAACTCATCTCAAAATACAGACAAGAAAACAAATTTTTACTACATTACTTAAAAATCAAATACAACTATGATAAATGCAAATATATACACTGATATAATACAGATAATGTAACATAAAGTATTGGCTTTGTATAAAGCCAATATTTTAAACTAAACAAACAAGATAACTAACCTCCCGAAAAAAAAAAAAAATATATATATATATATATATATATATATATGTATATAAACAAAGTAAATAATAAACAAATTAACAAACTACGATTACACACAAGTAAATGTAGTAATAATAATCAACGACAAATAATTAAGTAATCAATAATGAGCAAAAAGGTTAACAAACAACACTGTAAGATAGATACAAAGAACTTCATTCAGATCCACAATTATTTCTATTCAATAGTCTCTAGAATAATTTAAAACATAGCTGTTATCACCTGCCCAATAACCATTAGGATAATACAATAGATTTTACTACCCATGATGCACCATTGACCAACATATATAAATAGATGAGCCAAAACACAACACATTACTTGAAGACTGTTTTGTAATATTACAAAATAAATAACCATTACCTGAGGACTGTTTTTGAGCATGAAAAAGACTCACTGCTTGGTGTTGACCTCAGTGTCCACTTTTATATATATGCATACTCTATCTCTTATATTGAGCACTTTTACCCATAAATATAGCTTACCATAAAACTATATTTTTATCATTATATATATATATATATATATATATATATATATATATAATCTGGCAAGTGTACAATGAAAGAAAACAGGATGAATACAGAAAACCTGAAAGAATTTATAAGGCGCAAGGGAAGGTAACTTCTTTGGTTTTCCACAATCGATCACTTTGACAACTTAGTTTTGATAATCATGATTCTACATTTTTTATGTAGAACTTTTTTCTTTTTAATAAAGCTGAAGTCTTAATAAATTTCTTATTTTTTTACTTTTGGGTGTAGGGTTTGGTGCTATTTGTGATGCTTGGAACTATTTTTGATAAAATAGTTTCTGTATTACAGCTATCAAGTATAAAAATAAAACAGCAAAAATAATTTTCACAACCATATTAGATTTTTTATACTGACTTTTGTTTGTTTTTTGCTCATAGATAAATGGAAACAAATCGTTATCTAATTGCATTATAAGATCCATTTGGTATTTAAACCAGTTAAACTTCATTCACTTTGAATAGTCAGTTTTTTTCCTAAATTATTTGTAAAAGTGGTTTTCTTGTAACTCTAACAAAATTATGTTAAGTCCTACATTAACGCTACTTCACTTGATGTTTAAGAAAATTAAAAACAGCCTTAAAATTTGACACTGTCACCTACAACCATGTGAATTTCATTTGGAAGTGACTTAGTAAAGTGATTGTTAATTCTTGGCAATAATAAATTCTGGAGAGAGTTAGTAACAATGTAATTACAAGACAACCCCCCACTCCTTCTCTTTTATTTATAATATAGTTTGTGCAGAAATAATCTGTATATTGATATCATTATTTTGAAAGCAGAAATATTTAATCAGTGTCTTTTAAATTTAACTATTTGAATGGTGCATCAGAAAAAAAAATCTCACATCATTTTGGGTTTTTTTTGTTTTTTTTTTATCTGATGATTATTCACTTCTTGGGCATCAGAAAATATTACATTAAATACATCTGTGTCTGTGTTCATAAAATTGAAAAAAAATAAATCTTCAAGTTAAATAAATGGGTCCGGTAATAAATTAGTGAATAAATTCTATAAGAATAATTGAAAATTTTTTTTTTTTTCCACCCCCACCCCTGTAAAAGTAAAAACAAATCAAGTAATTAAAAAATGTTATTAGAAATTGGCGGGTACACCTCAATATTTTTTTCTTTAACTTGGAAAGTGAAAGACAGTCAAAACACTGTGTTTCATAAGATAATATTAAAATATTATCATCTTAATGTTTGCAGTGCAAAAAAAAAAAAAACAAACAAAAAAACAAAAAACAGCTGATATTTTATCTAAATTGCAATTGGCTTAATTTCTTTAAAATGTGGGAGTTGATTTATTTAAATTAAAAGAAATTATTTATTATTTTTTAAATACTTAATGGTTGGCATGCAACAGTGTTCAGAATTGATTTGAAAATGTGGACAGGTAACACCTCAGTTGTGGCCAGCCTCGCGTAGTAATATTGTCTTTTCTACTTTACAGCTCTTGCCTATTCTATTAAAAATAAAATGATACTAACTGCTGGTACAAACATTTCTTCAATATTATGGCATAATCTTAGTATGTGATATGAACTGCCACTCAGCTTAAAGGGGAAAAAGTTAAAAATTATCACCAACAAATTACCCAACATTTTTGGAGTTTAGTAAAACCAGCAGTGCATGTATAATTTTTTTTTCTCCATACTACAAAAATGAGGGAATATGAAAAAAAAAAAAAAAATTAAAAAAAAAAAAAAAAAAAAAATTTCAGAGAAAGTCGTAGTCCTGCTGTTCTTTTTCATGGATTTTTTTGTTTTTCTGTTTTAGACTTCAAACAATGGACAAGGAACATGTTTAAGCACTGTTGCATATTTTTAGAGTTGTCAGTTATATTCCTTGCCATAATTTGAATGCAATAAATTCTGGGTGTTAGAAAAACGGATGTTTATTTTTGTGGGCATAAAAGTTTAATCCTTTTTTGGCGGCTTCCCCTCTTTTTTTTTTTTTTTTTTTTTTTTAAAAAAGAAAAAAGAAAAAATCTGCTGGTGTTTTACTACTCACTCTGATAATTCATGTCATCAATTTTTTTTAATTTCTGAGTTCTTTTGCTTCTTGTTAACACATTCCTCATATATTTTTTTCTCTTTATCCAAAAGGCTTATCTTTTTAAACACTTTTTTTTTCTTTACAATCATAAAGAGAAAACATACACAAATAAGAACAAAAAATTTCACACTCTATCATACTGTTCAACTTATCAAAAACTGAAGCTTAAAAATTTGAAGATACAATTTTGTCTCAAGTGTTAAAGTGTGGAAATGAAAACCACTAGGTTTTTTTTTCTTTCTCTTTTCAACCAGGTTGTATAGCACAAGGTCATTCTCACTTGCTTATGAGAAAAGATCTACATTGTCCAAGTGGGACATAAGTTTCTAATTTCATCATTCTGTTTTTATATAGGAAAATGGTACAATCTTTATTGAAGTTCATCTCATTTATTTAGCCAGGATTATGAAAGAATTTTTTATTTTTTACACACACAATATATTAAGAATGTCACTTTATTCTAGGATGACTATCTTGTGTGTGTGTCTGTGTGTGCTGTGAATTTTAAGTTTTTATTGTTATCTTGGCTAAATAATCTTAAAAGAGTTCATACTCTTTGCAGTCTTGGGGTGATACAATCTCTTATAACTGAATAAAATTTGGATCCTTTTTTTTGTTAAGCCTTTAAAGAAAGTCACTTTTGGCTCAATTCATACAGTTTAGGAATTGAGATTTATCAAATGTTTGAGAATTTTTTTTTTTTTTTTTTTTTGTAATGTTTAGAAAATTAGTTCAAGTATAAAAAAAATAAAACTTTTCCTTTTTAAGAAGAAAATATATCAATAAAGTTTCTCTTTCAACTTTGGAAGAAAAATAAATTGAATCTTATGGTCATTCACTTTTGCTGAATTCAGAGGGGAAGGACATTATAACTTATTTTTTATTTTATTTATGACATTTTTCTTTACTAATGCCCTTATTATCACTTATGATCTTTTGGAAATGTATATTTTCATAACTTATAAACTTTAATAATCCAAAAGGATCCATGAAGAGTCGTAGAAGATTCTGCCTGATCTCTCTGACACTGTTCTCGTATCTAAAAAAGTAAAATGATGCCTGAACATGTTAGGTTTCAGACAAATTAGACTAAGTGCAGGTGTCATTCTCTCAATACCCAACAAAATCTTTTAAAGAAAGGGTTAAGGGTCAAAAAATATTCCTGTCCTCCTTCTCTCACTAGGATTGGATTGGGTAGGGAGGTGGTTTATCTCTTCATTTCTGTTTTCATCTCTCTCACCAATTATTATTCTTTCTCATCATTTACAATTTATTCACAATTCAGATATTTTTTTAAATACATATATATATATATATATATATATATATATATATATATATATAATAATTGACACCAAATCATGCTTGGCTTTTATTTATCTCATTCCAGTTTATCAAAGTTTAGTGTGTATATATATATATATATATATATATATATATATATATATATATACACATACATACACAGGTAGTTATAAAGATGGGCATACAAATTTGTACTTCAGTAAAAATTATGGCATTATTCTCATATGGTTCAGTTTTTGTAGTTCCCTTTCTATTTGTTAACTTAAAGAATGACCACTTGAAATTTGTGCATAGTAAGCTATCTTATATTTTCTTAGAGACAAGCCAAATTCTAGATTTGGTGCCAATTTTATTTTTAAAAAATTTTTTTTTTTTTTTTTTTTTTTTCCAGTTGATTAAAACTAATTTTACTTAGGCTTTTGCCAGGATAATTAACTTATAAATGTTAATTTGTTTGAAATCCAATCTATGTACTTTGCCATTTTAGCTAAATATTAACAATTCATAGTGGATTAACAGATCTTTATACCATTCTGTAACCATATTTTGAAATTTAAATGCCTTTTAATAAATATTTTATTAGTGGTAACTAAACATTTTTAAACATTTACCTTTTTTATTCAGTAAAAATATTTTTGCCAATTTCAAAGATTTATTTAAACAAAAATGATTTTGTTGGAGGGAACTGGATAAACATGATTAAAAAAAATGATTTCTGTATATATTGGATAGGCTTAATTTAATATTTTAAAGTATAGATTTTTCAACAATCTGTTTGATAGTATTAATCTTTCTCTTTATTTTTTTTCTTTTACGATTGACAAAATCTTTTCTTGTTTTATTTCTTTTTGAATTTTCATTTTCTTACTTCTTTCTCAAAAAAAAAAAAATTTACAAAAATTTAAAAATAAACTAAAACTCTGTAAGCACTTCTTTGAAATGGAATAATACATCATAGAAATTGTGATATACTTTTTTTTTTTTTTTCTTTCTCTTCATCCCACCTTTCACAAAAGATTTTTTTCTTCCCCTGCCCAAGGAAAATCAACTTCCTGAACTTCTAATTTTTTTTCTTTTTTCACTAGTTACCCATTTTACTTGATGATTATAAAACAAAGCATTTAGCTTCATTGACAGAAGCTTTGATATTTAGGGAAAACAAAAGTAGATGAGATAGATTTCAAAAACTAATTTTTTCCCAAACAATATTTGTGGCTTCTTCCCGAATTTATCTACATAGCCACTTGTCCGTTACAAATTTTGCATACCTAAATATTCATAATGCAAGTTGGTATGAATGTTTTGATGTTGGTATGAGTTGTTAGTTGTGTACAAGAATTGTGTAACATGAACTAAAGCAACCAAAGTTCATAGACTATTTTACATTTTGCTTCTTTCTTCACTCTCTCTCTCTCTCTCTCTCTCTCATATCTCATTCTCTGTCTAAACAGTATCCCAGAATACACTTGGATTTTATTTACAATCTATTTTTTATTTCTTTCATCTCTCTCCTTTCCAAGCATTGGGGATAATGCTTACTTGCTGTAAACAATTGAGAATTTGCTTCAGATGAGATGTTATCATTGGAAGTATGCCAAACTGTGAGAAATAAAGTTGTTGTAAAATCAAAACCTGTGGATTCATTAAATTAAAGTGTTTAGATGATTACCCCCCTCCCATTTTTTTTTAATCCTAAATACCTTTAATTTTTCTCTTCAAAATTCAGTTTCAAATGTGTGTATATGTGCATAGATGCAAATTAAAAGAATGTTTGGGATATATTAAGATATATCCATGTGTATATATAGTTCGTATTAACATCAATTAGAGTTTAATATATGTTTAAATTGCAATATACATAATAATGAATTGTTTATATTGAAAGAATGAAATGTTGAATTCTTTTCTTGTATTATAGATTTTATGAATTTTTGAGAATTTATATTCTAAACTTTTTAACTGAATATTTTGTAAATTTTGAAGAAACAATTTCAAAGCTGATTGGCATTTTATTTTTCCCTTGCAACTTAACCATATTTGGCCTTCTGTCCAAACAAATATTTTATATATGGTGGAAAATAACGCAAGAATGCAAGCAGAAAACTAAAATCCATGAAATTACTGAATGTATGTATGTATGTGTGTGTGTGGATTTTTATGCAATGTGATGCTTTGATAATCTACAGTTTCAATGCAGTGTATATAAAACAGCTTGTATTTTCAACAGTAATTAACAAATAAGAGAAAAGAGAAAGAATGCCTTGTATAATTGAATATTGAATTATCAAAACAAACAAAAAAATGCCTGTAATTCCCTGCCCCCACACTTCTTTTCTCACTCTAATAAATCATGAATATAATTCATCTACATCTGATAAAAATCAGACGCCATTGAGTCATGATTTATAAAAGTTTGATACCAAAAGTTGTAATCTGCAAAAAATTTCTGGATCCAACAATCTTCACTGTGGTTGTTTAAAAATAAATACTAATAAATATTCATTCTCATGGATAATATACAATTTTCAAAAATGTTATACTTTCATGCATTTTTTTTTCTTTTGTAGCACTGTAAATTTCATTTTATAGCAATAAAGCTCTTGACCAAAAATAGGTAAAATCCAACAAGTTTGAATTGAATTCTGTCAGCTTTATGAAAACAATAAATGAAATTGTTTTTGTAAAGGAGCACATCTGAAATAGATGTGTTCATGAAAATTTAATACTGGATTTTGTCAGGTTTAACAGAACAAAGAATGACCTTATGCTTTAATTTATACAAAATATTGTTCTCTTCAAATAAAGTATATCAACAATTCTTCATCGCAACCCTATTGAATAAATGTTCTGAATTTACTCTTTGTTTAGAGTTTATTAAAAAGAAAGTCACTTTATTAATTTTTTTTTTTTTTTTGTAAAAAAAAAAAAGAAAATGTTTTGACATGTTGATCTGGCAGCTGTTTTAGTTTTTCATCAATTATTTTGAGGGAAAAAAATCTTAGTCTGAAATCAGCAAAAAAGTTGATACAAGTTAAAAAAAAAAAAAAAAAAAAATCATGCAATTCAAATGTTCATTTAATTTTTTTAAAATATTAAAAAAAAGAAAAACTCAGTAAAATTAATTTCAGTTGATATTTGAAATATTTAACACAAAATCTGACTATTTAAATCCAATATATAGTCTTTGAGAAAAATTATTAGCATTCTAAACTTTGGATAACTGAATTCCTCTTTGTTACATTCTCACAGGTTTCTTGACAAAATATACAGGTGAAAACAGTTGTAGAACAGATCAAGTGAAAAGTAGCATTAATTATGTGATCAGTTTGATTTTAGGAGTATGTTCATGTGTAGAGTGATTAAATCAAATGAATTTGAACTTTTCTGCATTTACTTTACAAGGTTTGCATAATGAAATTTATTAATGTCAATAAAACGGATCATTTTTGGTTCAAGTAAAAAAAGAAAAAGATTTTGAAAAGAAGATAATTGAAATAATTTTTATCTTGGTTATATATCGTCTAAACTATACACAGACTTGTATTTCAAAGTAAATGAATTAATGTCAAAGTTAGTTTGTCAAAAATAGTAGTCAAAAAATTTAAGATGATTCTAATGACCAACCATTTATTGAAAAAATTTATTATTTTTAAATTCACACAAATATTTATGGGGAATTGAACTAAATACATTTTCATTTACTTCACTCCTATATCTAGGAAACATCGATACAATTAAATGTCTTCATGCTTCCAATGGAATTTTTTCCTAATATTCTCACATGTTATTACAAAAATGATTGGTATTATGGTAGTTTCAACTATGTGCAATAAATCCACACTTAACGTCTGGCAAAGTATTTATTAGCCACTGCAGCTAATAAATACTTTCAATGAACACTTTGTCTAGTTTGGTAATATTCCAAGTTCTAATCCTTCTGATCTTTGGTAAATTGTGCTCACCTATCCTTTCAAGAAACCTGTGACTAGTGGTCTTCACTGACTATAGGTCCAAATGGCCATGTCTTGTCTGGTAAATGTTCCAGGTTCTACTCTCTATGATCTGTCAAATTGTGCTCATCTGTCTTTTCAGGAAGCCTGTGACCAGTGGCCTTCACAGGCTCTAGGTCCAAATGGCCTTGGCTTGTCTGGTAATATTTCAATTTCTAATCCTTTCATGAAACCTGTAACTTGTGGCCTTCACTGCTTATAGGTTCAAATGAGTTGATGTGATATTATTATTATTATTAGTAGTAGTAGTACCATGATTTTGGATTTCATTCTCTTCTCATATTGATGATGTTTACCTTTCTATTGCATATCAGAAATAAGTACCTATTCCTTCATAAACAGTTTTTTTTTTGTTTTTTTATCTCATCCACCAAATAGACATCATTTATATTATGGATGTTGCATTGTAAAGAAGACCTTTCAAATATTCAGTTTGTATTTACACAATAGCTGCCCTAAGTTTGTGGTAATAAACTATTTATTTTGTCCATTGCAACTACCTTTATTCTAGTAGCAAAATATTTGAAATAACTGATTTCAAATTATCAGCATATAAAATTTATTTTTAATAAATAAATTCCTACAATGACTGCTGTATTAACAGTGGTGCCTTCATCAAAGCATTCATCAGATGATGATCTTTGGCTTCAGGCATAGTTTTAGGGTAGCCTCTTTGCACTATCACAAGGGTTGGTTCTCTTTCATGTTATCGGAGTACTAGATACAAATAAACTTCCAAATTTGAAGTATATAATGCCTGATTACTTGCATTTTCTGAGCACATCCATCTGCTGTTGCAATAAGCTACCCAGGCTCATTTGTTTTCCCAATACCTATAGAACCCACTTGTGGTTTATATTACAACTATATTAAGTCTACCTTAATTATGGGTGGGGTGGGGGTATAATCTGGTGGGATCAGTCCTTTCAACAACAACAATCTGCTCAAACTCTCAATCATAATGGCTTATAACATTGTGCTAGTACATCCATTGACAGATTGCAAACATTTCTGTCTACACAATTTAATTCAACCAACCCATGATATAGTTTTCATGCACTTTCCAAAGGTGCCACACATTGGGATCACTTCTCCAGTCTGATAACATCAAGAAGTCATCTCCCTCACCAATGGACCTTGTTGAGATTTGAACATGGTTGGAAAGCAAATATTGTAAACATTTTGCCATGTCAGTCATTATGAAATGTCAAAGTCCGACAATTATTTTAAGACATTTTTATGTTTATACATTCTTTTTATAAATACAAATACTTAAGTAAATGCTCTGTTTTTATAATGAACAGTATTAAACAACATTTACTGGCCTAAATGTCCGAGAAATTTTCATAGAAAATATTCGTCCTCCGACAGGAATCAAACCTGTATCCTATACGGAAGCATCATATAGCCTGACGTGCCTTTAACCGATTGGGCCACAAAGGAGCGTTCGGTTAGCAAGGTCGATTTTATTGTCTTTAAACTACAATCTTCCATGATTCTCTCACGTACGTTCATATCTGCTCATGGCATATCTAAATGTAAACAAATGTCTTAAAATAATTGTCGGACTTTGTCCTTTGTGACGTCATTTGTTAAAAATGTCTTAAAATTTTGTCGTGTATACACACATACACACACTACTTCAAATGTTTTTATAAGAGACACTTTGTATTTATAATAGCATTTAAAGTAATATAAATATTGGATTGAAAATAAATTGATTAATGTTTTCTGCTAACACAAAGTGGAAAGATTACATTGAATCAGTTGCTAGGTTTTCTATGAGGAAAGTTGGCTCACTGTGTCAGTGCAAGACAATTGTTGTTGCCCAAATCTAACGTACATATTAATAAGTCTGCCATTCAATAATGTATTGAGTATTGCTACCACATATGGTCCAATGTTCTTGCTATATATTTAGTGATCATTGATGAAATCCAAAGAAGAAATTGCAATAATATTTGCTCCTGCTTCAGTCTCTTTCCCACCAATGTAACATAACTTATCTGTGGCTTTTCTACAAAGACTTTCATGGTTATTATTCTGATTAATTTTCTTCTATGATAGATAGGCTTCATGAATTTAAGTACAGTACTAGATTGGCAACAAGATCTCATCATATTATATTTGAAATGGCTGCTAGATGCAACCGTAAGTTCTATGCCAACAGTTTCTTCTTTTGCACTTCTTGCTTGTGGAACTCTTCTTCCAGCTCCTTAGTTCCGAGTCAACTTTGACATTACATTTAGATCTTTGAAGATCAGTCCTTATCTTTGGTCTTCTTAATTCCTGTTTTTTTTTTTGTTTTTTTTTTATTGTTCTCCTTAATGTTTTTATTTTTTCTTGGAATCTCTCTCTCACTCAGTAATTCATTGAACCTTAGTGGCTTCATTGTGTTGTTTGGGGTGAAATGAAATATATATATATATAAAGTGAACATTGCGTCCTGCATGAAACAGCCTGTCGCCTCTGAGTGTTGAATTTAATGTTCACTTTTATATTTATATTTACATATGCTCTATCTCTGATATTGAGTACTTTATCCCATAAATATAGCATACCTTTAAAACTATATTTCTTCATATATATATATATATAAATAAAATATGAAGCAGTATTTTAAATTATATAAAAATTTCATAGCAACTGTTCTGATGAGCCTTTTCCATGGTGCCTCTTAGTAGATGAATTTAAATGTGCTACTAGATTGGCAACTAGGTCTCACCATTTTACTGTTAAGATAGAGTAGAAGTGGCAGTTGCATTTAACTAACAGTTTCTTTTCTCACCTGTGGAACTCCCTTCCAATTTAACTAACAGTTTCTTTTCTCACCTGTGGAACTCCCTTCCAATTTCTGATAATTACAATCTTCAAAAATTTAAAATGCAATATCAATCACCATCTTCTGTCTTCTTGAACCCTGTTCCTTTATTGTCCTTTCTCCTCACTAAAATCTTCTCATTCTCTTTCACTCCAAATAACTGCCATCATTCTAATGGGATTATCACTTTGGTTGGGGTTAAACAATTAAAAAAAAAAATGTATAAAATAATAATAATAAAATTTGGTGCGTTTGGCAAACCATTTTACGTGACCTCACTTACTTGATAGGTATATATTTTAATTCTAGAATTCACAAAAATTTGATGATACAGTAGCAAAGACTTGTTTATCCAGTTGTTAAGAATGCCTCAAATGGTTGAAAGTATATGAACTAAAACAAAACAAAAAAATGAACTTTATTTATACCCAATTTTTTATTCAGATATACAACATCTCACTCAAAAAGTGGAAAAACAACAAAAAACCTTGGACAGATATTGTCTGTTGAATTTAACAAATAAAATATTTTAAGAGATATATAGCACCATAATTAAATAGTTCCTTTCAAAACGTAATTTAAAAAGTCATAAAAAATGCTTTGATATTGTTTACAATATGGTAAGTAATTATATCAAAAGCTTATTTAAATGTTAATTTAGAGACATGAATAAGTGCTGCCACCTTTTATATAACCCTGCAGAAACACATGAGGGGTGTTAAAAAATTCTTGCTCTGACCTAGAATTCTAGTACTTATTTGGTCAGATTCGGAAAGTTTGTGAGGATGATAACTTTTCAGCAGCTATTTTGTGTCTATAAAATATTTGCAAGAGGTTTCAGAATCCCTTTGCCGACACATATTTTCTTTCTTTTTAAATTTTAAATATTTAAAATAGAACATTAAAAATAGAAAATAAGTATTCAAGAGATTGAATACATAGTAGAACTGTTTTGTTTTTCAATCAACAAATATTAGAAATTTTATGTACACCCAGAGAACATATCTAGGTCAAGAAAAAGCTTATGAAAGATAAAAACAGTGAACAATGTATATGTTTCATACAATACTGAATTTTGGGTCTTCTTCTCATGCTACCTCTACTTTCTCATTCTATCAGGATTACTGAAGTTCAGCCAATATAAGGTCTGGGAGCCACTCATGGTAGAGTAACAGAATGAAGTGTATAATATGATTGAAAGATGTAGGAAGTGAATATTATGAGGATAATGAGAATAGGTAATGACTGACCATTGACTTGAAGAGGTCAAGATTGTTGAGATCAAGGAAGCATTGATACAGGAGTTTTTTTTCACAAAGTATAGCAAAGGTTCTCACAATTGGATGACACATTCAAAAGTTATATAAAAGCACATAAATTGGAAATCAGTCTTTGTTAGTGGTGTCTGCCACATGTGTACCTATGGCTATGGAAATTTAGAGTCTTGTTTGATTATTAAAGGAAAACATCATTGTCTTTATACTATCCTAAAAGTGCATTAGAGTAACACTAAAACACTAAACTCAGCCAGAATCATAAGTGTTGAATCTATGCCACAAAAAAAAAACTCAGTTTCACTGGGATAGAGGACTTCTCTTCTAATGATCACTTCCTATTTAAAGAATTAACCTTTGGAAAACTGAGAAATGGAGTGGGCAATAACTGAGGAAATATAATGGCTCCTTGAAAAAGGTCTACATCTGTAGATTCAACCATCATTTGGGATAGAAACAAAATCAGCTTACAAGTTGAAATGGGGGCTCACTTTTTTTACTTTTTTTTTTTTTATAATTAATTTAACCCAAGCAAGTTGATAATGCCATTAAGATGCAAGGGATACTGAAAATGAAAGAAAATGAACAAATTTTTAGAAGGAACTGGAAACCCAATCCTAAACAAGAAACAAGGGATAAACCTTTACTCCTGTTCAAAAGACTAGGGAGGTGTGGGAACTGGATGATAGGCAAACCTAACTAATCTTATTGAGGAAAAATAAATAGTAAATAAAATTTTAAAGTTTTAGGCAGAGACATTAGAAATATATAGTTGAAGTAGTCCTTAAAAGGAACTGGAAACCCAATCCTAAATTAGAGACAAAGGATAAACCTCTACTCCTGTTCAAAAGACCAGGGAGGAGTGTTTTGCCTTATCAAATCAAAAGTGAAAAGAGCCATTTCTAAAAAGTCAGAACCTTCACGAAATACCAAACTCTTTCATGTAGTCATTATAGTAAAACATATTTCTTCCATATTTATTTCTTCTATATAGGTCTCAAAAACCCCCTTGAATGACTAAAATCATCATTCATGATGGTAAACTGTGATGAAATCAATCCTGGTTAAAATGTTGAATTCTATGACTTCTGCAGATCAGGATTTGATAGATTTTCAGTTGATGTCTTCTTTAATTTCATACTTTTAACAAAATTAATTTACAACTGCTTTAATATGCAATAGCTTTTCATTTATGAAATGTAACTCCCAAAGTACAGTCATCATTTGATTTTCTTTCCTAATTAAGTACTTTGTTAATTGATGTGAATAATAGCAGATGTAATGACAAATATTTGAGATTTGACTGTATTAAGAAAAGTGTTTTCATCCACCCACAACCATTTACTAATTACTACACAAACTGATTATTTGTAAGGTGGTGCTGAAAAGTTTCCAGTTGACCAAAAAAAGATTTTTTTTAAAATCTTGTTTGGTTGGTCTTTAGGAAGTTAATTAGACTGAGAACTTTTCAGTATCTCACTGTATATTGTGTGTGCTTACAACATGAATTGAAATTAAAAATGAGTGGTTAACTTTTAGTCTGTTTCTATGTAAAGTAAAGCATCTATAAAGTTGTGTATTCATTTGATTCACTTTCTTTTATGGTTTTCTACAAGATAAAAAAAAAAGTGATCATTTGATCAAATTCTTGATGTAATACAAAACCATAAAGAATTTTATTTATAAAACATTATAGAATTCTAATATTCAGTAAGTCTAACACTCACCATCAATCAATTAAACTACAAAATGTTTTGTAGGTGGTGTTCCAAGGTCATGATCATTGTTAGCTACATTTCATCAAATCTGGCCACATTTATGACCCTCTGCAGTATAACAATTAAACAGATATTTTCTTCATTCTACTGTTAATGATGGGTTCTATTTCTTTGTAGTGAGAGTATAATTTTTTTCCTGTTTTTTTTTTAAACATTTTTTCTTTTTTCAGGATTTATATGTCTCTTGATATTTTCCTTTCTTTAAAATTGCTTTTTTAATTAATAAATTAGTGAGGATTTATTAGTAATGTTATGATATCTAGATAAATCTTAACTGAATTATTTTCTTTACAAGTGTTAATTAATAATTTTCAAACAATGAAGAATTCAGTGGAAGTGAAAAAGAGTTTGCTACATAAATTTTTGAAAGAAATGGTATTAGAAGTTATTTATAATATCATTACGTAATCATGAATGTAACAATAGGTTGAAAGGAAAAATGATAAGGTAATACATAGGGAATTAAGAAGTCAATTTGTTAAATGCAATGAAATCTTACTTATTATAAAACGCAGATTGTGTGTGTGTGTGTGTGTGTGTGTGTGTGTGTGTGTGTCTGTACGTTTATATATTGGATCGGATTTCCTACATTTTTCAACCGATTTCAACAAAACTTCACAGGACTACGTAAAATTACCTTGTGGTGGTTCTAACAGCGCCAAAAATTGGAAAAACACAATTGTTTTTGCACAAAATCAATTTGAAAACACGATTAAGAGGCATCGCTGTCATGAGAATGAAAGGGGGACAACTCATATCTTGTTATACTTATTATAAAACCCAGGTTGTGTGTGTGTGTGTGTTTATATATTGGATTGGATTTCCTACATTTTTCAACCGATTTCAACAAAACTTCACTTCTTTTTTTTTTGGCATGTAGTGTTTCTTATTGTCTTGCACACTTTTTTCTTTATTTTTACATTCAGAATGCTTTAAAAATTCCATTTACAAGACAACTGCTTATAATAAAATTCTATTCAATCGGTAGACTCATAACGATTGAAAACAATGTTTTTGTTTGAGTTTGGGTTTGACCAATTCGTAAAAAAAATAAAAAAATAAAAAAATAAAACTAATTAAGACATGCATATCCGTCAACCTTAAACAATAATCTTTGTCAATTTTATTTTTCAGTCTTTATGATGGTCGATACTTGATCTATCTCTTACTGTTACATCCCCGGGCAACACCGGGCTCTACTGCTAGTATAATATAAAAGTAAGTTTGCAAAAAAATAGGTAATAAAAAAGGAATGAAAAAAATATGATTCAAGGTTCATAGCAATCAGTTTAGTGACAGTAATGAAATATTTCTTCTGCAATAAAACAGTTCATAAGGAATTTGTTTTCATGTTCAAAAGCCCAAAGAATGATGGTTGAGAAATAAGCATAATGAAGGTTTTTCTCTTTGCTATTAATTGTAATTATGAAGTCACTGTTGTAAACATTAGAACTTTAAGAAATTATGACAAAAATTAGAATAAAAAAAATGAAATGTAATTTTTTCCTTATTTCTTGCCAAATTGAATTGCTTAACCTATTCACTCCTATATCTTGTAGAAATAAGTATTCCTGTTAGGATATATTGTTGTGCAAATTTCAAAATTTATAGATGAAATTAAAAAAAGGTTCAATTCTGCAATAACTGGTCATTAGACTCTCATTGGAAATTATTATCAATGGTTTAATTTTGTATGTATTTATATTCCACATTAAAAGAAAAAAATATCTTTAGAGAATTTGTAGGTGAATTTGGTGTGAGAATATCAACGTTTTCCTCATTTCAATTACATCATTAAAATTTGGTTTTAGCTGTAAATTTACTTGTAAGCTAAATACTTAACACACATGTGCACATAAATATATAAGTTCTTGACCTAATATAAAAAAGAATTGAAAAACAAATTCTGATGTTAGCTTATTTGATCAGATATGAAGAATTATATATATATATATATATATATATAATTATTTGAAAATTATAACATAAAAATGTTATAAAATCACTACAAAAATAACCATTTTGTTTCAACACTTCTGGTGTCTTATCAAGTGATGGCGTTGAATGTAGAATAAAGGGTTTTAAAAGGTTCAAATCAATCAAACACCCCTCGCTATGGGAAACGCTGTTACATAAGCTGGAATGAGAATTCAAAAGACTTGACAATAGAAACAGACAGAGAGAGAGAGAGAATATTAAAAAATTAGTTGATTCCTTTTACATTTGTTTCAGCCTTTTTGGTATCTTCAAAAACAATACAACAATCATAGCAACTTCTGCAACCTTTGTTAAGAAAAATTCTATAATAACCAGACAAAAAAAAAAACAACTTTTAAACCAGAGTTGGGAAATTATGTCCCCTTGTATACATACTAAAACGTTCCTTTTTCAGTTCATTTCAAATGGGATCAAAAGAACATTTCATTTAATGATCCATTGATACATTTCCAATACACTTTTTTCCCTTCCTCGTCCTTTTCCTCACCTTCTACAACACCTTATGTTGTATGCTTATTCAGTTATTTATTTTTTAAAAATATACCCTTCATAAATTTTATTTTTAAACAATAAAGCATTAGGAAATCAATTGACCATAATCACTTGAAGATACCAAAAGATTGAAACCAAGGTAACGGAATCGGCTGATTTCCTAATTTTCTATAATTAAAAGCACTGCATGTTAAATTTTTTATCTTTTTATATGTGTATTAAGAACTTTTTTAATACTACTGCTTCCAGGTTTAATTCAACTTTGACTATTAACTTCTTTATTATTATTTTATATACCTCTGCATGTGCGTATGTAAAATATATATATATATATATGTGTGTATTTATAAATATAAAAGTGAACATTGAAG
>CAHIKZ030001284.1:555000-570000 GCA_903632075.3 Acanthosepion pharaonis
TGCCCTACTAGTAAGAAATTTAGAGTCTTCCTCTTCTCATCGACCCTCTCACAAAGAGAGCAAGTGGATTTGAGCTGCCCCAGAAATGAAGACCACAGATAAATTTTACACAAATATCACTTTCACATGTTTAATATTACCTTTTAATGATAGACTTATTGTTTGCAAAAAATGTATTCATTCACCACAAAAACAGAAACATTTATTAACAACTACATTATAAGAATCTTCATATATCTACTGAACTAGTACAACTAAATCCTTCTGATAATAAATGCTTCTAAATTGTCATTTAAATTAAACAAAAATGAAAATAATATTGATATCGCATTTTAACACATACATTTACCAAAATGACACAAAAATGTGTTGAAATATTAAAGTAAATTTATTCAATAAAATCACCATTGGCTTCAACCATGGCCTCCAGACATTTTTGGAATCTTCTGCAACTCTTCTCAATAGTCATTGTTTAAATTGCTGCCATAATCCTTGCTTTCAGTTCATCTTTGGTATTACAAGGAGTTTTGTTAGTCTCTCACTCAACTGTCGCATAATAATCAAGGAGTTTGCAGTCTGGGGAGTTAGGTGGCCAGATGTAAGGGGTGATGGGGTCGCAGAAATTGTCTGATATCCATGACTGAGTTCTCTTACTTGTGTAGCATGTTGCAGCATCCTGTTGCCTGACATATGGTCTTCCAGCAGCCACCCTCTTGACCCAGGGCGATATAGATCTGCATGTTGAGCCTGAGACCCTTTGGGAAGTTGAATGGAGGCATAATGTTGGCGCCACTAACGATCAACTCCAAAAACCTTCGTAATCATCATTAGTCTCATCCAATTCTTTTCAAATAATCTGTACCCAAACATTCTGAAATGTTTGTAGGGTTAGCATTGACATTCACCCTCACACTGGAAGTGTGAATGCCATTTCTAAATTGTCTGCCAGAGTGAATTGCATCATGGTGCTCTTTTTCTTGCAGATTTTGCCCAATTGACCCTACTATACTGTGTAGCTGCCAAAATAAAAATAAAAAAACCAATGTGTATAGGTGAAATTAAAAATATAAAATAGTGACAATTTAACCATCGCATCTTGTATATATATTTATAAATGTCTCACTTTGTTGTTATGATGAATATATGTTATATTTTATTAACTGAAAACGGGATTCAAACAAGGGCCATCATAACAGATGATTAAAATTTGCAATTTAACTTTCTTATGAAAAAATATAAATTTAAAAATGCAAAAAAATGTAACAAATTAACAGAAAAAAAAAGAAAGAAACTATTATATGAGTATAACAAAGAAATCCCTCTTCAATTGTATGAAAGATAATTTAGGCTAAAAGAAATGATTTAAAAAATGGTATATTACTTTTAAAAATGAGGATACAACAAACATTTTAAAAATGAAATAATTTAAGGATTCTTGACAGAATTTAAACACTATTTTTACATGTTATCCATATTAATTATATATTAATTTTATATTAATTATATATTTATTGCTGAGTTTCTATATCAATATTTCTTGGTGTATTTTACTGAAGATCAAATTAGAGCAAATTTCTTTACTCAACTTGAACTTTTCTTTTCATTATAATTGATTTTATTTATGTTGTCATTTACATGACTTTAATTCTTTCCAAATTTTCCTGTGGCTCTAGTTTTGTTTTTTAGGCTCTTTGAGATTTCTAAAACACGCACCAGGATTTGCATTACTGTCATTTTCATGTTCTACAATTTTCTTCAGTTCTCTGACAATCACAAGATACTTATCTAGTCTTTGCTTTTATTTCAGTTTTTGCTTTGACAGAACAACAAAATACATTGACACATTTTTTTTCTTTTTGTTGATGACAATTCAATCTGGTTTTCTAGATTGAACTGGGAGATCCATTTCAATCTGAAAGTCTCAA
This sequence comes from Acanthosepion pharaonis, assembly GCA_903632075.3. Lineage (NCBI taxonomy): Eukaryota > Metazoa > Mollusca > Cephalopoda > Sepiida > Sepiidae > Acanthosepion > Acanthosepion pharaonis. The sequence continues at coordinate 556,926 of CAHIKZ030001284.1, forward strand.
AGGATGCTTCATTGTCTAGAATAGAGTTTCAATGCATATACCATTGATCTGTATAGACAAAATGTAATTCTATTTAATAATATTTTATAGACTAGTTTGATTGATATGAACTTGCTTTCAGAAATAGTAACACTGAGTATTGCAAGGTATTGACTGAAAGAACATATGACCAGGCAACAAAGAAAATCAATACCATAAAGAAAAATTCTTACTGAATAAATACAATAAGTAAAAAGGTTTGTATTTATTAATGATGTGAGTGTTTTATATTATGTACCACATAAATAATTTTATACATTTTTAATGTAAACACTTTATATAAATATATTAATATTTTATGAAATTAATATAAATATATGTTTCTTCATCATGAAAGCCATAGCAGATTACCTTTCAAAAAATGAAACTTGTCAAAAAAATTGAAAGTAGTTGTGTTGGTTTTGTCTTCCACATTGAAAAATTTGGGAATGCGTGCTGTAAAGAATTGATAAAAATCAATATTGTCAGAAATAGATTTTTATTTTTGTATCATGTTTCTTACAGTTACTTTTTAAAAAGAATTTTTGTGGCTGCCAAAAAATTTAAGCTTTGAGGACAAATGAATTCATTTGAAGAATTGGTATTACAAGAAAGTTACGACCTGTGTAGTTCTCCAAAAGTTTTGCTATATACATCATCATTATCATCAACATTCCCAACCAATGAAGTCACAACAAATCACAATATGTCATCATGTAATCATTTTTTAGAAAGCCAATATAAATTTATTTTGCAAATGAAACATTTATTCATTTTTTAAATCTTGTTGAAAACCAAAGTGTTCTGTGAACCTTATCAATTCAAGGAACGCTAAAATTTTTTAAGTTGTTTCACATATTATGTTCCAGTTTATTAATTATTCATAAATGTTATGAAATTGTTTATAAAGAGGATCCAGGAAGATATCAAGGATGCTGAAAGTGATGTAGATATTTAATCAATTTGTAGAATATCGAATTAGCATGGATTTCATGCAATAAAAAAATTAAAAATACATGTTGAGCATTTGCTAAAATTTGTTGATCTGTTGATTTGTTTCTGGATTGATTTATTTGTTTTTTATGGTTTATTGATTGATTTAAAGCCAGAAAATATTTTTAGATTGTAAGAATTTGTGGGGAGATAATGATTTTTACTGTGTTGTAGCATACCTACATTCACATAAATACAGTAGTATATACTGTATGTTGGTCTGCAGTTTGAGATTCATTGTGAAATTCACTTGACTCACTTCTAGCAGTTGACTACTTCTTCTATGCACCATTGGAAAATCTTATATGTGTTGTTCTTGTCCTAAGTATTATCGTTCATTACCAACCTTTGTTTGATTATTCTATTCAGTAACCTTCCCTAGGTTAAAACATACTGATACAAGTTCTACTAATTAATCCATAGCTGGGGGGATAAGAGATGGATTCATACCATGCCTAAAGGTATTTGTGCATAAGTGAATATATTGAATTCAACTGGAATTGGAACTTGACTCTGATTTCCAATTCTAAGCCATTATACCATTACACCAGCTTTTTGTTCAAGCTTACAGCACCTGGTATTTCCAGGCGGTTATCCATCTAGGTACTCACCAGGCTTGACATTGCTTAACTGTAAAGCTAAATGATTTTTAGAAATCATTTGTGCCTAGTTATTTGGTCAGATGAAATATTAATTGGAATTATATTACATATCCCAAAAATAAGTTTGCAGAAGAAAGAATAGTACTTGATGTAAAAAATTACCATCCTAATGTTGAAGCATAATGGTGGACAAATCATTTTATAGTATAAATCATTTTATAGTATCTCAGTATACTGGGAAACTCAACAGGATTAAGGGGAGAAAAAGAACATGCTAAAATATCAGTCCTATTTCTGCCATTTTCTATCTGGGTTAGATTTGGTAGTTACTTTATCTTCTAACAAAATAACCTTCCAAAACATACGTCAAAGACCGTCTCGGGATAAGAAGAACAAGGTAATGAAATAATATGAGGTGAATTAAATTAAACATTTACATGAAGTTAAAATTAATGTTTATAAATGGAAACTATTGAATCTGAATTATTTTGTACAGAAGAATTGTTTAAAATATCAATAATGAGATACAGGAGCCTGAATCTCAAAGTTCAGCAAAATTTGTTTATTAAGAGTAATGGATGCCAAAGGAGCCTCAACTAATTATTAATTAAGAGGATTGAATACTTATGCAAAAGTCATTATAATAAAGTACTGATAATTATGGAAATGTTATCAAATTCAGAAACATTAATTAGAAAAAATAGGGACAATAATACAGGGATCAAATACTTCTGCAATACAATTGTGTGTGTATATATATATATATATATATATATATATATATATATGAAATGGACAAAGTCCAACAATTATTTTAAGACATTTTTATGTTTAACATTCTTTTTATACATACAAATATTTAAGTAAATGCTCTGTTTATAATAAACAGTATTAAACAACATTTACCGGCCTGTGACATCATTTGTTTACATTTGATACGCCATGAGCAGACATGAATGTACGTGAGAGATTCATAGAAGATTGAATTTTAAATACAGTAAATTTGACCTTGCTAACCGAACGCTCCTTCGTGGCCAAATCGGTAAAGGCATGTCAAGCTAAATGACGGTTTTGTATAGGATAGAGGTTCGAATCCTGTTGGAGGACAAATATTTCCTGTGAAAATTTCTCGGACATTCAGGCTGGTAAATGTTGTTTAATACTGTTTATTATAAACAGAACATTTGTATCTATAAAAAAAAATGTTAAACATAAAAATATCTTAATATATATATATATATATGCAATACAATTGTGTGTGTGTATATATATGTATTAGTTAAAGGCAAGAAGAGGAAAAATAAAACTATAAATTTAAAAAATATTTTTGATCAGAATTCTTATTAAGTAGGTATAATAATTGAGAAGTCTTTGAAGAAACTGTATAGAAGAGTTTTATGAAGTAAACCTTTAAAAATATTTATAGATTTTCATGAATGTATAACTGTAAAAACATGAGTTACAAAGAAAGTCTGGGATATCAATCAAACAATTAAGTCATGTACAAAGAATCAAGAAAGTGGAATTTGATTGCTTGTTTAGATTTACTAGCTTGGATTTCTTCAATGTACTAAAAATGTATTCATTAGACTAAAACGCTTTATCAAACCATAATAGATTTATGTTGATTTTTTTCCTCTCTGTTCCTATAGTCTTTTTTTTCTAATAATATTTTGTTATAAATATTTATTTTTCTTTGCATGAAACTTGTCTGATTACAAGTCTGTTTCTGGTTTATTAGATGAAGTGCATTATAGGATGTTCAAGTAAATTTAAATTGGACTGTTATACTAAACATTAGATAATAGATAATGGCAGTAGAAATTCTTGTCAATTATGATAAAAGGTACTAACTCTGAACAGTTTATATTTTCATTTCTAATTAATATATTAAATGACTATATACTATGATTTGTAATTAATTCTGTCAATAGTTATTCAAACAGAAAAGGGCATTTGCAAGTTAAGTTTAAATCCCAAGCTAATCTAATATATTCAGTTTGACATAAGTGCTCTTAAGAAACACATGAGTCAATTTCTTTGGGGGAGGGACACAGACTGAATTAAAATTACAGGTTGCATACACTTTCACACAAATGATCTTGGGAAAGGCAGGAATCAATCATTACTTATGCCATTACCTACATTAAATTAAATAAGAGAATAGACTGGGCTGTCTTGCCTTCATTGAAATGCTCTTACGAAAGCCATGGATCAGTCTATTTTAATCCCATTCCCAGGTTTGTATTAAATGAGAGAATAGACTGGGCTGTTTTGCCTTCATTGAAATGCCCTTAGGAATGGCATGGGTCAGTGTATTCTAATGTCATTCCCAGGTTTGTATTAAATAAGAGAATAGACAGGGATTTCTTGCCTTCATTGAAATGCCCTTAGGAAAGCCATGGGCCAGTCTCTTCTAATGCCATTTCCTGGTTTGTATTAAATAATGGAATAGACTGAGCTGTCTTGACTTCATTGAAATGCCCTTAGGAATGGCATGGGTCAGTCTTTTCTAATGTGCTACTTGACTTTTAATAAGTAATAGAATAGATTCAGTTCCGTAACCTTGGGTGAAGAAAATCTTTGAATTCGAGACTTTGGAGAACACTATTGGAAACTGACATTTTCACCAGAAATCATGGTGAATCAAGCATTGTCAATAAAAAGTTAAAACCATAACACTCTCTACTTCCTTCAGTATCATATCATTATATATATATATATAAATATAGAACACTTTCCTCATGCATAATATTCATGTATATAAAAACCATGATATTCCCTGAAGAGCAGACGGTGTGATTGCTGGAGGTTTTGCAAAACTCTACAGTTGAGATGCCGAAGGTAACATCAATCAGCTGTATGACAAATTTTAGAAATTTGCATTAATTCTACATATATATATATATATATATATATATATATATATATATATATATATATATATATATGAGAGAGAGAGAGAGATAGAGAGAGAGAGAGAGAAAATGGAAAATGCAAAATTTTCTTGGGACTATTTCATTTTTAGGACTTATTGGACTAAATTTGTTATGTTGGTGTGACTACAATGTGCAGGAATGAGGATCCTGGGAATTTAAAATTTTTAACATCCCTCATTCATGCACATGTGTAGTTGCACCAGTATAACAAATTTAGTCTGATGAAGTCCTAAAGAATAAAATGCATCTCATGAAAATTTTTTCCATTTTCTCATATATTTTTGCTCATATGAAGAAATATAGTTTTGAAGTGTGGTATATTTGTGGGATAAAGTGCTCAATATCAGAGATAGAGTGTATGTAAATATAAAAGTGAACATTGAAGTCAACACTCAGAGGCGACAGACTGTTTCAGGCTAAATGCAATCATCAGGCCACATGTGTTGTTTTTTTTTCACAACTATTTATATATACTAGTCAGTGGTGCATTGTGGGTAGTCTAATGCATTGTGGGTAGTCTATTCTAATGGTTATTTTGGCAGGAGGGGTTTGCTAATTTGTTTATTATTTACTTTATTTATTTAAAGGCATTTTTATGTTTAACATTCTTTTTATTTATTTACTTATTTAGGTTAATTTATTTTAATTGTTTTTTCTTATTTATTTTATTATATTTATTTTTATTTATTCTTTTCAGTTTTTGATTTTTAAGTAACATAGTAAAATTTGTTTTTGTGTTTGCATTTTGAGATGAAATTGTTTATTTAGTAGCTTGTTTTGGTCTGGGAAGGTAATTATAACTATTTTTTCCTCCAAGCAGAGTTTGCAGTTTTTGAATTGATTGTTGTAGGCTGATGTTCTTTTGCTTATTTTCCATGATATTTTTGGTGTGATTTGCTTTTTGTTTTTAATTTTCCAGATATACTTGGAAAGCATTGTGCTGGTTGTGTATTTACTATTTGTGAAAGATGCATTGTGTGCATAGTTTCTTTGTTTCCAGGGTCCTTCAGTTACTCTTATATATATTTTTATTTGACCATTTTTGAAGGCAATTTGTTTAGGTATTGTTAATTTCTCTTCATGTTTTAACTCTTTAAGATGTATTTTTTTAGTCTTGTTTTGACTACTACTAGGAGAATTTATTTTGAGCCTTTGCATGTTGAACATGGCTGAAATTCAAGTGAGCGTCTTTTTATTTTTTTAAACATACCAATCCTACTGTTAAATTAGATGAAGTTGATAGTTTATATGTTTAATATACAGGGCCTCTCTTGCAGCAAGATGTTTCTGGCAATGTGATTTATATAGAATTTTAGTGTTACTGACCAGCATTTTTTTAAGGGTTCTTGTAAATTCTGTATAGCACTTTGATCTGATAAGCAACATGTTAAACTTTTTCAAAATGAATTTTTAAAATGGACCTTATTTCTTTATAAATATTATTTTTAGTGGGTACACATGTTTAAGTTAGCGTCTCTGCTTTTTTTAAAGCTTTTTTAAAATTATTATCAACTGAAGAGCAGATCAAGAGGTTCTTACTAAGATTAAAAGAGTAGTTTCCCTGATGCAAATACAGGTTTGATTCCTGTTGCAAAGCACATTTTTCTTTAGTAAGAACTTCATAATTTCTTGATCAGGGAACTTCAGTGTTTAAAATAATAGGTATGTCAACTCACATATGTGTAGCTACTAAAAATAATATTTATAGCAATAGTAGATAGGCTTGCCTATTGTCCACTTCACACTCCTCCCCAGTCTTTTGAACAGGTTTATCTCTTGTTTCCAGTTTAGGCTTGGGTTTCTGATTCCTTCTAAAGTCTACTTCCTCTCTATACTTCTAACATCCCTGCCTGATCTTTGAAACTTTTTTCACATTTTGTTTTTTCTCCTCCTTCAGTAGATAAGTTTGCCTATTGTCCGGTTCATACTCCACCTCGGTCTTTTGAACAAGGGTAGAGGTTTATCTCTTGTTTCCTGTTTAGGATTGGGTTTCTGGGTCCCTCTAAAGTCTACTTCAACTTTATGTCTCTGACTGAAGTCTGAAATGTTATTCACTAATTAAATCTTGACTTCTTCAAGTCTAGAATTAGACATTAGCTTTCTAGTATAGCCCCAAGAACTTCACTTCTTGCCCTTTCTTATGCTAATACAATACCACAAAATAACCCTCTTGAGTGGCTCTTGGGCCTTGTATCAGGTGAACATTAGAAAAAAATAAGGAATATAAATATACATTACAGATATTCATGCATACAAATTTAATTGTAAATATATTTTTATGGAATATATACTTATATATAGTCATATAACTAACTCTGTAGATATGCATATAAGCAAATGTATGTATGTATGTATATATATTTGTAAATTATATATATGTGTGTGTGTGTAAATTATAACATTACATATTATATTGGAGTGACTAAGCAAAGATTATTACCCTTTTATTTTTTAGACAGGTTGACTATATATGCAGTTGCTATGGTGATACAGATCTTCTTTTGGTAGGCTTTTGTAATAAAATGAACAAAAGTTTGTTTCTTTGATAAATTTCAGTAATTATACTTTAGAACTTCAACTGAGTTAATTTTAAAATCAAGTTCTTATTTTTTAATCAATAAAACATTCCACACTCAGGAGTGAGGTACTGAGATTTAAAAACAAAAATTTATTTTCAGACTAAAGTATTTTGACATTGCATTTAATCTACTAATTTAAAATATTAAAAAAAAAAATTTATTTTTATGAACTGACATCAATAGATTTAATTTTAAGAATTTCATAAAATATGACTTTCAAATGAAAAATATTCCTCTATTTTGATGTTTTAATTTTCTACAATATCCTTGATATGGCAAAAAAGGATATTCAGTTGTTTGTAGCTAAATATGGGTTGTGGTAATTATATTCCAATCGTCTTGAAACTATGACTTTGTACCACATTTCCTGATAAATGTCATGGATTGAATTGCCTTGCAAATTGCAAATTTATAAATGAAATATTACCAAAAAGGAAAATATACAGGTACCCACATATGCACACACTCCACACATACATAAATATACACACATTAAATATAAAATTTATAGTAAAAATATATATGTATGACTATAAATATAAATATAAAAGTGAACATTGAAGTCAACACTCAGAGGCAACTGGCTTTTTTTATGCTAGACGCAATCGTCAGGCTGTGAATTGCATCATTTGAAATGGTATTGTCGCCTTTGAGTGTTGACTTCAATGTTCATATTTTTATTTATATTTACATACGATCTATCTCTGATATTGAGCACTTTTATCCCATCAATATAGCACACCTTAAAACTATATTTCTTCATATGTATGACTATATATATATATATATATATATATATATAGGATTGAGTAGGATAAATAATCTATATACATGCACAAATATTTGCACGCACAAATATATTTCTTCCTCAGGTGTTATAAATAAAGTGCTCGATGTTATGAAACAGAGCTATAAGTATATATTACTGAATATACATAATATCTAACTTTGATAGCATGACTCAGAGTTTCATGAAGTATATGCAATCTTCAGATTGATATTCATAAAACATAGATAATTACATATCCCAACATAATAATAATGTATTAAGCAAGCTCCCAAATAAAACATTAAAGAATAATCCTACTAAAAGTCAATGTAACTGCTGTAAGAATGTAACCTGCCCACTAAATGTTGAGTGTTTGCCTGAAGGCATTATATACAGAGCTAGCATCAACCTAGATGATGATGTTAAATATTACTTTGGATCCACCAAAAACAGCTGGAAATTGTATTTCGACCACTACAAAATTACACTGAGCAATATCAAATACAAAAACTGCATAACACTTTCAAAGTATGTTTGGTGATTAAAAAACAACTATAAGAGCCCAACCATTAGTTGGGAGGTAATCATGAAAGCTAAGGCATACAATGGAAAGTGAGACAGATGTAACTTGTATTTGCTAGAGAAGCTTATAATATTAATGTCTACATGTATCCATAAATTCAAGCACCTGCTCAAACACATTGAGCCTAATTAGAAGAGATTAAAAAATAGATTTTATAAATATTAATATAATATGCACCAACTGCTTAATATTCTTAATATTTCTTATATACCTATACACACATAGAATCCAAACATCACTGTACTCTATTTATAACATCTGTGTATATATAATTTCACCTTTATAAGTACATTAGATATATAGTCTCAACCATTTTTTTAAATATTTGCACCCTTATATTATATTTCTAACCTGCGTTCTAGTTTAAGCTAATTGGTATAATTAGGGTATCTTACATTAAAAATAATGAGAGTTATCATCCTTGATATATTGTTGACATTTGAATCCAAATTCAAATTTAAATGATTAAAAAAATTTCTTATTTATTTATTTTTTATATTTTTAATTCTTAACCTTTTGAATTTATGAATTTGAATAATATAAATTATTAATAGTTAATTCTAATATTTTACACAACATTAATTAAATAAACAAGTTTTAACACACAATTTTGAATAAGCACTATGAGAATGTGAACTGTTTAATGGTTAGAATATCTTTGCACCTGGAGATCGCATGAACTGCATAAAACTCTGAGTCATGTTTTTGATGTTGGATATTATGTATATTAATTAATATATATATATATATATATATATATATATATATATATATATTCTAAAAATATAGTTTTAAGTTATGCTATACTTACGCGTAAAAGTGCTCAATATCAGGAGTAGTGCATATAAAAGTGGATACAGCCACTTAGTGTTGATCTCAGTGTCCACTCTTTATATATATATGTGTGTGTGTGTGATACAAGCTATAATAATGAAAGAAGACTTGGAGAATTTAACACTCCTAGTTTATATTGAAGATAAAGAAAGTGAGGGAAAATGAATAACTTACTTTATGAACTTGATTAAATATACGGCAGAACAAGAACAAAGATGGGCCGTAAAAGAAGTAAAAATAAGGAATAAAAATAATTTTATGAGGAATTCAAGAAAGAAAAACAAAAGAAATTGTAGATAAAAATGACCTCTTTCATGGTTGAACAAAGAACAGTTGAAAAAAAAATGGAACCATTATTAGCATCAGTTCAAACAAGAGAATTAGAATTACATCAAAATCAAAATAAACAAAATTCAATAAAAGAGAGTTGCTTATGTAGAGACAAAGGTAGAAACTATCAATCATATTACAAATTAATGTAGCAAATTCAATAAGAAGTCTGAGAACAAACATGATTGGGTAAGAAGGGTTATTCACTAAGAATCATGCAAATGCATTAGAACTGATCATATTGACCAACATTATAATCAAAAACTAGAAAATGTCCAAGAAAAAAGAAATTTAAGTGGATCATCTAATTCAGGACAGATCAGATCTATTCATTGCAAATAAAGAAAATAATATCTGCCTGATGGTGAATATTGATGTTCCAACAGATAATTGAGAAAAACACTAAATGACAATGAAAAGAATCTAAAAATATTCAATTCTTTCCAGTCAAAACATATAGAACAGCCTTATCAAGCGATTGGAAGAATTAATAAGAGAAAGTATTAAAATCATCAAGAATATTGTGATACATGTTGAAATATCAAGGAAACTTGCTATTACTTGATACACAACAATTTCCACAAGAGATTTCTCATGTGATTGTAAATAATAATAATAATAATAATAATAATAATACCTGGTAGCTTAGAAAAATACAAAAAAGTATTCTCACAAATACAGCTCACACCTCACAAAGAGTTTTATCTATGTAAAATGTGTGTGTGATCTTAGGTTGTTTGATTATTATTTTTACTTTTTTACAAAAATGATCAGTGGAAAATGCCATGATGCCATTTCTGGCTTTAGGTCTCTGGTTGGGACCCAGAAGGAACTGATTATACAACAGAAATCAAAGGAAATAATAATAATAATAATAATAATAATAATAATAATAATAATAATAAACTGCAGAAGACTGGATTATGATCTGTGTCAAAGAACATGAAAAAAGTAAAAAAAACTATTCAGTAATAAAGGAAGTGAACAAATTCAAAATGGAGTTTCAAGTAGTTAAAGAAATAAAAGTAAAATACAATACACCAACTGAAGCTGCAAAATACTTAAAAAAGAAAGCAAAGGCAAATGCAATCGACCAAATACAGAAAAGATGGCAAGATAAACTGTTCACGTTCAATATTCTGCCTATATCAAACAAGCTGATGCAATCAAATTCAGTACACATCAGTGGCTATGGAGTGCAGAGTTAAAAGCTGAAACCGAAGGTTTTATTCTGGCTGTACAGGATGCTTGCTAACTATAAATTACCAAGCACATATACTGAAAAACTATGTTAGCCCAAAATGCAGATTCTGTGATAAGTATCCAGAAACCAGTATCATCTTGTATCAGGTTGCAAGATTTTTGACAAAATAAAAAAAAATGCAGAGGCATTTGTTAACAAAAGTGTAAAGGGATATTTTATTACAATATGATTATAAAACATGCATAAAAAAAAACTAAGAAATATAAAATATGCTGAACCAGAAATGAGGGTCTCAGAGAATAAAATTGGTAAGTTATTTATTTACTACTAATCAGCCCATCACATGTTTAGTCTATGGTATTCTCAGCATCCTTTTGTAGAACCACATTTCTGTTTCCTCAAATCATCTGTGAGGAAATTGTTCAGCATTCACTACCATATACAAAGATTGATATTACATAAGAGTTCAGCACTCTTTCCTTTGTTCTTAACCCTAGAACACTAACCATCAATTAAACTTACACCACTACTATCAATGGGTATATCATACCCGATTTGGAAAATATCAAAAAAATATTAAATATAAATCTTTATTTGAAATATTTTACATACAGGCACTTCAAACTTTGTACTTTGAGTTAACATTAATAGGAACTGAAAAACATATTATTTAGATAAGAAAATCAGGTAATTGTAATTAATAATAGGAACATTTGCGCTGGGTACTATATACCCATGGTATTTTTCTAGGGTTAACAAAACATTCCTGTTTCTTAATATCTTGCTTAAATTTTGGTAGGTGTCTTTTGCTATTCCAGTGCACCTTTGGATTTCAGCGTTATATTTTTCTCCTCTGTTAAAATGCTTCTTAGATATTTAATCATTTGTATTTGCATTATTTTGGTATCTCCAATTTGCAGTTTGTATCTTTTGCTGACAAACATACATTCTATCTTCTTGGAACTGATGATTAGTCCTTTCTTCCCACTTTCCTTTGCTATCTTCTCTAAATGTTCCTGCAGTTTCCTTTCTATACCTGCTATCAATATTGTGTCATAAGCATAGCTTATGTTGTTAAGATTGTAGCTGGCAGCAATAAATCCTGGTAGGACTCTTAGTTCTCTCAGGATCTAATCTATAAAACATAGGTATACATTCTTCTGCATTTGTATTGCTCTTTCTGATATCCTTCTGAGCATAAATATTGCATTGCTTATTCCAGTATCCAGAAACAAAAAAATGATTATACTTCAAACCAGAAAGAGACAGGGGAAAATTCTGGGACTCATAATGGGAAAGAGGGCTTAGAGAATTTGATACTCACAGGACATATTAAAACCGAGAGAGACAGACAGAAACAGTAAGTAACCTACCTAATGAGCTTACATAAATGGATATCAGAAAAGGGAATTGGAGGGATGATGAAAAGATAAACCTTACTAAGAACTTTGGGGATAGCCATGATCACCCATGTGTTGAAGGGACATGGTATATATAACAAGAAGACTCAATCCAAAACTGTTGGGCAAGCATAGTGGTAATAGTTTTAGTAGAAATCTTGTCAGTGAAGAATGGTTACTCAGGCTATTTGTGGTTGGTATCAGAATCAACCCTCACTTATTCCAGTGGTGACACATGCACAATCATCCTAGCAACAGGTTCAGCAATACCTCCTCTTTCTCACCAATCCTTTGCCTATCATCATTTTTTTTTTATTGTGGTTGTGGGAAGAGGCATATTCAGGCTTCTTTCATTGATCAGTGATTATGCAATATTTTTGTAATTGGACAAATATTGCCCAGTAAATTTCTTAAAATAAAAAGATTAATAATAATGACCAACATTATGAAATGGACAAAGTCTGACAACTATTTTAAGACATTTTTCTGTTTATACATTCTTTTTATAGATACAAATATTTAAGTAAATGCTCTGTTTATAATAAACAGTATTAATAACATTTACTAGCCTGAAGGTCTGAGTAATTTTCATAGAAAATATTCATCCTCCAACAGGAATCGAACCTGTATCCTATACGGAACCATCATATAGCCTGACGTGCCTTAACCGATTGAGCCACAGAGGATTGTTTGCTTAGCAAGGTCAATTTTACTGCTTTTAAACTACAATCTTCCATGATTCTCTCACGTACATTCATATCTGCTCAAAGCGTATCCAAAAAATGTCTTCAAATAATTGTCGGATTTTGTCCATTTCATAATGT
>CAHIKZ030001284.1:572500-752500 GCA_903632075.3 Acanthosepion pharaonis
AATCTTATGTCCTGTTGTTGGGCTGTCGGTTTCCTTGGAATGGATCTGCTTGACCCTCATACATTGAATTTGATGGGAGAATCAAGTAATATATATATATATATGTATATATATGTATACATGGCACTATTTTGGTTGCTGGTAAATATGCATAAGGTTTTTGAATAGTGAGAATGATATACTGATAAACTATCATGTAGACAGAAAATTGAAAATTTTAAAATGTACCAGAAAACTGGCTGAGAGCAACACTTAATTTTTACGATGGGCGATATGCTGACAATTGTTTAATAATACCTGCCAAGAGCATTATCCATGGAACCAAGGTGAAGAGAGTTGGATAAAATTTGAAATAACAATTTGAAGATAAGGTTTACTTAAGGAGTGTCTCTGATGTGAGTCGAAGTACAGGAGGTGGGGCCATGTGGTCTGTGACTGATTTCAGCCGACAAAGAAACATGAAAATAACTTGGAGAATTTCTCTGTAGAAGTGACAGGTTTGAAAATAATAATTTCTTGATTTAATTTTTATAATAGAAACACATGGTAGTATTTTGACATTTTGATGAATGACCATCGCCATGATGCTAGCTGTGAAGCCAGAGGTGGAAGGAATCTGATAAGAATTAAAAACAAAACATATTGTAAAAATAAAGGTTTTCCCTGGGAAAAGGCTGTCTGTTTTTTGTTCAACTCTGAGACCAGGAAAAACCATCACTGGTGGCAGGGTAATAATTCTTTTTAATTAACGAACTTAGAATTAGTCTTTGCTGTGTGGCTGAGGTGACAGGTGCAGAGGAGAGACCAAGGAGGGAGGAGAAGCTGCCCATGCCCACTGAAGAGTAGCAGGCGCAGAGGAGACACCAAGGAGGGAGGAGAAGCTACCCATAACCATGGAGGAGGAGTAGTGGGAGATGCTAAGAAGGAAGAAGTTTTGGGGACAGATTAAGATCAACCATCACCAAAAAATGGGTAGACTTCCAAATTAGAAAGTAATTAATTCCCAGAACCCAGATAATGGAGAAGGGGTTCTCTGTGACAGGTAGAGAAAATGCTACACACCTACCCACCTTGTACTCCAACACCAGTTTTGGGCAAGCATCAATAAATACGAATGCCTAAAGCGAATTTAAGAGTGGTCACCCCGAGAGTTTGTTCCAGCCACTGGGCACAAGACAATGCATGTGACTATCTGCCAATGTGAACCCCTGACATCAGCCTTGAGCCAAACTTACCAAGTCAGCTAAACGAACTTTATCATATCCACAAAACAAACCTTGCCAACTTAAAGTGTCACATCTAATTTAGGAAGAAGGTTGGGTCAACAAACGCCTGCATGTTAACACCTAGACCCTAACAAGAATTAAGTAACTATTGTACGTAGTACTTGATATATATATTTTTATATTATTTGAGTGTTATTTTTCTCCTGTTTTCCTGTGTGTCTTGGCCCTGCTTGGATCAGCCCAATATGAAGATATCTATGACAAATGGATCTTGGTCTCCTTATGATCAAACCAAATCACAGTGTGGGATAAGGCAGGTCCAAGATCAAAGAGATCACTCCATCAATCAGCCATGGTATTGGATGTCTTGGACAACCAGGGAGAGTATAGGGCAACATATATATATATATATATATATATATATATATAATATATTAGAGGCAACAGGTTGTTTCATGCTAGATGTAATCGTCAGGCCACTGGTCTGATGATTGTAATCTAGCATGAAAAACAGACTGTCACCTCTAAGTGTTGACTTCAATGTTCACTTTTATATTTACACACACTCTATCTGATATTGAGCACTTTATCCCATAAATATACCACACCTTAAGAGTATATTTCTTCATATATATATATATATATATATATATATATGTACAATAATATATATATGTACAAAGAAATAATTCAGTAAATTCTTTTTTTAATAATTAATGAATGGATAATTAATTACCCTAAAATCTTGTGACATACTAATTTAGAAAAATCTAAGAGAATATAAACTGTAAAATTTTGGTGATCTTTGGAATTCAAATGCTTCACCTAATTCTAGACCAAAAGACTGGATATATTCATTGGTGTTACTGAAGAAGAATAGCAAATTAAGAATTGTGCAAATGATTGGATTTGATTATGTATATTATATCAGCACAAAGTAGATGTTGTGATCATTATTAACAAAAACAAGATGACCTACCAGATCAAAAATGTGGCTGTGCCAACAAACTGGAGGCTGAGGAAGGAAAAGAGTGATATTTTGGAAATATATCAGAACCTTAAATAGGAAGTAAGAAAAATGTGGGACATGAAAGTTGGCATAATTTGGACATATCACAAACAGTAAAATTGAGATTGGTTGATTTAAAGAAGAATTGAGATTGTCTATATCATGATATTGTTTGCATTTGTGAAGATATTGAAAAATCTACTGAAGAGACTTGTTGTCACTTAATCTCCAGCACTAACCATAAGACATCTGATCAGCATAGACATGAAATATTGATAATAATCATAACCAACTCTAAAAAGATCAAGATAGATAAAACATAAGAGAACAACAAATACAGGCCAGGAGACTAAATAGCTACAAAGAGACAAACCAATTATATATAGCAATTTGTTAAGCATAGAATAGTTGTGGCACAAGGCCATGCCAATGATAAATATACATGGAGTAGAATGTCTGAGATTTGAGATTCAAATGAATCACCTAATCCAGGTTGGGAGAGTAAGCAACAAAAAAGAAACGTGCCAACGGTATATATGCACAGAGCAGAATCCATTCTAGAGAATGAAGCATATGAATTGTCTGAGACCAAGATTCAAAAGTATCAGCCATTTTAGGCCAGAAGATTAAACAACAACAAAGAAACATAACCACATTTTCTGGATTTTCTTGTCCTGACAGAAATTAGAATATAGGTTAAGGAAAGTGAAAAAGTGGATAAATATTTTCATCTTACCAAAGAATTAAAGAAATTGTAGAATAGGAAGATAGCAGTCATATTAGTAGTTATCAGAGCACTGGAAGTACCAAAGAGACTAGGGAAAAGCCTGGAGGAAGTGAAAATCAAGGGAATAGTATGAATGGTCAAAACAACACCATTACTGAAAACTGAAATTATTGGAATATTGAGGATAGTTGCTGTCACATAATCTCCATATATTTATTATAGTTCCTCTATGACATACAACCTTAGTTACTTAGAGATTACATACAGGAATGCAAAATGGGATTTTTAAAAGTACTATGTTACTAAAAGTACTATATTACTAGATTTGAATGTACAGATAGTAAAATGGTTATTGGTATGGAAAGGGAAATTGGTATGCCAAGTTCAAGTTCTGGCCTAGTCTCCGTTGCATTCACTTTTGCGCAAATGTACTTGGAAAATATATAAATTCATTTCTTCTTCTCTTTCTAGTCATGGGTGAAATAGCAGTGTAGACTGGGCTGTCTAGCCTTGGGTGGCAGCCAGTCTAAAAGAAGGACTATTCTGCATTCAAAATCATGGAAAAGGCAGAGCGGAAACTACTCCACTATCTTTCCCAGGAAGTCATGGCAGGTCACAGTTATTAAAGAAAAAGAATTTGTGAAAAACCATGTTTGCTTATGTGCTAAAGGAATATTAAATTAAGTTAAAGAAAATTAATAATGGTTGAAGTTGAAATTAATATTATTTTGCCTAAAGCAGTCAGTTTGAATAATATTCTAGAGCTTCAATATTAAAATAAATGAGAGAGAGAGAGATTGTAGAGGGGGGGGGAAATATTGGCAGAGAGAGCAAGTGAATATGACAAAGAAAGAAAGAAAGAAAGAAAGAAAGAGACACAAAGAAAGAACAAAAGAAAGAAAGGGAGAATGACAAAGAAAGAAAGAAAAAAGAGAGCAAGTGAATATGACAAAGAAAGAAAGAAAGACTAAGAAAGAACGAAAGAAAGAAAGAAAGGGAGAAAGACAAAGAAAGAAAAAAAGAGAGAGAGAGCAAGTGAATATAAGAAAGAAAGAATGAAAGAACGAAAGAAAGAAAAAGACACAAAGAAAGAAAAAAAAAAGAAAGGGAGAACGACAAAGAAAGAAAGAAAAAAGAGAGAGAGCAAGTGAATATGACAAAGAAAGAAAGAAAGAACGAAAGAAAGAAAGAAAGAAAGAAAGAAAGAAAGAAAGAAAGAAAGAAAGAAAGAATGAGAGAGAAATTGTGTATAAGGATAATAATAAAAAATGTGAGTTTCAATGAGTGGGGAAGTTTGAAAAAGAAAATAAATTTGAAAAACAAATATTTGAAGAAAATAAACCAAATAATTAAAACTAAAAAAAAAAAAAAAACTAAAATCTCCCAATGAATAATTTCAGAAACTGTGTATATTTCTATTTATTTATTTTATTACTATTGTTGTTTAATATCTTTCTTTTTGCTTCTTTTATTGACAGAATAGATTCATCATCTGATGTAGTCCTAGAAAGAGAAATTAAAGAAAGAATAGTGAATAAGAAAGAAAGATCAAAACAAATACAAGAGCTCTGAAAGAAGACAAAACAATAAAAAGGATTTTCCCATGGGACCCTAAGAAGAGTAATTTTATAAGGAGGCTAGGGAGAGTTAAATACACAGGATGAGAACTAAATAAAAGTAGGGGTCATAAAAGTAAATGTCAAGTAGTAAGTGCCAACTGTAAGTAGAAAATACCAAATACAATAGCTACAGTTGTTGATAAACAGATTTATTTTTGTTCTTTTACTGACCAGTGAAAATATATAGTAGAAGTACCAATGTACTCTTCTTCTATGTGCCATGTCCCTTCATGACACAGGCAATAATGGCTCTCCACAACTTTCTTATTTCATTATTGAGAAGTAAGTTCCACTTGAAAAGCTTCTTCCTGTGAACCACTGCTTGGTGAAACAAGACAGACTTCCAAGAGGATGTTTTCCCGATCACTACAATCTTAACCTGTTCAAGTCTAGAGTTAACCATTATCTCTCACTCCTATCTGTATAAACTACCCCTTAGCATAACACTCTACCTTGTGTAGACCTTAGGTCTTGTACAGAGTGAACCTTACTGTAAAAAAAGAAGAAAAAAGAAAAAAAACTTCCTATACTTTGTGGCTCTTAACAGTTTGTGTCCTTTTGCTAAAGCTCTCTTTAGTTCTGTCATCCATTCACCCAAGCTCATCATGTAGCTGGATCAATGCCTTCTATTTATTTTGCCCTTAATAAACCCAGTGAGGGTTATGTTTTCCAAGCCCTCCTTCCTCATTATGTCCAAAGAATTCCAGTGGTCTTTTCCTGATTTTGAGTAGAAGTGTTCATTTTCTTTAAGACTTCCTTGTTGCCTACTCGCTCTGTTCACGGAATTTTCAGTTTACTTCTGTAGAAACATATTTCTGCTGACTCTGGTTTTCTCCTCATCCATGGAGAGATTGTCCAACATTCACTACCATATAAGATGATGGATATCACATAACAATCCAGTCTTCTTTTCTTTGTCTCTAATGAATTTTTTCCATTTCCCAGCACCTTGCTTAGTTTTTTGGTACTTCTCTTGCCAGTGAAATGTTTGTTTGGATCTCAGTGTCATATTTTCTACCCTATGTTAAAGCACTTCCCAGATATTTCAACTTCTGCATCTATTTGATGTTTACATTTGTAACTCATATCTCAGCATTTTTCTGTTTAGGATGACCATATTTTCTGTCTTCTTGTAGTTGATTGTTAGTCCTTTTTTTCTCTCTTTCTTCTACCAATAATGTCTAGGGGCTTCTGTAGTTTCCTTTGCAAGTCTACCATCAACATATTTTATATTACTAAGATTACGCCCACTAATAATAAATCTAAGTAGGGTCTCCACTTTCTTTAGGATAGTACCATGGTAAAGGTTGAATAAATCTGAGAAGAACACACATCCTTGTCACACGCCTCTTTCTGTTCTTCGGTAGCTACTCAATTCATTTTCTGCTTTATCAAAATAAGAAACATACATTGGTAATTTAAGTAGAACTAGTAGTGATGTCTGTGTTTCTGGTAGTGTTCATGATAGTAAAATTCTCTTTAACTATAGTTAAACTTATAGATAAAGAATATCACTTACTTCACACCAAGGAAATGGATTTAAAACCAGGGCACACTGCCCTTTCTTGTCAGGTAAAAATGAAGGTGTGGTGCACATGGCTAAAATTCTTCTCAGAATTTTTATTAGATGAGGTGTGTTACATTACTACATTATTATAGCATTGAATCAAGTAATGGCTGTTGTATGTCAAATGTAATAATGTTCAACCAGTAGAAGGCCCAAGAGCTACTCAGGGTAGAGAATTACAGCATAAGAGGCAGAGTTTATGGCGATATGTGTGAAAGATAATGATTAACTCTAGACTTGAACAAGTTAAGATTCTGATGATAAAGAAAACATGCTCTTCGTGGCAGTTCATGGAAATAAGCTGTTTGAGTGAAACTTACATCTCAGCAGTGGATGAGGAAGGCAATGAGGATCGTTCAGTACAATGTCCATGGCATGGCAGGCGTTAGGCATGAAGGTTAGAATTGGTGGAACTAAGGAATGTAATTGTATGCAATTTTTAAGCATAACTTCAATTAGACAGACATACGGTTGAAATATCATTGAACATTTTTAAACACTACCTTTTTAATTTTTCTTTTCTTAAATCACATTTTCCTCTAATTATTATTATTGATTGAGGTGAATAAATCATTTTTGCTTTCTTTGTTTGGTTTTTGTAAGCTGCATAGGTTCAGAAAAAATATGAAGAAAGAGAAATTTGATAATTATAAAAAACAAAATCTTTTGGTGAAGTGGCCTGAGCTTGTAGACCACTGACTAATAGAAAAAATAATTGTTTTTTGCTGCTAATACAGTCAACTCATGCCAAGAAATTACTGGAGAGTAGTTAACCCAGATGTTCACTCAACTATTGAGATATAGCTGACAATAGTAATAATATTGTAAATATAATAATAATAAAAGGTAAACAGAAATATATTCCTGCTTTTAACCTGGATGTTATTATTGGTAGAACTTGTTGCCAAGTATTGACGGTGCTCATCGCCATTTCCTTCTGCATGAAATGAGTCTTATGTTGGATCTGAAGAGATGTCAACAGTCACCACATGGTAAAGTAGGTGGGTTTGGGATGGTGTCTGCTCTGGCTTTTCTTTGGTCTCTCTCTCTTTATCTCTTCTATTTGTCTTCTGTTGCTTTTGAAGGATATTGTTTTTTCATGTACTGCTCTTCTCCAATTGGTTCTTTCTGCAGCTTCCATCTCCCAATTGTCCAGATCAATTTCTGTCCACACCAGGGTGTTCTTGAGTTGATCCTTGACATGGGGCTCCACATTGTCTCTTGTCAGATGCAAGCTCCGTGAAGAGGATTTGTTTGGGTAGGCAAATATGTAAGTGACCATAAACACCTTTATTTGAAATTTGTTTGCTACTACCATTATACCATCCCACATTTAATAGTATTTGTACTTTTAATTAAAATGTTGTTTGTGAACATTTTTCCTCAGGGTAATTTTACGGCTATTGTCAGTTTCTGATGAAATTCACTCTTTGTGGTGGTTTGTTTAATTTTAAAATGCCAAAAATCAAAAATAATAAATAAATACATAAATAAATAAATGTTCTTATGGAACAAAGACTATATTGTTTTGACTATTAAGTAACTATATGTTCTATTTTCTAGACTTGTAAAATTTACCTTATCTGTGAAACGTTGATTTTGCTTTAATCTGTAATACCCAAAATTTTGTTTATTCTTATTTGTTAGGTTAACTTTGCAACCATTGAAGACCAAACTCACTACTCTGACTAACTTACTAATCATTATCTAAGAGATGACTATCTGCTTAGCTTTGTCATCTTTGTAGTAAGCATTCCTTTTCAAGAATTTGTACTATTTACATTAAAGCTTTGAACAGCCTCCCTTTCAAATACACCCACAACTTTTCACAGATTATTTTTAGATTTTTTTTTCTGTCATTATAGTTCATTTGTAAATGTATCATTGAAATTGTATCTTGTGAAGGCAGTTCAAGTCCCATAGAGCAAATTCAGTATTATAGTGATAGTAAAAAAATAAGAGTGATGGATGAGTTCTTTTGGTGAAAGGAACAATGTTGTATGTCTGGGTCATGAAGGGATTGAAGTAAAAGTAAGATAATCAAATACAAGACAAGACAAACCCAATCCTCTTTGGCATTCTCAAAATTCCATTACAATTTTCAAGAAAGCATATCTGTTTCTTAAGGTGTAATTAAAACTTAATAGTGTCTTTTTTTAGTGTCTTTTTTTCTATTAGCTTTTATTCCTTTTGGATTCATTTGTATGTATTTTATTATTGTCAATTTTTTTACCTGGTAATTTCTTCTTCAGGTGGTGAAGTTTTTGTCAATTCTCTTCAGCAAATAACTTCTTTCTGATATAATTTACAAAATAAGTCAAGACAGATAATTCCCTTGAAAAATATGCTGTCCCCACCAAAAAGAAAAAAAAACAAAAACACCACCTGAAGATAACTAGAGAAGTGACCAGTTTAAATATCATTAAATATAAGATGATCACACATAAAGAGTAAAATTAAAAAGTAATTGCAACATACAAATCCGATCTTTTAAAAAATGATTTTTCATTTTTTCTCTGAAACAAGACATTAAAATCAGATAGCTGTAAAGAAAACAATTGGAAATATACTAAACACAACACTAATTAAAAGTATTCCCTAGTTAAAATATTTTCTTAAATTAAAATGCTGCCTAAAAGAAAAACCAAATTATTGTTTTTAACACTAATAAGAATCTTAGGAAATACTGTTTTAATTTAGTATTTAGTATTATTTAATATTATTTAGTATTAGTAATGTTAGATTTTAACCTATTTTTATTATCTTTTAATATCTTAAAAACAAATACAGAGTTTGTTTATTTAACCATGAAAATAAAGTACACACTATCTACAAAGATAAGTATTACTGAACAAGTGAAAACAACAGGTATATTTAATAAAAATACATTTAATAAAAAATAAAGGTTTTTTAAAGAAAACCATTTTGGTTGCAATAATCATGACTTTGATTTATCACCCATGAAAATATTACAACTTCAATCAAAGTAATAGTACATTTCTGTCTATTATTATAAAAATAAGTCACATCTATATGCTGTTTAGTGAGTGTGTTGAATATAATTGTTTTTAGTGTACACATTTTGTCTGATATAACCTATTTATATATATTTTGTCATTTATTGTCTTTGGAAGATAATTTCTCTAAAGAAATAAAGAGAGAAGTTAATTTAATTATGATTCATTTTTGACTAGTATTTCTTTCATCTTAATTTCATCAGCTTTTTTCTTACAGCTACTCAGGCCATCAGTCTATGGTCATTAGTAGTGATTAGATGAACAGAAAAGGATGAAATTTTGAAACTTGTTGTGAGCAGGTTAATGCACTTCCCAACTTATTTCAGGTTTTAGCAGCATCAATGTTTTTGAAATTGGGAATAACACACTGTCTCCTTAAATACCCACAAAAAAATGGCGGACTCAGGATGTGAGTTCACGTAAAGAAATGACAAGAACTGATATATATATACAAACAAATGATAATGTATTAACAACAAAGGTATACAAGTGACAAAGACAATGATGTGTGTAACAAAAGAATGTGAAAACCTTTTTGAGCAAAGTATGTGTAGTGAGAGAATGTGCATATGTATGTGTGTGTGTGAGTGTGTGTGTATGTTTGGTAAGTTACATGGTGACAAATAAGTGGATAAGTTAAGAGAGTGATAAAAAATTATTGCAGAGTATTTATAGTCCTGAGAGCGTCTACTAGGAGTTGTTTCAAAAATTAGGAGGAAGTAACCCAACAAACTAATAAGTAAATGGCAGCAAGTGTAAAATCATGGATGGCCTATTTATCTTCACATTATCACACCCAATCATGCTCCTGATACCCAAGTGGATGAGTTGCCATAGTTGCCTTCTGTTCTTCATTATTGAATGGTGACTTGTAGCCATGAACATTTTAATCTTGGCAATCATGATCATTGTGAATTTTTGGAATCAACAACACATCATCCATTATTATTCCAATCCATAAGCACTTACCAAAACAACAAAAGGAAATTTCACCAAACATAGCATCAGATAGGTTAACAAAATATCTTCAAGAAGTAGAAGGAAGAAAAAGTTTAGAGTTAAATAAATACAACCTCATGGAACAAACACTGAAAAAATGTGACAATGTGAGCATCTTAAACATTGCCAAAAGAGACATGAAAATCACAAAATAAATGACAAGAGGCAGAGCAACCACCATTTTGAAATATACCTAAAGAGAGGAAAGAAGGCAAGCAACTATAGGATTATTTTTAATTGGACAAAAATGGACACAAATCAATAGATTGATTGACTAGAAAATTCATAATCCAAATTAATAGTAGAAACCTAATGAAAGAAATGAATATCTGGACAATAGTGCTTGTAATATCCATGGATCATTTTTAGCTGGACAGTAAAAGGAAACAAGTCAATGGATTGATTGACTTGGAAACTCATAACCATGGACAAAACACTACATTAGAAAGCCACTCCAGACACATTATATCTAAAACAAGAAATAACGTGGCAGAAGTGTCATTGGCATCAAAGACTTTGTCTAAATGGCTAAAATGAAATTGCATCAATACATGCAGCAATGCAATGAGAATATTATTTATGAAAAATTATTGTGGGACAAGAAATATTTAAAAATGGCAAATGATGGTGTAGTGAAGAATAGAAGAAACAAAAATGCGAAAATAACAGATAAAAAATTATGGATATGGCTATGCAGAGGAAACCTAGAGAGAAATGGAATCTCATTACTGAATAAATACTTATAGGCAAGTTACATAAAAATTCTGAAAAACTAAGCAAAACAAAACAAAATAGCAGATGTTACCTGTGAGGTGAAAGAGATGAAAATATACCCTACATAATCAGTGACTGTAACAAAGTGAACCAGAAAAAGTATAATAATAACCACAAGTGAATAGTTAGTATAATACAAATATTTTGGCTTCAACCATGTAGAGAAATAGTGTCAGCACAAAGCAGATACAAAAATTACGAAATAGTTTAGGATTTACACACCCACACTAATCTATTTGTTTCAAATAATAAAACAGGATGTGATTATTACAAATAAGAAAAATTGCAATTGCTTCATTATGGATGTATTGACAGGTTTGCCATATCTCTTTCCTGCCTGAATCCCCCACCTTTGAGCCATGAGAAAAGTGTTTCTGGCCAAGTGTGTGGGCTTCTTCTCCATTGCTCAGAGCTGTACACCAAAATGAAATTCACAGGAATTGCCTCGTCAAACTCTCTTTGATTTACAGCCATTTCCGCCATCACCATCAAGGTGGTGGCAAAGGGAATAGGGAGAGAGGGTGACAATCCTGAAGCTAGTATGCAAGCGGGTGCTGACAATAAAAAAATGTGAATGTCCCAAGAGACTACAGGATGAACGTGAACCATAATTGAATAATATATTGGAAAAATACCAAAATCTTTCTCAGATGTTGAGAAAGGTTTGGAATATGATTGTCAGAATGGTTTGTATACTTGAAACCAATACCAGAAACAATGGAATTGAAAAGGGATGAAATGGAAATGTTTGAAACTGTACAAACCATGATGTTGTTGAGATCTATGAGGATACTAAGGAGGGTGCTGGAGATTTCAGGAAATTTGTCCCAATTTTCTGCAATGACCATAACATATCTGGTATGAATATGCAAATACTTCAATGATAATAATAATGATAAAAATGATAAATGAAATGATGCTACACAAATCATGGCTCAAGAGGGTTGTTTTTTTTTTAATTTGGGAAGAAGAAATATCCAAGGTAATTTGGGTGTTATATGATATATGACATGTGGGAATATTCTTAGCTGGAGATTGTCTGAGTGGAATGGTTTACTCAGCCTGAAGGTATTTCTAACTGGTCCTCACATTCATAGATATGATGGGTATATTGGACTTTGTATATTTATACTCAATAATATTGATGAATGTGCTTGACATAGCCTTATAAAACTGGGTGTAATGAGGGGCCCAGACATTGTGATGATGATAATTATTATCATCATCACAATGTCTGGGCCCCTAATAATAATGTTCAACGTTATTGAAAACAACTAGAATGCTGAAGAGGAAATTTGTTGTCACTTAATCTTTACTGAAAGCTGCTATTTACAATTGGTGTAAATGCTCAATGAATGAGTGTGTGAATGTGTAAATGAATGAATAATGATGATAATGATAATGATGATGCAGCAACAACAGCAGCAGCAGCAAAAAACATGAATTCAAAAGTGGGGAGAAAAACAACTGTATGAATTGACATGGATGTGACTATACAGAGGAAACCTAAATAGAGAAACTGAATGGCAGCTCAGAACAGCTCCCTAAGAATCAATTAAATATAGCAGGTGAGGATAGATAAGACACAGACAAGTGCTGAATCATGATGATGATTATGATGATGATTATGATGATTATCATCATTATCCTTAGTCCCATAATCAGCTGTTGACTCACAGCACAGCTGACCAGCTCTCACCGTATATCATAGTTACACACTAATGTATTTTCCAGTGTAGTGTATATGAAAATAAAGTTGAGACAACCAGATGCTTAAGTGAATGCAATAAATTAGTTGAGAAGTACCAGAACAGACATGAATGGGCATGAAGGGTATTCCATCAGGAACTGTGCATGTGACTTTGAAGAAATTCAGAAATAAATTTTCAGATATGTATAGCTTTACTAATGAAACAGCTAATCAAACCTCAGATATGTTTTTATATTATCTGCCAATTTCTAAAATAGTTTCTTTTCTTATTACCATCTACTTATATACTATAGCAAATAATATTACTGAATTAAATAAGGCAATAATGGTTCTTATCTATTATGAAAGGAATGTGCTGTTTCAATACACTCTTTAATGTTTATGTTTAGAAGGTTAAAGAGTTCTTTCTATAAACTGTGTTAAATTAGGAGGTAGTCAATGAAATAAGAGGCTATGGTGGTTCCGTCTATCAGCGGCACACAGTAGGGAATATCAGTGGTGATGATGCTTGGGATTTATCACTACAGATAACATAGATCTGAAAATTTTTCAAATCCTCCAGAATGTGATAAAAACAACAAAGATAGGGATACTAATGACTCATGCTTAT
This sequence comes from Acanthosepion pharaonis, assembly GCA_903632075.3. Classification (NCBI taxonomy): domain Eukaryota; kingdom Metazoa; phylum Mollusca; class Cephalopoda; order Sepiida; family Sepiidae; genus Acanthosepion; species Acanthosepion pharaonis. The sequence goes on from CAHIKZ030001284.1 coordinate 585,760, forward strand.
TTTTTTTAATTTTTTATTTAATTTCAAAATTTTATCAGGTGACAAAAATCAAATTAGTACACATTAAATTCATGCTTGGGTAAAACAAGAAATTATTATAGTATTTCAGTCATTAATTAGTAGACATTCTTTATCTGTCTATATTTCTGAGATGAGGTGTTATGTACACTATTTACATTGTTCAGACTATCATCCTCATCTTTGTTGCCATATTTATCACAATGTTTTGGCCATTGTATGCTCCGGTCTTCTTCTACCCGAGCAAGTGAAATAAAGGGTTCAGTTTGACATTCCAACCACCTGAAGAAGGCCGAAGCATACAACGGCCGAAACATTGTGATAAATATGGCAACAAAGATGAGGATGATAGTCCAAACAATGTAAATAAAGTAGACATTCTTTATTTTACTATGCACACACTAGTATTAGAGGATCTGTATTTGATGTGAGCAGGAGTTTTCTCATTAAAAAAAAGATGTGGCAGGTGATGTGGGTGAGGTGGGTGGGTGATGTGGTAGGAGTGGGTGGGGTTTAATCTTAAATATCAGCCAAGAAAATACAGGGTGTGGCAGAAATATACTGTACCTCTCATAAATGAGCACTTTGATATGGTGCAATGGTTAGTGAGATTATCTTGCTAGATCAATTACAGTTGAATAGTGAGTTCGACCCTCATTGGGGGCTCCATACTTTTGGCCTTGTGCCACATCTAAGCTACACTTTGAAAATTTTCATATACCTCCCAGAAATAGCTCCTAAGACGTTTTCATCTAGAAAAAAAATATCTTCTTCTTACTGTTATACCGGAGGTATAATTTTTGCAGCACCCTGTATTAATTTCGGGTGTAGAAAAATCAATATTGTACCTAAACTTGTTAGTACGTGTTTTATTTCACTGAATGGAGCAGATAAAAGTGTAAAATAAAAAAAAGTTTTTGTTACACCATCTGCCTCTACCTACAATAATACATCTTCTTAGCAATAACTAAAATATATTGACGTTCTTTCTAAAATTGATTGAAACATAAAATCTTATACAATATTGATTGAGAATTTGAGATTATTTACGGTTACAAATTACACCCGATAAATGAATTAGTGACAATTATCTTTCCTTTTCTCGTTATGAAAACTAAAACATGTCTTTTAATACCACTTTAAAATAAATAAAAGAATTATACAAGAATTCTATTTATTTATTTTACGACAGTAAAAGTTTATTTTAATTTAAAGTTAGTTTTTATGTGATCGTTTCATATTTGTAGCCTGACTTGTGGCTAAAACAGTTTGAGTTGTATAATTCAATTCCCAGTGGTGCCAGAGTCAATTTTGTAGTCCATATTGTTATATTACAAATCTTGAATAACTTAGAAACAAACTAGCCCTATCCACCTGAAAGACTGACCTAGTAAATAACACTCAAGAGTAAGACTTTTCTTCCTTCTATCAGTTGGTTAAACAATAACATTTTTTAAAAATTAAAATGTGACACAAAAAATATGGCTACACTACAGCCAATTTTCGCATCGTACAAAAAATGTTTAATTCCTGTTTTATAACTAAACAAGTTAGTAAATGTAGTTTGCACTCTTTTCTATCTCCCACACCAACATCGGAGTTAGTACATAAATTGCATTTCATGAATCGGTATTGCTATGACGGCGAAATTTTTACCTAAGTGTAGCTTAGTTGTAATGTAGTATAAAGCCGAAGTATGAGGCACTCAGGGAAGCTCGAACTCTCAGTTGTAATTGATCTCTAACGAGACAAGCTTGTTAACCATTACACCACCTCGAAGTGCCCAATTTTCCCTGTTGGAAACACACCACTGTGGCTTGTGGGCAGAGAAAAGTGCTAAGTAATTTTTAAGAATAAATCAAAAGAAATATTTTAATTTATTTAATAAAGTTTAATGCTGGAAATCTCCTCAGAAATGAAGAAGGGATTTTTGTTTGAAGCAAAAGAAATGTGGTCCTACAGAAAGATGCTGAGATTGCCGTAGACCGAACATGTGAGCAACGGCAAAGTTTTCGAGAAAATGAAAATAAAAAGGACATCAGGAAAAGATAGTTGAAATTTCTAGGGCACACAATGAGGAAAAGGGGCTTGGAAAATTTGATACTCACGGGACAGATTGAAGGCAAATGGGACAGAGAGGAAAACAACGTAAAAACTTACCTAGCGAGCTCGTGTCTGATAGAACAGACTTTAGGAGTATTAAGATCTACAAAAGAAAAAAAGAAAAAAAAAAAAGAAGGCAGGGAATTATGCAGAACCATGATCGCCAACGTCCTTAAGGGACACGGCACATAAGAGTATTTTCAATTAAATTTTTGCGGAAAGTCATTTAAATTATTGCAATTTTTAAATGAAATAGTTCTCTTTTAAAATAATAATTAAAAAATAAAATTTTTAATAAATTCAAATTTTATGGAAATACTATTTTTTTACTTTTATTTTTATGCAATATAGATTTTTTTACTTATTTAATTAGTTTGACATAGTTATTGCATAATAATAACTAATGAAAATATAACTTGTTTTCTGATTTTTTTTCCCTACTAACAATCTCGACGAGTTACTTAAAAAATGAATGACTATTAGAAATTGCTGCAGATCTGATACATAAATGTCATAAATGACTTGGCTTAAGTTTGCAAATTTGGGACAAGCCTGAAAATAACACAATCAAATTCAAATCCCGTTGATGTTTAAAAGCAGATATTTTTCGCACGTAAATGCCAAGGTTCCTTTCTCACGTTGTAGATACGACGGGGAAAATGACATGAAGATGCTAAAAAACTTGTCACGCACCCAACCACACCAATACCCCTCCCACACAAAGAAAACAATCAATAAAATTTTGATTAGTCTTTACACAGATACACTGTTTTATTTTTATTTTTTTTCACCCTTTGTAACACTAAATGTATCCTAACTTACGTTATTGAGTTTTAACTTTGTGCATTTCACTTTCCATGTAAGAAGAGTTTGGCTCGTTTTATTACAATATTTTTAGAAAAATAAAATTTTGCTAAAAGAAAAGGTATGTAATGTGTGTATTCCGTAATTTTAATTTTAAATAATATTGTTATATTTGCTACTTGATTACTTACTACATTTAAATTTTATTTGTTGCTGTTGTTTCCTGTAAAATTCTCTGGTTAAGGTTTTTTTAAAATGAACCAAAAGAAAAAAAAAACACTCTCTAAAAAAACTAGTTTTTTTTTTTATGTGTCTGTGTTTGTAGAAAATAGTCAAAAAAAAAAAAAAAAAAAAAAAAAAAAAAAAAAAAAAAAAAAAAAAAAAAAAAAAAAAAAAGAAAAAATCAAATCAAGTTCCAAGAAAGGAGAGATGAACTTTGGCTTCTAGTTTAATTATTAGTCATCATAAAAAATAAAAAAAAATATGATGCCAACGAGATACTGATGAATAGGATTATCCGTACCCCCGTGCATATAAAACAGATGTCATCTGGTTATCATGTTTTAAAAAGATAAATAAAACTAAAAGCATAAACAAAGGCAATTTTCTCGTGTCATCAAAAAACTTTTGGTTTTTATTCAATAATTTCACTAGCGTCACCATTATTATTTTTAGAAATAAGAAGCGTTTTTGTTTTTTTTACGTATGCATCCACAGATTCAATAAATTAAATATATTTGTGAAAATAAACATGGAAAATGTCGCATGAAGTATTTGAACAATTCAAATTTGTACAAATTCGAATCGTTCAAATAACTCATGTTCAGTCATTTGGCCAGATTTTAGCAAGTGGGTTGAATGAAGAACCTTTCAGCTCCCACTTCATAGTTTGAAAAATAATCTTTTTTTATTTAAGTGTAAAAAAAAGCATTAAGATCTCAGAAAATGTGCCATTCAAAGAAAAAAAAAACATAATTTTTTTGTTAACTCGCTTTGCTGAAAATAGGTCTGTTAAAAAAGCAGCATTTTTGTAACCAAAGCTTTCTAGTGAATAAATGGAAGAATAGAGGGTTTTTCGACTCTTTATTTAAAAAAAAGAAAAGTTATCAAATATTTAAAGTTTTTTGTTTTTTTTTTATTTCCGAAGCAACCAAGGCTTTAAGTTATATTCATCGGGCAAACAATGATAGGAGAATTTCTGATTCATTTCTATGAAGTGGGTGCTGAAAAGTTCTTTGCTCGACCCACCTCCTAAAATCGGACCAAATGGCAGTTCTTTCTTTCCTAAAATTCTTTCTTAACCCCCCCAAAAAAAAAAAAAACAACAACAACAAAAAAAAAAAACTTTTCAGTTTCACCATATCCATGTATTGATGCTGGACAATTACAAAGAAATGTGACTTTTTCTTTTCTTTACTTTTGTGAGGACGCTTTGGTAATCAATAAGAACTGCATTGTTATCCAAACGGCTGTCATCAATGAATGCATTCATTCATTAAATTTTTCTAAACAGATTATATTTTCCGTTATTTATAGGGAATTGTTTTGGCAATGACGTCTCGAAGCTGTCGCACTGTCAGTGTGTTTGTATGAGAGGGAAAGTGGGGGAACATTGTGGATTATTATCGAGTAAAAGCTGTAGGCATAAAAAGCTGAATAAGAACAATCTACCTTTATAAATTTAATAAAGGGTTCCGTTCACAATTCTGAGAACGTTGTTGTTGTTCTTCTTCTTCTTTGGGAATACCAGTTTGCTGTAAGCTTGGTCGTACAGGTGGTATAATGGATGATGGCTCAGAATTATTAATTAGAGAGCTGAGTTCCAATTCCAATTGGCTTTGTTATATTAATTATTTCACTGCTATAAACTTGGATGCCCTGTTGGTATAATGGATGATGGCTCAGAATTATTAATTCAAGGAGAGCTATAAACTTGGATGCCCTGTTGGTATAATGGTTCCAATTCCAGTTGGGTTTGTTATATTTAATTATTTCACTGCTATAAACTTGGATGCCCTGTTGGTATAATGGATGATGGCTCAGAATTATTAATTAGAGAGCTTAGTTCCAATTCCAGTTGGGTTTGTTATATTCACTTACATGCAAATACCTTTTGGAATGTTATGAAACCCCCTTCATCCCCTAATTATGGGTTAATTAGTAAAACTTGTATCATTAAACAGTTATTATCTCCAGAAACAAAATTCTTACAATCTAAAAGTATTTTCTGGTTTAAATATCTTGCAAAGGGTTGATAAGCCGTAAAAAACAAATCAGACAACAAAAACAAACTTTCCACAATTTCCTATCTTTTGTACCTCTTAGTAAATTTAGCCTTTTTGCTGTTTCTCCTAAACCCTGTTCTGCCATCGATTTACACAAGCTCGCTAGGTAGGATATGTGTTTTTTTCCCCCATCCCTCTTGTCTTCAATTTGCCCTCCGAGTATCAAACTTTCCAAGCCCTCTTTCCTCATTATGTGCAGTAGAAATATCAACTGTTTCTTCTTCATGATAAGTATAATTGTTCCTTTTGTTTCTATACTCACCGATTTCCATCAATTATATGGTAGTTTTGAAAGGGTTTCTTCTCATTGCAAACCTAAATTTGATAATCTAGTCTGGATAGGATTTTCAGTGTCAATCATATATATATATATATATATATATATATATATATATATATATATATATAGAGGGGTGGCTAGAAATTTTTTTTTCCTTTTCTATGGAGAGTTAAAGGAATTAATTACATACAATGATAAATGTTAACCTTTCCTTATAACTAAACATTCGATATTCATTGACCAAGTAGTCAGTGTTAAATGAAATATTTGTTGAATAAAGTTATGATTCTACAAAACTAATCGGTCACCGAATTTTTCTGATGAAAAAAAAATTAATCATTCTGAAAACCTCTCGTGGACCACACTGAATAATCTCGCGGGCCGTATTTTGTGCTCTTTTATGAATCATGGTCTTTTCTTTAAGCAAAATTAGAATTAATGGAGGAGCTTTGTTATAGACACCGTGGAGTGATAGGATTTGGAACTAGGAGTGAGACCATGTTGTATTTTGTATTTTAATGTTATAGTAAAATGACTTATGAGAGAATATAATATATGAATTTTATACATCAAACTAAAGGTGTGCAATTGAATGAAAAACATGGAAAAATCCTACGTAACGGGTTTCATCTACCAAAAAGACTTTTTATTTCTTTTTTTTATTAAGCTGAAAATAAACAGTTCTGACTTTCACGATATATTTACATCTAGGATCATATAAAATTTTACATTTTTTAACAAAACCACTGCTATTTCAAGTGGGATATTAAAGAAAACAAAAGCTGTAAGGAGCTGAATGAAGTCGGCTGGATTGTGAATGTAGACATCTCGAGGATTTTTTCTGTTTTCTGTTTTATCATTAATTTACCCATACAAAAGTGAAGATAAATTAAACAATCAACTGCTGCTATCTCCTGACGAGTTGATGGACCGATTGCTGGAGGGTCCATCTACGAAACTCTAGAGTCGGGATGCTGAAAATAACATCAATCAGCTGTCAAATTTTATAGTGAGAGATAGAATTAATATAAGTAAAAGGTTTGTCACTTAGCAGACTGGTGTTACCTTCAGCATCCTGACTCCAGAGTTTTGTAGGCGCCCCCCCCCGGGAATAATAACGATAACAAAGATAGTGTGAAGCCAAATAAATTACTTTTTAACTTATTTTAGGATATTACATCGAAAACATGTCAAAATCGCTACACAAATTCAGTCGTGTTTCGACGCATATCAAATGCATCTCATCATTTTGATACGCATCGAACCACGATTCCAGTTGTGTAGCGGTTTTGACAGGCTTTCGATGTAATATCCTAAAATAAATAAAATTGCACTACTTTGTCTAGAGCCCTCTTTTAAATTAAATGTTATGAACGTTTGAATTGTGCTCTATTTGTTCTCATCTTACCTGGACATATATATATATATATATATATATATATATATATATATATACATATAATTTATTCGAAAATTATAGCGTAAATATGTTATGAAATCACTACAAAAATAGCCATTTTCTTTCAACACTTCTGGTGTCTTATCAAGTGATGGTGTTGAATGTAGAATAAAGAGTTTTTTCTTATCATGTAATGGTGTTGAATGTAGAAAAAAGAGTTTTTTTTTTTAACTTTTTATTCTACAATCAACACCATTAGATGATAAGACGCCAGAAGTGTTGAAACAAAATGGCTATTTCTGCAGTGATTTTATAACATATTTATGTTATAATTTTCGAATAAATTATATTTGCTCTACTCTGTATTGGGCACTCTTTTAAGAATAGTATTTTTTGGTTATTGCAATTTATTCCGTATACACCAATCCTATACTTGTATATATATAACAAAAATTAGAAGATATATCAGACTTAATAAATTAATATAAATCTCTGAGAATGACAGAGCTCCAATACAGACAACAATTGTGCTTTGATCTCAACAAACATTTTGAAAACACACCTAGAGCATGTGAAGACTTCACATAAATTTTTCAGTTATTGTGCGATGTACAATGTCCTAACACGTCAAAGGTATTATTAATAGAATCTGCCATTGAACAGTGGAAAGTCGGACACAGTACAAAGTACAACACCAGATTTGTCGCGTCCCAATTCGATGAGATTTGAAATAAGTGGTAGTCAAGAGATCAAGTTGCAAAGTTTCTTGTCGTTTTCATCAGACCGTCTTTTCATAGATTGGAAAGTTGCAGGACCACATAATGAGCAGAGAAAGAATGCAGACTGAGAAAATGAAGGATTTCTACAAAATAACCGAGAAGGCTACACTGATGAAACTATTACTTCATGACACTTTCACAAGATAATCATAAGACGTTTACAGCATATTTCAATAGGTACAGAAAGAAGCAGAACACTGTAGTTCTAGGTGCACTAGATGTATATGTATTATTGTTGAGGAAAGTCCACAAGAGAAACCATGTCGAAATTATGGGAATCTTAATATATTTAGAGGCTTACGGTCACATCACGTTGAAATACCAGTTCCCGTACGATCACCGAAGTTATGCAACATTGTGATGTCTCTTACATCATACCAGCAGGGATAGACTTGTGCTCACTCTCACAGGAAAAATAAAACTTAGAGAAATAGTGCTAAAAAAGCATGTTAAATTGTAAATTAAATTAATTTCTGTACTGGAATGTATTTATATTTATTTATGTGTTTTAACGTTGCATACAATAAAAGAAAGTCATTTCATCTTACAACAAGCAAGGTGCCGAGGAGAGAAAATGGACATAGCGAAGATAATGAGTTTGGCATTTTTTGATGCGAAGTCTCTTTTCAGGCAAGAAAAAAAATTCTATTGCATGCTGAAAGAGCTTTTATTATTGAGGTTTTGCTTATTTTATTTTATTAAACAAAGTTTTAATGTTATTTGTTTTATTTTATTTTTATTTATGATATACGTTATTTTTAATTTTTATTTATTAATAATAATATTTAATATTAATATTAATAATATAATATTAATATTAGATAATATATATTAATAATATAATATTAATAATATTTATTATTAATAATAATGTCCCTATAACGTCTAGCCTGTTTTTTCTAGATGGCTGACCGCTTGGAAATACCAGGTATTGTAAGCTTGGATGTGTGGGTGGTGTAATGGATAATGGCTCAGAATTGTTAATTGAAGAGCGGAGTTCCAATTCCCATTGGGTTCGTCATATTCACTTACACGCAAATACCTTTATGAAAGATGTAAATATACTTTTTTCTCCGCCACCAGTAAATAGTAAGGATTATATCACTAAATTATTATTATTATTAAAATCTAAAAAACAATTTTCCAACTTTAAATAACCCGCAAAGGGTTGATAAACCGTAAAAAAAAACGAATCAATCAATAAATAATAATTTAGTGGAATTGATGAAGATGGAGAATCCTGCTTGGAGTACTACCTAGGTAGCGTTCATGCCGCACTGAAAAAATGAATATTCATGTTCAAACTCAGAGAAAAATAGAGATAAGTATAAAAATGAAAAAGTAAATATTGTGTCACAGTTGTGACAATAAAGTTATTGTGTCAGATGTAAAAAAACAAACAAAACAAAAAAAAAAACAAAAAAAAACGACGTTATTCTGTAGCAAACGGCGAAAAACCGGTCAGTTTGTAAATAGTTATAAAAGTTACAAAGATCTAGTCAAACCGGAAGAAGAATCTGAGTCAGGTAACCTCCACGATGAAGATACTTATATAGCATCGACGTGTTTTGAATAAAGTCCAGAAAAACCAGAAAGTTAAGAAGCTTAAGCTGTTATCTAACAAACATAACAAGACGTTCTTAAAGGCACAAGTTATTGCGAACAACATCCTAAAGTCGGTAATAATAGATACAGTTGACAATCTATGTGGGACATTGTAATCGTAAAAAAGAAAAAATAGTTTTCTTCTTAAAATTACAAGACTCTACAACTGTCAACCTATTTCAGTCTATGGCAAAGCACGCTGAGTAGTTAACTTTGGGGATACATTTATCTCTTGCATATGGTATATAATTTGATAGTCGTGGAACTCATCCTGGCAAGCAATGTTATATTACAAGGAGACATCGTCAAATTCTGTCACCAAATGATTGCGTTACAACCAATGTTCATGGTTGATATTGAACTTAGAAGTGAAATGCAGCCTTGTCTTGTTAAATATCCACAGAATTTATATAGGAAAAGAGGAAAGAACACTAGCTTAGCTTCATACACATTCAAATGTCAAACCAGTGAAAATGCCACCATATGCTATAAAATTTGCAAAGGCGAAAGTAGTTTGGTTACGTTAGCTTGATTTTGTTTAGCGACATATCAACACCTCTATGGGTTATTTAATACCGAAATGTAAATATTTTATTTTTATCTTTTTGGAGATAATAATGGTTTTAGCGATACAGCTCTTACTAATTAACCCATAGCTAGGGGAAAAAATTGGATTCATACCTTTCCCAAGGGTATTTGTGCGTAAGTGAATATAACTCTGTTCTCCGATTAACAATTCTGAGTCATTATCCATTGCACCACATACAAATCCAAGCTTACAGCACCTGATATTCTCAAGTGGTCACCCATCTAGGTACTGATCCGGCCCGACGTTGCTTAACTTCGGTGATCATACGGGAGCCGGTGTTTTAACGTGATGTGGTCGTAAGCCATAAAGAAAAGCGATTAGACGAGTGAAAGACTGCACCATGGAGCTATCTAATGCTGTATTGTTACCAAAGACATGTGGATCAATAAACATCGCAATCGACATTAACAAATCTATGCAGTCCACAAATCAAACCATCCTCAGACAAGAAAGAGCAAACCTTTCCAGTTGTAAAGCATTCTTATAAATGGATTTTAAACTCCTGTTCTTGTAGATAGGACTGGCACCAGAGGCATGTTATCCTTCTAAATTTCATGCTAAAGATGCTAAGACTATTTTGATACAAACGAAATAAATCCAACCCAGAGTGAGTTGAGCGTTGCTCTTCATTCTGTTTTCACACACATATTAAAAAGACTCTTCTGATATATGTTGGTCATTTTCTACTATCAAGACAACGAAAAGAACATACTCAGATCATCATGATGGTTGTAATTTCAAACTAAACCATAACCCGGCAAAATACGACATTGGCAAATGATATTGTGTGCTAGCATATGATATCTAGTGTTGATGGAGTCAAGCCAGGCTCTGAAAAGGTGGAGGCACAGGACTATATCACAAATCCAAGTAGTAAAGAAAATTAAATAAGCTTCTTGTGCATGATTCATTTAAACACAGACGTCATAGCAAACTTTGTAACGCCGATTGCCATATTCTGTCTTTCTGAATCCTGTTCTTATTGTATTTTATCCTTACTAAAGTTTTTTAATTCTTCTCCACTCCATTAACCCATTGCGTCATAGTGGCATTATCGCCTTGCTTGGTGTGACATGATTGAAATAAAGTTAACGAAAACTCGGGAAAAGTAGCTGTCATTTTAGATGTGCAATTTGACATTAGAAATGCTCAAAGGAAAAATTTAAAGCATTATAAAAAAATAGATGCACAATTTCGATATACATAAATTAACTTTTTTTGTTGATGCCAATGTAACAAGATTTGATGCATTTCTTGCCCAAAGTGCATTTCTCTAAACTCTACAACAAATGCATTGCTGTTTCTTACTTTTCTGCTCGTTGGAAATCCTCTTCTGTAGTTCCAGGCTTGAAGGACATCTGATTCTTCTATCGGCCTATTTAGCCTTCTGCCTGATTTTAGCAAAATACTCGAGGCTCTAATCAACTCTAAATTAGTTGCGCATCTTACCTCACAGAATCTTTTTTCAGATAAGCAATATGGCTTTTACTTCTCTAGGTCAACTACTGATGTGTTTATTATTGGTAAAAGAGTCTATCACGGTTTAGATAAGAATAGTGAATATCAGGCTGTTGCTTTGAACACATCTCGAAAGCATTTGATAGGGTTTGGCATACTGGTCTTCTTCACAAGTTGAAGGGTTAGAGTATTTCTGGATGGATTTCTGAACTGATTCAGTTTTCCTTATTAAATTGTGAAATAAAAGTTCCCTTGAATGGCCACTCTTCTAGATCTTTTTGCATTAATGCAGGTATTCCCCAGAGCTCTATCCTTGGACCTACATTGTTCCTAATTTTCATGAACGAGCTTCTTGATGTCATCAGTTTTCAACTCAGTATCTAGGCTGATAACACAACTATTTACTCTTGTCTTAATAGTAAGTCTGAACGGTTGGATAAGGTTAAATTGGCAGCTAATCCAAAAAAAAAAAAAAAATGACCTACAGTTTATAGTTAACTAGGGCAAGAAGTATCTTATTAATTTTAATGCCTCCGAAACTGCTCTCTTTTTAATCCTCAGGGAGAACCCTTTTTTATCTTCCTTCAGCATGGCTGATGCTAACCTCCAGGAGAGTGGTTCATTGCTTCTTCTCGTGTTAACGTTTTCCGCTGACATAAAGTGGAGCGATTATATTGAATGAATTGCTAGGTTTGCTGCAAGGAAAGTAGGTTCATTGTGTCGTGCCAGATAATCTTTCTTGACAGAATCAATCTTATATATTTATTTGTCTTTGCTTTGAGTACTTCTGCCACATCTGATCTGGTGCCCCTGCTATATATTTAGAAATTCTTAATAAAATCCAAAGAAGAATCTGCAATATTATTGGTCTTGAACTGGCATCTCGGTTTCAGTCACTTTCATACTGCCCTAATGTATCTTTCTTGTGCCTTTTCTATAAATACTTCCATGGTAATTGTTTCAATTAACTTTCCTCTATGCCCCCTAGAGTTTATGAACTTAAGTGCAGTACTTGATTGGCGGCAAAGTCTCTCTCTCTTTTTTTTTTTTAAAGTTAAAATTGCTATGTGTATCTGTAAGTTCTATGCTAACAGTTTCTTCCATTTCATTTCTCATTTTAGTGTATTTCATTTCTCTTCCAGTGTCTTGCTTCCCAATCAACTTTGATCTTCAAAAAATTTAGATGCAATGTCAATCATTATCTTTTCAATTCTTGTTCATTTACTGTTTTCTCTCTCATTCATAATGTTTTCTTTCTCACATATTCTCTCTTAGTAACTCCTTGTGTCTTAGTGGCTTTATTGTCTTGCTTTCTATGCAAGGATTTAAGAAGCATAAAAACTACTCACTAATTAACATTTAGGTTTTGCTTTTACAGTTGAAATGGCTAAATGTAAGTTCTATTCTTTTCTCACTTTTCTCACCTGTGGAATTCTCTTTCCAGGTTCTTGCTGTCTAGGTTTGATTTTAAAAAATTTGAATGCAATGTCAATTGTTATCATCTGTTTTTTTTTTTTTTTTTTAAATTCCTGTTCTTTTATTGTTCTCTTGCCTTAGTGCTTTTTTCTCATATTCTTTAACACTCAGGCCCCCTGCCCTGCATCTTAGTGGCTTTATTGTCTTGCTTGGTGTGAAAGGATTAAAAAAGGAAAAAAAAGATGAATCGATTCTACAATTAGATTTATTTCAAGGATTATCAGTAGGGGAACAACTCTAGATGGGGGTGCAGGACAACTCAACAACGTCAATTCAACAGCGCCGACTGAGTGCCGGGTTCAATTCAGGACCGAGGCAACTCAGCACCAGAAAAACATTTTTTTTTAATAACCGAATAAAAGTAATTTATGAATTAAAACCTTAATTAATGAATATTTTAAATTAAAATATATTTTATATTAAATATATTTTATATTAAAAAATAAATTTCTTTACGTTTTACTTTATTAAAAATTATTAAAAGCAAAAAAATCAAATGCCTTATTTGAAGAAAAATATTCATTAATTAACGTTTTAATCCGTCATAAATTACTTTTATTCGGTTATAAAAAAAAAATTATGTTTTTCTGGTGCTGAGTTGCCTCGGTCCTGAATTGAACCCGGCACTCAGTCGGCGCTGTTAAATTGTCGTGCACTCTACCTAGATACCCATTGTTGTGCTCCTCTGCCAGTAAACTTTGACTTACGGCGATTCTGTAATTATTTGGTTGGTGCTATAAGAACTGTTACGGTCATCAGAGATCATAAACTTTTATGTGCAATCTTCAATCTCAAAAGAAAAGTTTTATTAGAGGTGAGAGAGAGAGAGAGAAAAAAAAATAAACCGCTAAAATATTCAATTTGAATTATACTATCAAAGTGGCAAAGATAAGCAGACAAATTGCATTTTGAAGCGTCGAAAGCCTTTCACAAAGATTTCCCTAGAGGTGGAGGAGGAGGAATGAATGAATGAATGAATGACCTCAACAACTTATTGTTTACACTGTACACTGCATTGACAAAACTGAATTAGAAAAAAAATGAAAAGAAGTCCATGGAAGGTAAAACTATAGCAAGATTTTTCGATGCTGTTGCATCGGGGAGAATTGGACTGCTAAATTTGTAAATGAGCAGATAAAAATGGCTCACCCAAATTCTTAAAATAACTGAGAAATAGAGGAATATTGCTCAAGGATTAATGTATTTCGCCACTAGAAAGTTTGCAGGAGAATACCATAGCAATGATTCATAGAACTCAATGATACAACTCAATGTAACAACGATTGCGGACTCCAGTGATAAAAAAGTAAGTTATTGGAGTCTGTATAAGAGATATCCAGGTGCCATCAAACCATTTTGTGTTCACTTTCCTAAAATAAAAATGAGGGAATGAGTACTGATATACAAAAACAAGAAACCTAATAATGGTACATAGTGTTTTCCCCAAATATTTGGTTTATTAGGCGCACAGAAAAAGGTCTCTTATAGTGTGAAATTGAACAGAAGGAATTTGTTTAATTAAAATAAATGTATGTCAAAAGAAAAAAAGTGTGAAAGGATTGCCCAAACATTTTGTGCGCCGAATAAAAATTAATCTAGGGGGAATATTCATGTGAAATTGAGACTTATATTTGTTTATAAAGTTATACCCATTATAAAGGAAATATATAGCGAAAGTTCACATGTTGTTGTTAATGTTCTTCTTATCTGTTAGGTGTCGATAGATCAATCGTAGCAACCAAGCGCCTGTTGTTGAATGAGGAGTTCCGAATGAAGAATTATGATAGCAGCCATATATCTTCGAGGAGGACTTGGTCTGCTTGATTATAATTCCAGAAGAACAAACATTCAGTTTTTAGTTTTGTTAGTTTTAAGGAGATGGAACTTCAGAACACTTCACATCAATGTGGCCAGTTTGAAAATATAAAGAAAGAAATGAATAGTTTAAACTTTAAATTTTTCGCATATGACTAAAATATTTTAGGCATATGCAAAACTAGGTGTGCAAACAATGGAGATTTTGTCAGTGAAAGACACAGGGTCATATATGCAAATGGGGTGAAAATGAGAGAGGAGTAAAACTGATATTAGACCCAGACATGTGGAAATGTGTTCTGGGATACTATATCAACTATCTGCTCTTGTAGTTAAGCTGAAAGAGAAGCCTTTTAATCGTAGTATTATATACACTGACAGTACAAAGTGCAGAATAAGAAATTTAAAGGTTTTACTGTACACTAAACATTACCACTACACGCAAGCCACCAATCTGTCACTGGATGACATGCCACTAGAATTTACCGCTTGTGGCCAGCTGTTGGGCCGACGGCGTATTCGTCTCGGCAGTGTTACCACTGGTGGACCGCTAGAGGACAGCCTACGTTGCAGTGACCACACCTCAGTGTAAATAAGAAGAAATTACAATCGTGATCGGAGACCCGAATGTCAAAATAGGGAAAACAAAGAGAAGGTAAAATATTTGACAAAATTCAAACTAGCAATTCGTAATGAACGCAGAGAAGAAAAAATGGGTCAAGTTGTGCATGGCGAACAACCATGTAATAGGCAATACCTAGTTTCAACAACGCCCAACACATTTATGAACTTGGAGAAGCTCGAAGGGAGAGCCAGAAAACCAAAATCGATTGGATAATGATTAATGAGATACAAGAATTCAATTTTACACTATAAAACATACGCAAGTGCCGACTATAGGAGCGACCACGTTCTAGTGATATGTAATCTTAGATTGAGACTATGGAAATAGAAGAGGACCAAGGTATCACCCAAATTGCAATACTCCTGAATGACCCGAAGGAGAAGTATACGGAGAGTTACAGTAGATAGAATGAAGTAAATGAGGATAGAAAATCTAATTAGGAGACATTAAGAGAAGCTCTAGTAAGTAGCATAAGTAAACGAGATCAACCCCAAGAAAACTAGACAAGAAAGAAAAAGAATAGATGAGAGATGAAATTCTAGGCACGGTGAAAAGCTGACAGCAAACAATGCCAATGTATAGCACAGAATATAGGACATTGCATGAGGAAATTAGGAACAAATGCGAGCAAGAAAAAGAGGAATAGCTCAACGAAAATGTACAGAAATAGAAAGAATGAGCATCACAGATATGAATAAAAGAACAGGACAAAAGACGTGCGCATCGACAGGATGCATAAAATCAAAAGAGGGAACGCCGATAATAGATATATAAGATAAGTATATGTGTTCTCGAATGACTTATTCAATCTTTTCAGGATTCATTATTGGTAACCACAATCTTAACAACATTAGATATGCAGATGACTCAGTGTTGATAGCAGTCACGAAAAGGAAACTACAGGAAAACCTACAGAAGGCTCTAAAGGAAAGCAAGAAGAAAGGGCTAAGCATCACCTGTAAAAATACATAATGTGTGGTTATCTAGAGCCCAAGATGCAAACTGCAAATTGGTGACACCAAAATCAAGTAAATACAAAAGTTTAAATATCTAGGAAATGTTTTAGCAGAGGACAAAAAATACAACATCGAAATCCAAAAGTAAAGTATAAAGAAACAAGAAAATTTCGTTACAAGGAAAAGTGTGCCGAATTTGAGGCAACAGAAATATGGTTCTACAGAAGGATATATCTGTCTCTATCTGATTGACACTGAAAATCCTATCCAGACTAGATTATCAAATTCAGGTTTGCAATGCGAAAAAACCCTTTCAAAAGAGAGTTGAAATTTTCAGGGCACATAATAAGGAAAGAAGGTTTAGAAAAAGTGACACTCACAGGACATATTGTAGACAAGAGGGGCAGAGGAAAACAACATATAACTTACCTAACAAGCTTGTGTAAATGGAAGGCAGAACAGGGTTTGGGAGATATAGCAAAAAGACAACATTTACTAAGAGTTACAAAGGACAGGAAATTGTGAAAAGCTTATTTTTGTTTGTCTGATTTGTTTTTTACGGCATATCAACCCTTTGAAAGTTATTTAAAGCCAGAAAATACATTTAGATTGTAAGAATTTTTGCTTTTGGAGATAATAATGGTTTAATGATACAAGTCTTACTAATTAACCTATGGCTAGGAGGAGAAGGAAGGTTCATAACTTTCCCAAAGGTATTTGCACGTAAGTGAATATAGCGAACCTAACGGGAATTGGAACTCGGCTCTCCGATTAACAATTCTGAGCCATTATCTATTATACCACCCGTACGTCCAAGCTTACAGCAAACTGGTATTCCCAAGTGGCCACCCATCTCGACGTTGCTTAACTTCGGTGATCGTACAGGAACCAGTGTTTGAACGTGATATGGGCGTAAAGCCAAATTGTAGAGAGAACCATGATCGCCAACATCCCGAAGACACACGACACATAGAAGAAGAAGAAGAAGAAGAGGAAGAAGAAGAAGAAGAAGTTCATAGTTACATTATACAATACTGACCGCTGTAAGGTGTTAGACTGAAGAAAAAGGAAAAGATATAGAATAGATGATGCAACTGTTAATCACAGTAGATTCTGACTGTATGATCAAATTGCATGGGATATGACGGAGGTGTGTCAGGGCGTGCCGCTTATTCTTTTGTATGTGCGTGTGTGTATGGGGGGCGGCCTTTTTTGCTTGCGGTTTTCATAGGCTCAATTTCCATTCGAATTTAGTTTACGTGAACTAAGGGAATAAAGGGAAGATAATAGGTCATGATACGAACAATCATTTTAGAGATTCTTAATGAATGATTGCAATGTAAGTGGTCGATAAAAAAGAAAAACAAGACTAGCATTATAGTTTTTGTTTGCTATGCTAAAAGAAGAAAAAGAAAGTGGAGGAAGAAGAAGAAAAAGAAGGAAGAGGAGAATGTTACCGTGAATTTCCAAAATTCAATAAAATTAAAAAGTAAAAACAATTGAATAACTAACACTAACAAAACAACTTTTCTCGATTTTTGTCTTTTTAAACCCAAAGAACAAAACGCTTAAAAACGGCTATTTATAAATATCAGAACGATTGGAGAATCCAATCAGCCTTTCCCTTAACCTAAATTAAGAACTTGTTTCTTTTATCAAAAAAAAAAAAAAAAAAAAAAGAAAAGAAAAAAGGTCACTTAAGTACATCTTCAATTAAAAAGACGAGTTTTTATTTATCGAGAAATGTTAGTTAGCGAGAAGGAAAAAAAAACAAACCAAAAACCTAATTGCAGGGAACCACTCCCACCTAAGATGTCTGCTGCAATATCTACATTCTTAAATTTAATCTAATAATTTAATAGAGTAAGACTGTAAGAATGTAATAATCATTAAAAAATATGTTTATGCTTATGGTGCATCACATCTTCCATTATAATCCAAATAAACGCTAAATAATAAATAAATTTGTCTGATTTTGTTTTGATTTTCCTTGCTCCTTTCTTCCCACTGTAAACATTTTTTTACTAAATCCTAAGTTAGAATGGCACACATGTAGTGAATTCTCTATTCCAGGGATTCTCATTTTTTTTCTCTTTCCACGTGCCCCTTTCGTTCTGCCCGACTGTGCTGGCGTACTCTGTCAGAAGATATTCCGGGTTATATTATTCAAGGTCAAATACGATAAACATTTCGCGGTTTGGCGTAGGAGGAGTGAAGTGAGAAGGAATATAGAAACAAATTGTTTACTTCTGGCGAGACATAATGCTCGCGAACTTTTAACTATAAAAAGAAGCGAAATGTCGAGACCGAGAGAGACTTCATCGCATACCCACTGAATCTTTCTCGTGTATCACTAGAGATGTACTTGTTTCCTGATTTCAAAACCACCTCTCTACTACATAATGTAAAGATGAAAAGGAGTTTTCTTCTGGATCCACGGTAGAACGGATTTCGAGTCGATTTTAGGTCCTTTTCTCTGGCCTTCAATATGACCAGAGAAAAGCACCTAAATCCACTCGCTTTGATTTTAGTTACTGCAGCAAGCCCAGTTGGATTTTCAGGATGTTGTAAATCAGGCAAGTCAAACTCAGGGCATATAGAGGGCCGCATCAGCCATATCTGCAGCCTCAAGGGCCACACCTGCTTACAGTCTTACATTAATCACAGCTAGTGGTAACTAAACTTTAAATACAAAATACTTACAATACAAGGTAGTACAATTTAATCATTTTTACATTGTCTTGATGATTGACATTGCTTTAGACAAACTATTCTCGATATATCAAGTTGGAATGTCTGTGTAGATCCCACTTTAATCAAAGATGACAAATGTTCATCAGTTAATTTGGTTCTGTGAGACATTTTTGTGGCCTTTATAAATGAAAATAACTTGTCACAGACATATATGGAAACAAACTGTTATGGTCCGGATTCCTTGTACATTTCCATCTTTTATGGAATAGTGAAGTATTATGGCTGAAAAGTTCCGTTAGCAGTTTTTGAAGTGTCAGATCTTGTTCACTCTCCAATTGAGTAGGTATTCTGCGTCTCATTTCCGCGTATTTGGTTGAAACTAGGCCTTGGACGTAAATTAAGCATTTGAAATTGTCCGCGCTGAGTTCCGATAATCTGAAGTCGTCACAATATTTGTTAACAATGGATGCGAAAGTTATGTAATCTTCGCTGCCCTTTTTTGTAAGGTTCAAGCATTTCCATCTTTTATGGAATAGTGAAGTATTGTGGCTGAAAAGTTCCGTTAGCAGTTTTATGGATACTTTGAACCTTAACGCGCTTGTTTTTCTGGGAAGGATATAATCTACGAATTTGGTATATTCACCTGTGCCTAATTTTCTTAGTAATAGGCGTACTTTACGTACGTCTGACTAATCTTTGCAGTCAAAATCATATAGATCTTCGTACCTTCGGAAGTAATTTGCAAAAGTTTTATCTTCGTCGGGTGCGTACTTGAAAATCTTCGATATTACTCCAAATAGCGTCTTGTGAGAGAACTGTTTCGTTCTCCTTATTTGTCATTGCACGTAACAATAATTCTTGCAATTCCAGATGTTTCTGTTCGTACCTTTGTTGCTGTTCAAAATGGATTTTGATAAGTTCCATAATGGTTGACTTAAAATCTTCCATGTTAACGTATTTTTTTGTGTGTAACCTGATATTCTGTAGCCTGTGCACGCAACAAAAAAAAAAACTTTCCTTTGTTGTCAGTGAAAAAGAATTTTTTTTTTTGAATTAGTTTCGTATTACCCTTTTAGGGTTTCCTCGTCGCCACTTGTTATGCGCGACGGATAGCAAAAAAAGGTTTGTCCTCCGCGTAGAGAGTTGGTTTCCTCGTCGCCACTTGTTATACTGTGGCGAACGAAATTTTTTTCTCTTCCACCGAATAAATTCGAATCTTCGTCGCCACTTGTTATGTTCCGGATTCCTTGTGCCACGGTGATAGTCCAAAGTAGAACCAATAAAGAAGAACTCGTACACAGGTATGGAATAACACAGATATATTTCAAACAGGAATATATACAGAGAAATAGAAGTGTTAGTATGAACAATCAGGTTTAGTAGAGAGAACAATGTAGTCTCGACCAGTATCACTATTCCAATGTCTTGCAGTAATTGTCTGAGCGCGACTCTGTTTCGGACTGCCTCTGACTCGACTCTTGACTCGACTTAAACTACTGACGATATTCAGTCACCCCCCACGAGGGTGTCATGTGACACAAGGCCTTTTTAACGTGGGCATTCCCGAGCCATTAGGCTCTAAAAAAAATAAGCCCATTTGAACCCGTATAAACGGGTTCAGGGCCGGTTTTACTTCCCCGAAGGAGACTCCACCCTTCGGCGTAGCCTCCTTCGGGTTCCTCCCGCCCGTAGGAAGAGAGTTTAACCGAACAGTCGGTTCAGACTTAAACTACTGACTCCCTGCCTACTGACTGAGGCGTAGAATTTATTAAGTATGGAATAGTCCATTATTATTATTATGGGTAAGATCCCATAACACAAACATTGCCATAATCTTTGTGGCAAACTTTCTGAAGTTCTTAAATGTCTGAGGAAGGTATGAAAAAAATCCAGGTACCCCTACTTCTAGGTACTTTCCCTTGAGTGTTGAGTCAGTCTGCATTTCCAGTAGTTCCATCTGTAGACTTTCCTCTGCCTGAACAACATCAAAAGTGAATTGTGCTGAGAATAATGCAAACTGATCTTCACAAGATGAAAAATCACAAAATCTTTGCTGAAGTTCCTTTGATAGCAATTCCAAGTAACTGCCGTACTTAGTAAAGATAAATGCAGACAATATTGGTAGTTTTTTCAATTTCTTGCACATAGGAAAATAAACTTGGGACTTCAATAAAGGTAATTTTGTAGTGAAACACTTGATATCATTATATAACTGAGTGATGAGCTTATTTTTACCTTGTAATTTCAAATTAAGGTCAATTAATCGGGTAGTAATATCCACTAAAATAAACTAGAGCCAGCTTTCATCTTTCAATTCATCTATGCTTTGACCCTTCATCTCCAAAAACATAATTTCATGTCGCAATAAAAAATATTTTCAGGCACTTTTGACATAAAAGCCACTGAACTTCTGTGTAGAATGAGACATTTGTGAACTAATTATTCACGTCTTCCAATAACTGGATAAACAGACAGTGATGCAGAGCATGACCATCAGATATAGTTCATTGTCTTTATGACAAAACTCAACACATGATTTAATTTTAAAATCTTAAGACATAAGTTCTATTGATGAATTATACAATGAAAATTCTTGAATTTTGAATATGGATATATGTTTTCTATTCTTGTGCCTAACTTGGCAGCAACACCATTATGTCTCCAAACCATATTGGTAGCACCATCAGTAGATAAACACACAAGTTTACTCAAATCAAGGCCATACTCATGGAGAAACTGTTCAACTTTCTCAAAAATGTCCTGGCTTGTTGTAGTATCATGAATTGGGACCAGTTCAATTAGTTCTTCATAAATTCAAAATTCATTGTCACAAGCCCTGATGAAAACGGCGAGCTGTGCTATTTCAGCTATGCCAACAGTCTCATCAGAGCAATAGAAAACTGTTCAAAACTTGATGAAAAAGTCTTCAACTGTCTACACAAATTAATCCCTTCAGCAACAGTGTTCCAGCTTAATGAAATATCTTGAAATAAGTGTGACTTCTCTGGACATACAATTTCAGTTGTTTTTAGAAGAAATCGCTTTATGAAATCTTCACTGTAAGATTTTCCACTGATGGTGATCATTTCAAAGCTTGCAGTAAGAGAACTAACGTTGCCTTTCTGGATTTTTGTTGCTCTGTTAACTTAACCTTGAATTTCTTTACTTTTGAAACATGCTCATCTCCTTCTTATTTATCATAAGATCGATGGTTTGTTTCATAATGTCTTTTCACATTCTTTTAGCGTCGCAATGCAGTGGTTGCAAATCAAACAGTTTAGCTTTTCCATTAACAGTGGTACAAAATTACTATGATTCCTACTTTTCTTGAAACACACATCCTTCTTCAGATAGTTTTCTCTTTTTAGAGATGGAGTAGTATTCGACATTCCTAAGGCAACATTTGTTCTTATTTAGTTGTCAAGGATGATCACATGATTAACCGGAAGTTAAAAATAGTCGCTGACATTCGAAAACCAAAACAAATTGAGACAGAATAAACAATCTAATCATACCAATTGAAAAAGATCTCACTGTTTTTAATAATTTGCATTACCCACATAGACAAAATTCTCGATATACCACGGCTATAGAAATCTTTGTGAGGGCCGCCAAGATGCATGTAAAGGGCTGCATGCGGCCCGTGGGTTGCCAGTTTGACACACTTTTTGTTAGTCACCAAGAAAAAATATTGAAACTAGAGGCCGATCAAATTAACATACTGACTAGGTATCAGGTAAAATTGACCCACACTTTCATCGGCCCACTATATCCGATTTATCATTATAAAAAGTTCACGAACGATTGATAAGCACGCATCTCCATGAACCAAAACGATGATGAATGACACCCTTTCATCATTACCATGTCTTCTCCAGCAATTCTTTCGGTGCTGTAAGTGCAGGGCCGTAACAGAGGTTTCGTAATTCTACTGCAATGCCGACGACATGCGAATAAATTCGCACAGCTCAAAAAACAAAACTGAAACAATTCAGTCACCATAGAGAACGCTTTCAGCTTTCCATCAGCATGACTTACGCTAAATCTCTAAGTAGAAAGCAACTCATTGCGTTTTCTGGTGCTAACGTTTTCCGGTGACATGAAGTGGAGTGATCAATTGGTTGGTCTACTGCTAGGAAAGTTGCTTTAGTGTCGTGTCAGATATTTTTCTCGCCAAAATCCATCTTATACATTTATAAATCTACCATTCACTCATGTATTGAATATTGCTACCATATTTGCTTTGGTGTACGACTTTAAGCATGCTATTAGATTGGCAACTATGACTCGCCGTTTACTGTCGAACTAGCTAGATAGAACCGTATGTTCTATTGTTGTAAAATAATAATATTATTACTATAGTTATCTGCCCTTTTTAAAGGATTATTCTCCCTTCATAGAAGAGTTCTAAAATCGTTATCTTTGTTTACACCTCGTGTGTCTTTTTGAGTTGAATAAAACCTAAATCGCTCAAAGGTATTTTCTTCAGTTTCGTCATTCGCCACAATTTATTCAACTAAAAAAGACAAACGAGGTGTAAACAAAGATGGCGATTTTAGAACTCTTCTATGAAGAGAGAATTTATTCTCTCGCCTATAGAACTCTCTTGCGGTTTTTTTTTAAATGCAACATCAAACGCCATCTTCTGCACCTTTATTGTCCTTTCTCCTCACTAAAATCTTCTCATTCTCTTCCACTCACAGTAATACCTTACATCTTAGTGGTATTATCACCCTGCTTGGGGTGAAATGATGAAAAAAAACAAAAAATTCACCAACCTATGAATGAATTCTTGTTAATATTGAGAACGTATCATGAACGCTTACCATATCGTTATCACAATGACACTTTAAAAACAAAAAATCAATTTTAATTTAATTTTTTTACCACTTACGTTAGGTTAATAATATATCTCAGTTAACAACTTTATCAGTAATTTCTGACTTTTATTCTTTTTCATACACACATAACGGAGAGGTGCCCCATTGAGGATCAGCTTAAAACACACCCTACGAGATAAGCGTTGCTGATCATCGCTCTACGAATAGTTTGTTACAGGACAACAATTATGAATCATCTGGTGAGGATCGAACTCATAACTTTATCGATGACTGCCTTGTGGAAAATTGTTTCAATTCTTTTGAGTGCCTGGGTAAAGAAAGAATATACTTATATAAAAGTGAAACTTACAAATGATTGTTCAGTGAAAGTTTTCTTGTACTTGCGACAGTTCTTTTACAATTTTAAACTACTGTAGTAGTGTAAATGAACAAATTCTTTCTGTTCAATTTCTCACCGAGTAAATGTCCTTCTTTTCTCGCGCACCTAATGACTAAATAACTGTTTTTTTTTCATTTGTAATTAAATTCCCATATTCTATATCACTGTGTAGCAAGAGTTCGAAACAAAACAAAAAAAAATTGTTAATTTAAAGAAGTTAAGAATAACAACATTTTTGTGGTAAAAAGCAAGAGCTAAAAAGTAAAAGACGCCAAAAATTTATAATTCAAGGTCATATGTTTATCAGTTCAAGGTCGTGAATTACAAGCCACTTGATTTTAAACGCGGACGTAGTAAAGGAAGGAAGTGAATGCAATCATCTATTTGATTGAGGAAGTGTTGGTTCCAATTCAAGTAACAATGACAGTAAAAAACATCGACCCCCCCCCCCGCAAAAAAAATTATAGACAAAACATATAGATGCATGCTGGGATTTCTTCCGAGCCAATCCGATAGAGCACTTCTCGGTCTCATGTGCCATATCTCTGTTCTTTCTTGTCTTGATCAATTGTCTGTATCACATTTTTGTGTATGAACACCGTTCTTATATTGTGAACATTTTTGTCTTATTACTACTTTTTTCTTGCATATATTGTTTGTTTACTTAATATTGTTTTTGCCTTGTTCTTTTCTCTTTTTTTGTTGTTATTGCTTATTGCAAACTTTGTCAATTTTGTTTGTTGGACATTTCTGCCAATTGAATTTAACCATGGCCAATGATTCTACGATAAAAATAATAATGATAATAATAAAACTTGTATTTTATTCTATTTTATTTAAGTCTCTGATCAGTGGTTTTGGGGTAACAAATAAAAGAAGAAATGATAACTAGGAGCATGTGAATTTTTTTACATTTGCCGGCAAGAGAGGAAACCATGTTTCGCAGTATGGCGTCCATTTTGTTATTCCTGTGTGGGATTGCGCCACCTTATCCGCCAGGGACTTCGCTTAACGTCCATTAGGTGGTGTGGTAACCAGTAATATAAAAAGAAAGCTCTCCCCGCCTCCTTCTCTCTATCTCTCTCTCAACCACAAAATGCGGTTGTGGCACGATATCTCATCCTCTCCGGTGAAACAGCCCCTACCTCGGGCGGTGATTTTAATTCCAGCCATTACTTCGTGGCACTCACTCACAGTATTTATTGTAAAAAATACAATTATGGCACAAGGCCGATGAAGGGGAGGGATTAAGGCTGGTCTACACTAACTATCTTATACCTAGCTAATCCGATTCACGACCCATTCACTCATTACAATTTGCCCATTCACCACAAAAACTCTTCCATCACCATTCAATCCTTCATACACCATAATACCGCATCATCTCAAGAGGGGGGGGGGCTACAAAACGCCCTCCACCCGTGGCACTCACTCACTCACATATACACACTATACAGCTATTCACGTACATATTTTTCTTGCTCCTTTCCGAGCTATGACTGTTTGCATAGAAATAAATATCATTTTCTTTCTTTTCTTAAATTTGTTGTTCTAATATATACACAAACACTTATAATCAACGTTTCCAAGTAGTAACCCCTCTCTTCCATCGCAGTTAATAACTGCGTAGAACACAAATTCTACATTAATCCAATATCCAAAATAGTTGGGTCAAATCTGTGCAAAAAGGGGATCACAGCACACTTTTAACTTCATACACTTTCAAAAAAAAAAAAAATCAGCAAAAAAACTCGATCTCCCATTGGTTAATAAATATACAAGTAGGCGCGACTATCCACCCACGCTTAACTAATTTTTACAGCTCGTGAGCCACCTGAAGCAAATAAAAAACAGAAACTCATTCACACTCGCCAGTGAGAATTGTGACATCAATCGAATTGCAACTAAACTTCATGTCACACAATCTTAAGTTTTTCGTTCATACGAACATTATACAAACTTAACAATATTCACACTCACTCATCAAAACTTACCAGTGAACTCTATTCCTATTCACTCACCAAATTCCTTACGCGGAAGTTAAACAAATTCCTGCTAACAAATCAACTTTATTTCTCAACATTCGAGAACATTGTATTACACAAAACAATCAAAGATAGATAACTTCTTTGGTCAGAAATTGCATTCAACTTTACAAACATTTACTACTTACATGAACAGTAATTTTTTTCTCTTGCAATTAATTTACAAAATCTTCAATAACAGATTCCAACAAACAGCCTTTCGGATTAGAACTCATTAACAAAATTTAATCTTTCACCAAAGTTGAGTTCAACATAAATTAAACTAACAAGATTTCAACTATATTTTTTGTAAAATATTTTCATTTGAAAAATACATTGAAAATTACTTGTTATTCAAATATTTGTCTGCAATCACATATTATTCTTGTTGTTTTCTCTTGTTTTTCCATTTTGCTTAACATATTCGTAGAGTAAAAAAATTGTATGGATTGATTTGGGCCGTCAACACCATTAGATAAATGGTAACCACCAAACTTTCCACTACGGTTGCATCCGTTATACTCTGATTTTTCACCACTGCAAACAAGTCGCATCACATATTTCCGTTCATCGCCGATGATTCCAACTGAAATAACGAAACACAAAATACAATAAAAACTGGTGGTGTTGGTGGTGCGGGGGGAGGTTCTTGGCCACCCCCAAATTTTATCAGTTGTAGTATTTTTTATAGAGTTTTATTTTAACAAAATACAAGAAAGAAATACAAGAAAGAAAAATACAAGAAAAATACAGAGCAACCTCGGTTCTCAAACGTCTCACATTTCGAACAGATGGGTTTTCGAAAGTGTCTCGGTTATCGAACAAAATTTTGGTTTTCGAACAACATTGACGAACCGAATTAACCCGAACGAAATCATTTCCGACTCGATCGCCATGTTATATACATTTGTGTGTTGTGCTGTGCTTTCTTTTTCTCTACATTGATTCATATTGGAAAAATAGTTTCGGTTTACGAACATTTCAGGTTACGAATGGCTTTGAGGAACGAATTAAGTTAGTGAACCGAGGTTCCACTGTAGCAAGAAATAAATAATAAAAAAAACTATGAAAGCATGGATGAATATAACTTTCATAAAACCTTGAGGATAGAATTCTTCTTTAAAGGTGTATGATGATGGCAATTTCACTTCATCGTGTGGGTGTATTTTTATTTTAATTTGGTATTCTGGTGAGTCCAATAAAATAAAATATAAAAATGAAAATTCCTTTCCTTTGTACCACAGACGGTTCTCTATTATTTCAAAGATAATTTTTGTGAATGTAGAGGTACGGGAAATTTTAAATCTTCTTTGCTGCTAACCATATTGGCGGCCTTTAATAACTTAATGCTAAATTCTAAACTTTTTTGCCTCACACCAAAATTTGTCTTTGCTACGGCTCTGCACTTACGGCACTGAAATAGAGACACGTTTCAGTTTTTGTAGATGGATTGATTACTTATTGATTCTCATGTTAATCGATTGCTAATTTAATGTTTCTGTTGAATCTTGACAGGCTGTATCAAATACTACATTATTTTTTGGCGATTCTGTTACGACGAATATTTGGATTTAATGACGCCTCATTTGTAACATGCATACATTTCATCAGATGATATTATTATTGTTGTTGTTGTTATTATTAGTATTATTATTATTATTTATCGACATGTTAAATAAATACTTACTGGAATCGAAGGGTTTTTTGATAGTGACAAGATCTAACTGCATAGTTATGATGAAAAACGGTTCGTTCTGCGCATATGTTAACAAAAGTCACATCCACAAAATATCCTGAATTTCAAAGTCTGAAATTAATAGCCACGTTCCAAGTTTCAAGTTTTAAAATCGATTATAAAACTGATTTTAACGATAAAGAGATTTTTATTAACGTCAGAGTTTGGAAAAGGTAAAACAATGCTGGAAATTGCAAAAGTGATCGGTAGGTACCAACAACCTATGAAGAAATTGGTTGAAGATCTTGCACGATTTCGAAGCAAGTCTGATAAAATGCAAGTTGATAACTTCATCTCACCAATCTATGTATAGTAGCAATAATTCATTTTCATGAAGTTTTTTTCTTTCTTTTTTTTGTAGCAGTGAAGAATTGTCGGAAAGCAGATGTTCGTACCTAAATGAAATTGATAAAATGTGAAATCAACAATGTAAGATATATTTAAAAGGAAAATAGAACGATATGAATACTGATATTTTTTTAAATCGTTCTTTCCAAAGAAGAAAGCCATGTTACCCTCGAAGTGGTGTGTCAATGGGGAGTCCCAAATAGCGTTAAGATGACAGCTCAGACATTGTTTTAAATCAATTCACCACAATCAAGGTGATAATGACACTAAGACACAAGGGGTTGCTGGGAGAGAAAGAGAATGAAAAGACTATAGAAGGAACCGGAAACTCAACCCTAAACAGGAAACAAGGGATAAACCTATACTCCTATTCCAAAAACAAGGGAGGGGTATGAACCGGACGATAGGCGAACTTACTGACGTTTTGAAAATAAACGTGGAGTTATGATTCAAGAAGAAGATAAATTCTTTTAGAAAGAAAATGGATTTTATGCATGGCAACGCATTCATCGAAATTAAAATGAATAACTAAATAAAATGGGTTTCAAATGCACTCGTCTGCTGAAGTGGTCGACCGACATTAACCGAAATGAAAAGTTTTGGAATATACTGAAGACGAATGTTTACTTTGATGGACGACAATTTATTATCAAAGATAAACTTTGTATTGCTATTCTGGACGCTGTGCAGTCTTTTTCATATGAATAAATATAACAGTTCAAAAATCAATGGTTGATCGACTTTTTAACTCGTTTCCGAACATGGAGAACATTAATGTTTTCTTTGTCATCGTTCCAATGACCTTTTTTTCTTTCTCTCTTTCTTTCTTTCTTTCTTTCACCAATATTTCTTTCTTTTTCTTTTTTTCGAAATATTCATTTTTGTAAACGTTTAGTGTGTTCGGCAATTATACTTTTAAATTAAAACAATCTCTATCTATAAAAGGCAGGATGTGTGTGTGTGTGTGTGTGTGTGTGTAACGAATACACGGCCGCAATTTTCGACGGATTTGCACCAAAATTTACATTCACATGCTCCAAGTTGGCGGAAAGGCCAAGACCGACTTTGCATTTCCCAACTCCTATCGATAGTGGAAATAATCGATTTTTTCATGCTTCTATAGCAGTTTCCATGTAGTTTGCGGCAATTTTGTACTGGCCAGAGTGAAAGCCAATAGCTGGCTGCCACGAATAGGCAGGAAGATTATATTGGCCAGCGTGAGAGCCAACAGCTGACTGACATGAATGTTAACTAGCATGCAAAAAAAATCGATAGCTGCATTCGTCACAAGTGGGAAAAATTTAAATCTGCATGGCACTTTACTCCAATTGGCTCATTCGCTTGCTTAAACTCAACGTTGATTCTGATTCCACAGAACTGGGTTGAGTGTGAAAAAGTATTTGTTGTTAACATTCTTTTTTCATTCGGTTTTTCCAGTTACGAGTCTTTTTTTTTAAGCTGATCGTTTTGTGTTCATTTTGTTTAGTTCTTTTTCGTAACAGATTTAATGTTTAGTATAGAGCTTAGAAAAAAAATTCGCAGTGTGAGATAGGCAAGAAGTAAGGCATGTAGCAACATCAGCACGGTAAAGGGCACTCCTTTAAAGTCAAGGAAGGGCAAAAATATTTTAAGTCAAGTGATAGCGATTGCTGTATGAGTCGTACGATTTTTGAATCAAGCATGGGCAACGTATCACATTTGCCAAGTCCTCTTTCCTTTTTATGTGTCATAGAAACCTCAACTTATACAGATCAGACTGGAGGTAATGCATAACGTACCCAGGGGGCTTCAGTAAATTAAATAAATGGCGGAGCCAGGCTTAGGAACGATAACAAGACAGAAGACAGAAAAATTGTAGAGAACCGATGATCGCCAAAGTTCTGAAGGGACATGGCACATAAAAGTAGTAGTAGTATCGGTGAAAATTTCCCGGCTTCCTGTTGAATTTTGTTTTTTTATTCTTTTTCTCTCTGAAATCAAACAATGTTTCCTGATATATCTATTTATCATCTTTCCCCACGTGATCAAAACGGAACAGTCCATTATTTCTGAGGTAGTGGTAGCGTGTAACGTACGCACTAAAAAAGGAACGAACACGCCGAGTTAAAAGTTATCTGATTTTTTTTTTTACTTTCAGGTAATCTTTCATGTCGATCCTTCGTTAATAAATATTAGTGTATTATAAAAATTCTGAGTATCATTATTTCTTTAAAAAGTTGTTAATTACTCCAAGTAAAAAAAAAAAATTAATAATTTTACTGCATTTTTATTTATTTGTATAAAATAAACCTGAAGATCTCAGTTAACCTACAAACGTATTGGTCCTCCATTTTAAAGGGCAATAAAATGTTTTACGAGACTGTCAGTCATGTAATCAATTGTAATATAATCGATTTGACAGTAGTAAGGTAATAAAATTCTTTCTTTGCTGCTAATTTTATTGGTAGAAATATAGGAATACAAAACAGACATTTTTTTTTTAATTATTATTATTATTATTATTATTTTCTTTGATTTCTGGCGTTTACACATTTCTTTCCGGGTCCCGAAGGACCTTTAGGTTAGAAATGGCGTCATGACAATTTCTACTGACAAAAAAAAAAAAAAAATATTATTATTATTATTATTATTATTGTTGTTGTTGTTGTTGTTGAAACAAAATGATAGGTTGAACGAATGTTAAAATTTCTTCAATGAAAAAGAGAAAAAAAATCGTTCAACTTTCGGGGTCCGTATAAAATTTATGACTGTCTACAATCTCTACATTATGTGAAAAAAACCATCGTTCTGAAATCGATGTCTACGCGTGTAATAAAGTAAACCCTAGACTGAACGCCTGATCATTTATTTATATGGAGACAGTTTAAGGGTCATTACTGTTCAAGTAATTGTACACATATATGTGTACCCGATCATAAAAAAAAAAATATTTCTCGAAATAGGAATGACAGCGTTCCTAGCTTTAAAATGCGTGTTTGAGCAACTGTCCCTGAAAGGAGAATAGGGAAACAACAATTATGTTATCATAACGTGAAGACCGTTGCAGAGAAAAAAAAACACATGACACGCCTGAGTAATGTGCCAACCAGAGAGTGAAGATATTTTGTTGTTTTTTTTTTTTGTTTTTTTTTTACCACTAAAGAGTAACTGCCAATGTGGCTAATTCTCTTTCCTCCGCCATGGAAAGCTAATTCATATCAGTACACAACCATCTTCCACCCTCTCCGGACCTGAATGAAATATTCTTTTCTATAACTTTACTGTTCCTACTTCCTTTCGTTCCTCTCTCTTTACCAACCTCCCCACAAGGCAAGATATGGCACAAGGCCAGTTTTTAATGTGGGGCGTTCCGAGTCCGTAGGCTCGGGCAAGAATTGCCCGTAGACGCCGTATACACGGGGTCGGGTTTGTTTGTCTAGCTTCCCCAAACGTGACTCTGCCCTTTGGCATAGCCTCGTCTCGGTTCCTCTCCACCCGGAGGCAGAGAGCTCGACAATTCATACTGGGTGCATACAATCATTGTACAACGTTCTATCATCGTATTTGTTCTCACTTCATTTCTTTCCTCTGAAGCCTGTAATGATGAGTTAGCCCCCTTTTAAAAATACGCTTCCATGATTAAGGTCACGCTTCATAAATCATGTGACTTGATTATGAACACACGTAAAACGTCAAAACTTTATAAACATCAATGATATACGTCACTGATTATTAAATTTATGCTAAAAATGATTTTAATGGAGTTCAATTTCGATGCATTCGCCATTTGTGTATATAATTTTGAATTTGGTTTTGTGGTCACGTTTAATTGAATGAAAGAAGTTGAACCCTTTGCTGGTTTACTCCCCTATTCCTTGGTTAATCGACTTAGAATTAAAAAAAACAAAAAAAACAAGAACTAAATTTAAGGTAGACAGGTGATTTATAGAAGAGTAGATATTATTGTAATGACAAAATTACGCAGGTGTAGGCTTTAAGAAAACTTTATTCAACTAAAAATATAAAGTTCTGTAGCGGGCGGTCCAGTGGCCCCGTATCACGGAAAGGGGTGAACGAGGTCACAAGAGGCCCGCTAACATTTTTGAAGACGTTAAATCTGACCGTGAAACAATATGGACGACAGAACGAGGATATATATGATATATAGAGGTTTATTCTAAAAGGAAATGAAGATGGTCGGAAACGGTGGAGGTGCTGGATGCTGCAGGAGTGCTGGATACTGCAGGAGTGAGCCGGATGCTGCAGGAGTGCCGGATACTGCAGGAGTGCTGGATACTGCAGGAGTGAGCCGGATGCTGCAGGAGTGCTGGATACTGCAGAAGTTTTAGTGCAGGCATTGATGGTCGAGGTTGGCAGTTGCTAGGATCATCGTTGTTGGGGGTTGAAGCTGATGTGGGTTGTTGCCAGGATGATCGCTTGTTGGTTGTTGATGTTGGTTGATGCCAGGATGATCTTTGTTGGTTGTTGAAGCTTGTTGCTGCTGTAGTTCGTGTTGCCAACTCGTTGTTTGTCATTGCCGGGGTGCCAACTTGTTGCAGCAGTTCGTGTTGCCAACGTTGTTTGTCATTGCCTGGATGCCAACTTGACGTGTTGGGAAGGAGAGAGAGAGAAAGAAAGTTCCCAACTATCGTCAAGTTGGCAGACAAAAAAAATGGGAGCGTAACTTAATACACAGCCCGTAGATCGGCGCCCCTTGGCCAATGATGGCCAAGGGGCCTGGTAGACGACCGTTGCGGCCGCCGACAGCCTCCCCAAAGCTTGGGAGAAATCACTGTCTTGTGTCGAGGGGGGACCAGCAAGAGAAATTGGCTAAGCTAACCGAAAAGTCTCTATAAAAAAATACTACAAGGTTAGCTAAAGATAACTAATGTCTAAAAATGACTAGATGTATATTACACCTAGGTTTGTAATATAGCCTAACTAAAAAAGGGGATTTGCTAGTCCCTCTGACGTGTTAACAGTGTGTGAGGAGTATGAATGAGAGGTCAAGGTCGAAAAGACCTGTTCCTCTGCTGGTTCAAGGACAGAAGGAGGAGGTAACTCCGACAATACCTCCCACCAGATTAAAAGTTGTTATGAAATGTCAACTTTTAATATACATAAGAAAAAAGGTTCATGAAAGGTTTTGATTATTGTTCTTGTGAACTGAAAAGAAAATGTGTCAGAAGTGTGGTTGAGATGCGTGATTCACGAAATGTGCTTGTATTGTCGACAGGGTGCAATTGTGGAAAATGTTTTTCGAAACAGTGAGTCGTCCGAAAAAATACTGTGAAGCATGGGAAGCAAGCGGTGGCGTGAAGATGCTGCCACGTGGTGTAGGAAAATGTATGCGCGCTCTTTATGAGTTTCAGGAATGAAGAAGATGCGAAATGCTATGACCAGTAGCACGTGTTGAAAGGAAGCGGAATTTGCAAGATTAATAGCGACGAATTACGTGCATGCAAATCCTCAGTGATGTCGCATCGTAATGGAACAGTGAGTCGTCCGGAGAAAGTCGTAGATCCATTCCTGTGAAACTTGTGTGTCGCTTCCAAAAGTTGTTTTGAAAATAAAGGACAGTGGGTCGCCTTTAGTGGTTCGGAATCACCAGTCGTATGTAGTGGAACAGTGAGTCGTCCAGTGGTTTGGGTTCACACTTTATCTGTTTCAGTCCAGAAGAGGTGTTAGTTCGTAGAAAATGGTGTTGCAGGTCTGCTGGTTGCTAATGTGTTGAATATACCTCGTTTGCGTTTTGTCGCCATATTGTCCAGTCAAATCAGATCACGTCGGGGTCACCACCTGTAGCGGGCGGTCCAGTGGCCCCGTATCACGGAAAGGGGTGAACGAGGTCACAAGAGGCCCGCTAACATTTTTGAAGACGTTAAATCTGACCGTGAAACAATATGGACGACAGAACGAGGATATATATGATATATAGAGGTTTATTCTAAAAGGAAATGAAGATGGTCGGAAACGGTGGAGGTGCTGGATGCTGCAGGAGTGAGCCGGATGCTGCAGGAGTGCTGGATACTGCAGGAGTGAGCCGGATGCTGCAGGAGTGCCGGATACTGCAGGAGTGAGCCGGATGCTGCAGGAGTGCTGGATACTGCAGGAGTGAGCCGGATGCTGCAGGAGTGCTGGATACTGCAGAAGTTTTAGTGCAGGCATTGATGGTCGAGGTTGGCAGTTGCTAGGATCATCGTTGTTGGGGGTTGAAGCTGATGTGGGTTGTTGCCAGGATGATCGCTTGGTGGTTGTTGATGTTGAGTGATGCCAGGATGATCTTTGTTGGTTGTTGAAGCTGAGTCGTTGCCGGGGTGCCAACTTGTTGCTGTAGTTCGTGTTGCCAACTCGTTGTTTGTTTAAAATCAGCAGTCAACAGTCAACACGTATCAAAGATACAAAAGTCGATTCGCTTTAATCAAATCAAACAGAAGATGCCGTGCTGATTACAGTGATGAATTTAAGGTAAGGAAAAATAAAGTATAAGCAAAAACAAATGTGTATTCTATTATTGTCGCCTGTTAGGCATCTACATTTCATCGTCGTATTACCTAATATTCATACGCGACATAATGTCGCGTCACGACATCGTATCATATTAGCTATCATTATTAAACAACGTTTTATTTGATAACAACATTATTATTATTTCCACTCGACATATCGTCCCATCCTACTGGATACGTAAGAAGAATTATCGTCCCATATTAACTATCTTTATTGAACGACGTTCTATTTGATATGACTATCATTTTGAACTGACGGCATATCATAAATTAAATATACGTACCATTATCACTGGACTACGTTTTATTTGTTTCTGTGATAGTTGGCCTAATTTTACATGAACACTACGACGATTCATACAGGGTACATACCCACCATCGCATACAATCATTGTACAACGTTCTCTCATCTTATTTGTTCTCATATTTCTCGTATTTGTTCCATATCGATTTGAATAGACATTTTAGACACAACAACAAATATCTTCTCTACAAGGTCAACTGGCAGAATTCATCTTTAAAATATCTGAAGTTTCGTGATAAAATCGTGATTGAATTTACTACCTAAAAATATCTGTTGTATTTTTCCTTGTTTTACATCGTTGAATTAGCCAATATGTGATCATTTGGATTTGAAATTAGAGATATTACTTAACGAATCTGTTGTTTTTAACGACCAGATATGAAACCATAGACACATAATAAGCGATTGAAGTAGTGTAATAAACTCATACTTGATTATTAAATCATTAAAAAATTCGAGGGTTTAATATTGCCTGGAAATTTATAAGAATATGAAATAAAAAAAATTAATAAATGCTGCCATATAGTTTCAGTTGTCGGTGAGCCTCCTGATTTATAAACGCTACGTTTTCCTCTTTTGAAAAGCGAAACACATTTGATGTAGATTTTTATGTAGACAAGCTGCCATTTCTAGGACAGAGAATGAGGAAAGATTGAAAAATTTTGACATTTACTGAAGGTAAGAGGGTCAGAGAAAAACAACGAGAAAACCTACCTAACGAGCTCATGTAAATAACTGGCACAACAGAAAGGTCAAAGGGTAGTAAAAAGGCAAAAAAGAGCTACAACAGATAGGAAGTTGTGGAGAGCCGTGATTGCTCACATAGCAGCAAATAAAACAAGTAATACTGAAGTTATATAAGTTAGAATTCCATGTATTATCACATATTTATTTTCGAACACAGGTATCACTCTTTTCTCAGAATGTTTATATTTTCTTCACACACATTTATTTACGAATATTTCTATCAGAGTCTGTCTATATTTCTGAGATGAGGTATTATGTACATTATTTACATTATTTGGACTATTGTCCTCACCTTTGTCGCCATATTTATCACAACGTTTCGGCCGTTGTACGCTCCGGCCTTCTTCATGTGGTTGGAATGTCGAACTGAACCCTTTATTTCACTCACTGGAGTAGACTGTTCTAGTTCCACGTGCCATGTTTGATGGGTGTCAGTTATCAGTTATCTCCTGTTAATTCCCCTCTGAAAGTTCTCCACTGCCTTAACCGGGCACAGTGGATAAAGGCGTTGGTTAGATCCAGTGACAGGACCCAAAGAGTGTGAGTTCAATACCCGGTTAATATTTCTATATAATATATATATATATGATAGTCAGTTATATATAATATAATATAATTACAATATAATATAATTATATAATATTGTAATTGATCTGAATGAGGAAATCTTTTATGGAACATTGTAGAACTTTGTAGGGTTCTGTATAAAGTGCTTCCAAGGATTTTTTTTTTTACGAATCACCCTAAACCAGAGATGGACAACTTTTTTGAGAGTGCGTGCCAAAACTGGCCAAATCTCTGACACAAAATATTTCCACGTGCCAAAAAATCTTTAGAGAATATATTATTTGATATATCTTAAGTATGAGAAGAACTTTTTTAAATGTTAAAAATCACCCCAGAGCAGTAAAGTCACAGTATTGTAAGAAATTATATAAATCATGTAAAACTGACTGAATCAAAAAAAAAAAATAGGACAGGTTTTTACGAAAAATTTTTTTGATACTTTTTTATTAACCTGTAAGTATAAATGTAACTGCCATACATACTCAAACAATTTAAAGAAACTATTAATTATTATTAGCATCAACACAAAAAGTTAACACTGTTATTTTTTTCGAGTAATCAATCATCATTTTTGCTAGTTATACATTTTTATGAGTAAAACAGTAATTTTGCTGATTTTAAATCCCTTATAAACGATGTATAAAAAAAACAAAATATATTTATTTACCTTCGAAACTACATTTAAACAGCCCTGAACCTTAGCCAATTCAAAAAAAAAAAAAATCAGATAAAACTAGACAGAAAACTTGGCGACTCTTTTTAGATATTATCAGTGGGACTTCTGCTGATGCATCACTGATGACAGAATTTTATACCTGGTTTATATTTAGTAATATTGAGAGATATGCATGCACTACCAGTTTCATTCGTCAGTCTTCTTCTGTTACGTGACTTAACAAAGTTCATCATTGAGAACAAAGATTCACAAGCATATGTAGATGCAAACATGAATAGTAATGCTGTTGCAAGGTTTTTTAAACAAAAATTTCTGGAATGGTATTCCAAATCCTTAATACTTCGTTTTTCGCATTTCTCTCTGATATTCCCATTTCTAATCCCCGCTTTTCAATATTTTCCAAATCAACTCTAAGGTCAACAAATTTCTGCTTTCAAATTGAGCTACTCTGAAATTCAATCAACTGCATTTCAAAATCATTCATATCTATCCATGAAAACATCTGCAAGTTTAGTTCATCGAGTTTGATACTGTCTGGAAACTTAATGGATTTTGCTGTCTCTTCCAATTTATCAAATTTTGTAAAGAACTCAGCAGTTGATTCCATGACGTTTATTGGCGGTCTGTTCCGCTATCTTTCGGGAAATCATTAACGGACCTCTTTATGTTTGGGAAGTATGTAAAGCCTTTACGTAACCAAACATAACATCAAGTATCTTATCAGAGCCCTGTATTTTAATATTCAAGTAATTTTTATGTTCAGAAAAAAACTGCAAAAATATTCAGTTTACAAACCAACATGATATCAGACTATTCTAGGTAAGACATTTGTTGATCATTCAAAAAAAGATTTATCTCATCTAAACATTCAATAAATCGTTTCAGAACTAAACCTCGGCTAACCCAACGAACATTGTTGTACATTTTCAGTGTTTTATATCCCTCATTCAATAAAATTTGAAATTGTCATTTATTTAAAGCCCGAACAGAAATGTAATTAACAACTTTGGTAACTGTTTATATCACTTCCTAAAGTTCCTTTAGGGTAGCTTTTGCACACAAAGCCTTCTAATGTATGATGCAATGAAAACCTATTAATGGATGACCAACATCTTTTACAAACAAATTTACAATTCTTCCTTTCTCACCAATCATGATGTGGGCACTTTCTATTGTGGTAGATACGACTTTTGAAATGTGAATTTACCGAGTAGATAATTCGTTCACAACTGCTTTACATATTTCAGCCCCAGTAGTACACACAAGTAGTGTTATAAAGGCAACCATCTCTTCACATACTTCATCACCCCTACAAAATCGAAAAAATATGCCTAGCCTAGCTGATGATGTAATATCCGTACATCCATTAACACAAATAGAAAAAAAAACTTACATGAAGACAAATCTTTTGTCACTTGTTCAGCCGTATTTCTTTCCAACTTAAGTATCCTATCCTTAACTGTTTTCTTACTGAAATACAAATCTTTAATGTGTTGGATAATCTTTTCCTTTTCTGAAAATTTCTCGAAAAGGAAAGGCGCAAATTCTAGCCAAGCTTCTTTAATATACTTCCCATCACTGAGTGACTTTCCATGTTGGGCAATAAATTTTGAAACCTCAATACTGACAGCAAATAAGTTGGAAGTGGACCTACCTGAAATAAAGTTCATAAAAGTATCAGCTTTTGTTTTTTTGTCTTTCTCAGTTCACTAGAAATTAATTCTCAGTCTTATTACTTAAGTTCTTATGAACACTTTCAAAATGTCTTTTTACAGAAAAAGTCCTACAAATGATTGTTTCGGAACAGAAAATGCTTAAGGCTTTATTGTCTTTCTTAATCATGCCAAATTTTTCTTTTTTTTTTTTTAAATTCTCTAATATCCTCTTCATTTGAATGACATCATTTCTTAGCTGATGATCGTGACATTCTGCACAATCTGTAAAGGACAGAAAATAAAAATACTTGAGATAATGATATACATGAAAAAGGAGAAAGAATAAAAATAAGTCAAAAAGAGAATCTAATGAATAAGTTTCGCGTGTCAGAAACAAGTCACCGGGGTGCCGTGTTTGTCATGCGTGCCAAGGGTTGTCCACCCCTGCCCTAAGCCAGATTTTATAAAAAATATTTTTTAGATAGCAATTAAGATTTCATACAAATTTTGTACAGACAAATATATATTTGGAATTTGAATTTCTTTTCATAAAAGAGATTTAATATGAATCAATTAAGTTATTGAAATAAAAGTTCTTTTGAAGAAACTCCAGGGTGGTCTGAAAGTTTTGTCATCCCTTAATTCTCTTCCAAACTATAGGACCTCGTTTCAGCCACACCTGAAATATAAAATTATATCATGCAGAGGTGACAAGATTTTCGGACCACTCTGTATAGTTGTATGAAAGCGTCAACGTAAATAATTTTAACAGGTCGGAAACGATACAAAAAATGTCAAAAAGCCAAATGAATTTTCTGACGCTAACCGTATTGGAGTAGAAGTCAGGCAAAAATAAAAAAAGACAAATATCTGTAT
Organism: Acanthosepion pharaonis; assembly: GCA_903632075.3. NCBI lineage: Eukaryota > Metazoa > Mollusca > Cephalopoda > Sepiida > Sepiidae > Acanthosepion > Acanthosepion pharaonis. The sequence goes on from CAHIKZ030001284.1 coordinate 625,286, forward strand.
TTGGCGGAAAATGCCAGTTTGGTAACACTGATCATCATTTTTTTTATTAGCTTTGATTTTAACCACGCGTTGTATTCATACCTTTTCATTTAAAGGTTGCTACTATCCTTATCTTTAGTTTAAATGTAAGACGCAACAGAGATAGCAATGAGCAGTAAAACCGGAAATATTAGACGTCATTATAAAAAAAAATCTCAAGCAAGGGGTAAAAATGAAAGAAACGAGCAACTTGTGATATCAAAAACACGTAAGTTAACAAGTTTTAGATGTTCGGATGATAGCGTTATAATTGCTGAAGTTGGAAATACAGAAACAAACAAGCAAGGGAGAAAGCATACAACTATATACAGAATCCAGTGAACGTGAAAGAAGAATTAATGAATGATTGCGATCGTAAATACTTGCGGTAGTCAGGGAAAGTGATGATTATGTAATTCTAATAGCGACTTCTCTTCATCCAAAACTTGTATGACTTCGATGTTAGAAATTTTATTTCACGTCTCTTCGTCAACCAACAATGAAGAAAAAGGCAATAAATTGGTTATCCTGTTTTGAAAGCAAAGGAAGATTATTCTCTTATATAACTTCAGGATCGAACAGAAAGAAAAAATATTCTTTGTGACTTATCACACCCTTCTCTCTGCCGGTGTCTAAATCCTTTTTGTCGTAGCCAGCAGGTTTCCTCTTTTCTGCCATCTAACCACCTATTCTATTTACCAAACTCCCCACAAAGCAAGATGTGGCACAAGGCCAGTTTTTAACGTGGGGTTTTCCGAGTCCGTAGGCTCGGGCAAAAATTGCCCGTCGACCCCGTATACACGTGGTCGGGTACGGGTTTGTTTACCTCCCTAAGCGAAACACTGCCATTCGGCATAGCATAGTCTAGAATCCTCTCCGTCCGGAGGCAGAGAGTTCGACAAGAAAGTTAGAGGAAGAGAACGCCTCCTATTTTCTGTCATTCATACGTTGATCCGTCTTTAAATATCCATTGGAGGTGAATCAAAGGATTTCCAACTATAAATTTTACGAGAGCGGAACCGACTCTATGCATTGGACAAAAAAACATACGAGCGTAATACTATTTTTTCTGAATTTGAAAAATGAATCCCCAACAGTCTACCATGACAATTATTTTTGGAGGTTCTTTTTAGAACCAATTCTAAATTTAAAAAAAAAACAACTTTCATACACAAATGAAGCATTTTTAATAAGCCATTTGACTTTCGTTTAATACACTTCTGCCAAAAGGAAGTGTATAAGACAAACTTAATCAGTTAACATTTATTTACTTACACTTTTTTTTAATTAATTATTACTTTCACTTATTTTATAATACTTTGTAATAATTTTTTTTTATAAAATGGAAATTATTGGTGTACATTTCTAGAGGGAATTATTGAAGTTGTAGGTGTAGCGTGATGACCACTAAAGAGAGATATTATTTAGTGATTAGTATTTCTGCAAATTGTAAAGATACTATTTAGTTATTTACTTATAGTTAATTGCTGAAGAGATTATATATTTCTTGTGTTGTATGTGACATGGTTTTCTTGAGATTAAGAAATCCCAAGGAGGGTAAACGAAACACTTGTCTTATGGAGAGAGAAAGAAAGAGAGAGAGAGAGAGCTTATATCCTTTCTTTTGTATTACTTTTTGGTAATGATATTTAGCGAGCGTTCCCTTGCCTGAGCGGTGTGTAAACTCCACAAAGTTTTTTTTTTTTTTGATAGAACGATGTATTTCATTTCAAAGAAATGATTTGAAATTATTGGCTTTTGTCATACTTTCTACATTTGTTGGAATCCGAAGTTAATATCATGGTTACGGAAGTATCACGTGACAATATTCTGCACCTCTAAGTTGGTGGTTCCACGCATCCACTTCCGGTTTTCTTCAAATAAAATAAATCTTAATCTTAAACAATCAGACGAGTTCCCACTCGAAACCAAAATCCCATTTTCTAATCCACTCTGACAGTATTTATAAAAGAAATAAACTTTGGAACTACAGAGACCCAGACACTAGATACAATCGTCGAACAGAGCGCACATTCCACACCCACGCTAGAGAAACAGCCAGAAAGACATTTTGCCGTCACGATGTTTCTTCCATATTCTTTTTAAATGCGAACTATATTATTAAGACGCTCGTTACAAAATACATTGTATTACTAACTTCATCACAAAACACAATTTACATAATTACACTTATTAAATTCCTTGTTTGTTTAATACAACAGGGCCTGTTATTTATTCACATCCTCTTTTATTTACAACTACCTTTTTTCCTTAGACCACACAACTCGAGTGGAACGCAATAACATTCATCATATAATAGGCAAGAAGAGTAATAATACATTTCTTCTTTCTTATGCCTAATGAGACATAAAGGAACTTTATTAACCTACCGAATTTACCGAATCAAGCATACACGCGACACTATGTTCATAATGGAAATTACTTGAGGTAGTTACTACCTTGTAACTTACTCTTTTTGATTAGGTACACGCCTTCTTATCATCTCTCAGTTGCATCTCTGTCTTTGGGCAGAGTGCACTCAGGGGCGACTCCGTCAAAGGACAGAGTCACAACTGAGGAAAATTATACTGAGAGGTGCCAGCCCTAGGGAACAGCTACCCGAGGCCGCGCCTTCTCATTGCACTAGTGAGAAGGATTTTTTTCGCACCAAGGCCAGCGCAACCAACGGTTTTGGGGGATCGGGGAATTTTTGTTCCTTGCCCGGGTCTACGCGCTCGGGCTCCCCACATTAAACCGACCTTGTGTCACAACCTGACCTCGTGGGGGTTGAGTAAATATCTACACTTTTTGAGTAGGTACACGTCTACTTATCATCTCTCAGTTGCGTCTCTGTCTTTGGACAGAGTGCGCTCAGGCGCTTCTCTGTCAAAGGACAGAGGGGCAACAGGAAAATTATACTGAAGAGGTGCCCAGCCTTGGGAAATAGCTGCCCGAGGCCGCGCCCTCCCATTGCACCAGAGGGAGGGATTAGTGCTCGCACCGAGGCCAGCGCAACCGTCGGTTGCGGGGGCTGAGGGGAATTTTTGTTCCTGTTCTGGGTGTACGCGCTCGGCTCCCTACCTAAAAATAGACCTTGTGTCACATCTCTTCCTAGTGAGGGGACAGAGTAAATACTTACTACCTATATTTGACCCTTTTCTAGCAGTGTATAATACCTCTGAAAACGAAGGAAAGAGACATGAGATACATCGAAGTCTGTACGCGAAGAAATCCTCAGTCGGATTGATGAATTCCTTACATACTAGATAGGATTATCTGTGAAAAGAATACAATATAAATATCTTATTTCATTGGTGTCTGACATATCTAAAATGTGAACCAGACGAATTTCATTATGCGCTATGTTTTGTCGTTTGGACCAGATGAAATATATTCTACATTTTTAGATTTAGAAGATTCCATTGCTGAAATATTCGCTCAAAGTGTACTTGACATTTTAAAAAAAAGGGAAATGATATTGATATAAAAAGACTGCTGTAATCAAAGTTAGCATTACCAGAAACATGAATGAGAAATATAATATTTTACAAATACAGATTAAAGAACTGAATTAGTTTCCGAATTACTTTTTCCATGGTTAGTACATTCGTTCGGAAGATTATTGTCAAGAAGTATTATTACTATTTTTTTAAAATTTGTCTGTTTCCTATACTATTTTTTTTTGTTGTTGCTACATATAGGTGGAAATTTTTGTGTTACATTATTTGATGATTTTCATTTGCTCTTTGTGAAGAGAGGATATCACACATATGAAGTCAACTCATTAGATGTAACAAGTGCACTTTTACACAGCTATTCTGCAATAAAACAAGTTTTGGATAACATATCAAATAACATTGATCAGAAGGCAGATTGTCGACAGCAGGCTCGTAGATTATTATCTACCATGATGAACTTGAAAACAGGAATAATAGTCATATTGTGTGATCATGTATTACATTGTTTTCAAACAAAGAGGTCTTCTTTCCAATCTCCTGACTAAAATTTGAACACAACTTGTACACTCTATAAATCTTTACATGGTCATATTCAAACAACGCGATGTATTTTTTTTTTTTTAGATACTAAGCAAAAATCCAAGGATTTCACTGAACGGGAAGATTATTAACACTCCGAGAAAATAAAACTGAAATCGTGAATATGTTTGCAGTAATTTTATCACTAGTCTGAACACTCTTGTTGAATCTCATATATTTAAAAGTCGAATATTTCTTGCCGTTATTCTTAACTTGCTTTCTGTCTTGTCAAAACGACAGTAAACATATCAAAAGTTGAATGATTTATTTAGATTCTTTCATCAACTAAAATCATTGTTATCTGAAGAGATTGTAAAGATGTTATCAAATTTTATTGAATCATATTCGGAAAACGTGAAATCAAATATTGGTGAAGAATTTAGGCAATTTTCTGAATTGATTAAAATTGATTCTGCTTCTCATATTAGAACTAAAGTGTTTTCTTAAACATTTCACCCGAAGCAAGGCGATTGTAGACTCGTCTTTTTCCTACCTATTACCCCCAGTAACAGAACAGTCTATATCTTACGCCTACGTACGGAAAACTTCAACCAATAAAAACTGTACTAGGCGAATCAACAAATCTCATTAGTTAACGACACAATAATCTGAAAGTTTCACGTGCAAAACGAAATTGCGCCAAAACTTAAGTGAGCCGATTTCGGACTTTCAGAATTTATAAAAGAAAACGCCGACTGACCCAAGCAGTCAGAGACGAACATCCACAGAGAAATTGCCAACATACTCCACGTCACTTGAAATCACGATTTTACCGCGCAAAGGTACATCAACGCTGACTCACTAGCAATTTAAACTCAACCAACTCTGTGGACATCGAATCACAAACCTTGCTTATCCAAAGTGAATTATATTCACTACCTATTAAATAAGAATCAACGTGCGAACGATTTAGAAATATTACAGTCAAAGGCAGATCACTCCATAAGAACTCCTAGCAAAAACACACTTAATATCGAGAATTTTAATATCAACACAAATCTAAAAAGACTGTAAATGAACAAACGAATACTAAAAGAGACATACCGAAACCTAAAATATCACACACACTTTGCCATAATAACATATACCAAATATCCTGCTTGTATATTGTTTTGAATTGTATATAAATGTTTTATTAGTTTCTAAATTGAATATGTCTTGTTCTTAATCGTGTTTAAAATTCGTTTATTTATTTGTTTGTGGATGCAGAAAGTCACGCAACCTACACAAATTCCTTCTGATTCTCTCAATTATAATTAATAAATTCTGCACATCCCCAACACGATAAAGTCACTAAGACGTAAGGGAGGTTACTGAGAGTGTATAATTTTTTGAAGATCAAGTTAGAGGGGGAAACAGAAACCCAGAAAAGAATGCCACAAACGAGAAGACATCTATGAATTTCAGCAGTAAAAATGACCTTACGACCAATCTAGTACTTCGCTTCAATTCATAAGGCCTCTTTACCAAAGAGGAAAGCTGATTAGAGCAGTTACTCTGAAATTATTTATAGAAAAAGCACACGAAACCTACGTTACAGCGGTGTCAATGTAGCAGAGAGGGCAAAGTGACGCAGATGCCAAAGTGACTGAGATGTCAAAGTGTCGGAGATGCCAAAGTGACGAAGATGGTAAAAGTGACGGAGAGGGCAAAATGGCAGATGTTGCAAAGTGACGGAGATAGCAATTTGACGGGTATGGCAAAGTGATGGAGATGGCAAAGTGGCGAAGATGGCAAAATGGCGAAGATGGCAAAGTGACGAAGATGGCAAAAATGACAGATGTTGCAAAGTGACAGAGATGACACAGTAACAGAAATATCAAAGTGACGGTGATTGCAAAGTGACGGAGATAGCAAAGTGACGGAGATGGAAAAGTGACGGGTATGTCAAAGCGGCGGAGATTGCAAAGTGATAGAAATGTCAGAGTGACGGAGATTGCAAAGTGACAGATGTTGCAAAGTGACAGAGATGGCAAAGAGAGGAGTATGTCAAAGTGACGGAGATGGCAAAGTGATGTAGATGGCAAAGTGATGGAAATGGCAAAGTGACGAAGATGGCAAAGTGCCAGAGATGGCAAAGGGATTTGGAAGTCTAAGTGTCGCAGATGTCAAAGTGATGTAGATGGCAAAGTGACAGAGATGGCAAAAGGACATATGGCAAAGTGACGGAGATGGCAAAGGGACACATGGCAAAGTGACGGAGATGGCAAAGTGACTTGGAAATCAAAGTGTCGGAGATGGCAAAGTGACGGAGATGGCAAAAGGGACAGATGTTGCAAAGTGACGGAGATGGCAAAGGGACAGATGTTGCAAAGTGACGGAGATGAGAAAGTGACGGAGATGACACGGTGAGTGAGATGTCAAAGTGACGGAGATGACAAAGTGACGGAGATGTCAAAAGTGTCGTAGATGGTAAAATTACGGAGATATCAAATGACGTGGATGGCAAAGTGACGGAGATTGAAAAGCGAGGGAGATGGCAAAGTGACAGAGATGGAAAACTGACTGAGATGGCAAGGTGACAGATGTTGTAAAGTGACTGAGATGGCATTGTGTCAGATATGTGAAATTGACGAACATGTCACAATGTCGGAGTTGGCAAAGTGACGGAGGTGGCAAAGTGACAGAGATGTCAATGTGACGGAGATGTCAATGTGACGATGATTCCAAAGTTACGGAGATGGCAAGTGACTGAAGTGGTAAAGTCACAGAGATAGGAAAATAACAGTGATGGCAACATGAAGCTGATGGCAAAATGGCAGATGTGTCAAACTGACAGATAATCCACAGTGACAGAAATGGCAAAGTAACAAAAGTTGCAAAGTGACGGATTTGACAAATTGAGAGAGGTGGTAAAGTGACAGAAGTAGAAAACTAACAGAGGTTGCAAAGGGACAGATGTGGCAAAGTGACAGAGATGGCAAAGTCACAGAAGTGGCAAAGTGACAGAGATGGCAAAGTCACAGAAGTGGCAAAGTGACAGAGATGGCAAAGTGACAGATGTGGCAAAGTGACAGAGATGGCAAAGTGACAGAGATGGCAAAAGTCACAAAGTGGAAAGTGACAGACAGAGATGGCAAAGTCACAGATGTGGGCAAAGGACAGAGATGGCAAAGTCACAGATGTGGCAAAGTGACAGAGATGCTTAAAGTCACAGATGTGGCAAAGTGACAGAGATGGCAAAGTCACAGATGGGCAAAGTGACAGAGATGTCACAGATGTGGGTAAAAAGGGATGGCAAAACAGATGTGGGCAAAGGACAGAGATGGCAAAGACAGATGGCAAAGTGACAGAGATGGCAAAGGACAGATGTGTAAAATGACAGAGATGGCAAAGTCACAGATGTGGCAAAGACATGGACAGACAGATGGCAAAGTGACAGATGGCAAAGTCACAGATGTGGCAAAGTGACAGAGATGGCAAAGTGACAGAGATCAAAGTGACAGATGGGCAAAGTGACAGAGATGGCAAAGTGACAGATGTGGCAAGTGACAGAGATGGCAAAGTGACAGATGTGGCAAAGTGACAGAGATGGCAGTGACAGATGTGGCAAAGGACAGGAGATGGCAAAGTGACAGATGTGGCAAAGTGGACAGAGATGGCAAAGTGACAGATGTGGGCAAAGTGACAGATGTGGCAAAGTGACAGAGCAAAGGACAAAGTGACAGATATGGCAAAGTGACAGAGATGTGGCAAAGTGACAGATGTGGCAAAGTGGGACAGAGATGGCAAAGTGACAGATGTGCAAAGTGACAGAGATGGCAAAGTGACAGATGGGCAAAGTGACAGATGGCAAAGTGACAGAGATGGCAAAGTGACAGAGACAGATGTGACAGATGGGCAAATGAGAGATGGCAAAAGGAAGATGTGGCAAAGGGAGATGTGGCAAAAGTGGACAGAGAGAGATGGCAAAGTGACAGATGGGCAAAGTGACAGAGATGGCAAAGTGAAAGATGGCAAAGTGACAGATGTGGCAAAGTGACAGAGATGGCAAAGTGACAGATGCAAAGTGACAAAGTGACAGAGATGGCAAAGACAGATGTGACAGAGATGGCAAAGGAGAGGTGTGACAGAGGTGTGGCAAAAGTGGACAGAGATGGGCAAATGACAGATGGGGCTGGAGGAAAGTGACAGAGATGGCAAAAGGACAGATGTGGCAAAGTGACAGAGATGGCAAAGTGACAGATGTGGCAAAGTGACAGAGATGGCAAAGACAGATGTGGCAAAGTGACAGAGATGGCAAAGTGACAGATGGCAAAGTGACAGAGATGGCAAAAGGACAGATGTGGCAAAGTGACAGAGATGGCAAAGTCACAGATGTGGCAAAGTGACAGAGATGGCAAAGTGACAGATGTGGCAAAGTGACAGAGATGGCAAAAGGACATATGGCAAAGTGACGGAGATGGCAAAGGGACACATGGCAAAGTGACGGAGATGGCAAAGTGACTTGGAAATCAAAGTGTCGGAGATGGCAAAGTGACGGAGACAAAAGGGACAGATGTTGCAAAAGTGATAGGAGATGGCAAAGGGACAGATGTTGCAAAGTGACGGAGATGAGAAAGGACGGAGATGACACGGTGAGTGAGATGTCAAAGTTGAGATGACAAAGTGACGGAGATCAAAAGTGTCGTAGATGGTAAAATTACGGAGATATCAAAATGACGTGGATGGCAAAGCATTTGAGATTGAAAAGCGAGGGAGATGGCAAAGTGACAGAGATGGAAAACTGACTGAGATGGCAAGGTGACAGATGTTGTAAAGTGACTGAGATGGCATTGTGTCAGATGTGTGAAATTGATGAACATGTCACAATGTCGGAGTTGTGACAAAGTGACAGAGGTGGCAAAAGTGACAGAGATGTCAATGTGACGGAGATGTCAATGTGACAGGAAATAACAGTGATTCAAAGATTATGGCAGATGGCAAAACTGACAGGACAGAAATGGTAAAGTCAAAGGACAGAGAGGGAAAAACAGTGATGGCAACATGAAGCTGATGGCAAAATGGAGATGTGTCAAACTGACAGATAATCCAAAGTGACAGAGATGACAGAGACAAAAGTGACAGATGTGGCAAAGTGACAGACGGACAGATTGGCAAAAGTGAGAGATGTGGCAAAGTGACAGAAGGGCAAAGTGACAGAGAGATGGCAAAGGGACAGATGTGGCAAGAGTGGCAAAGGAGATGGCAAAGTGACAGAGATGGCAAAGTCACAGATGTGGCAAAGTGACAGAGATGGCAAAGTCACAGATGTGGCAAAGTGACAGAGATGGCAAAGTCACAGATGTGGCAAAGTGACAGAGATGGCAAAGTCACAGAGACAGATGGCACAGAAGTGGTAAAGTGACAGAGATGGCAAAGTCACAGATAACTTAAAAATGACAGGCAAAGTGACAGATGTGGCAAAAGTGACAGAGATGGCAAAGTGACAGATGTGGGCAAAGTGACAGAGATGGCAAAGTGACAAAAATGACAAGATGGCAAAGTGACAGAGATGGCAAAGTGACAGATGTGACGATGATTCCAAAGTGACGGAGATGGCAAAGGACTGGATGTGGCAAAGTGACAGAGATAGCAAAACACAGAATGGCAACAAGTGTTGACAGAGATGGCAAAGTGACAGATGTGGCAAAGTGACAGAAAGCAAAGTAACAAAAGCAAATGACGGATTTGACAAATTGACAGCAAAGTGACAGAGATGGCAAAGGGACAGATGTGGCAAAGTGACAAGAGAGATGGCAAAGTCACAGAAGTGACAGATGTGGCAAAGTGACAGAAGTGGCAAAGTGACAGAGATGGCAAAGTGACAGATGGGCAAAGACGGAGATGGCAAAGGAACTGAAGTGGTAACGGAGATGGCAAAATCACAGATGGGCAAAGGACAGAGATGGCAAAAGTCACAGAAGTTACGGAGATATCAAATGACAAGAGATGGCAAAGGAAGTTGCAAAGTGATGGGCAAAGATTGATGGAAAAAAAGTGGCAAAGGACAGATGTGGGCAAAGTGACAGAGATGGAACAAAATTGAGAAGTGAAAAGTCACAGAATGGCAAAAGGACAGAGATGGCAAGTGACAGAGATGTTGACAGATGTGGCAAAGTGACAGAGTGACTGAGATGTGGCATTATGGCAAAGTCTGGAAGATGTGGCAAATTGACAGGGAACATGTCACAATGACAGAGATGGCAAAGGACAAAATGAGAGTGGCAAATGGCAAAGTGACAGAGAGATGTCAAAATGTGATGATGCAAAAGGAGATGTCAATGTGACAGATGATTCCAAAGAATGGCAAAGTTGTGGCAAAGTGACAGAGATGGCAAAGTGACTGATGTGGTAAAGTGACAGAGATGGCAAATATGTGGAAAATAAGAGACGCAAATGACAGATGGGCAAAGTGATGGCAAAACAGAGATGGAAGGACAGATGTGGCAAAGGACAGAATGGCAAAGACAGATGTGGCAAAGTGACAGAGATGGCAAAGTGACAGAAGTGGCAAAGGACAGAGAGATGGCAAAAGTGACAGATGTGGGCAAAGTGACAGAGATGGCAAAGTGGACAGATGTGGCAAAGTGACAGAGATGGCAAAGACAGATGTGGCAAAAGTGACAGAGGATGGCAAAGTGACAGATGGGCAAAGTGACAGAGATGCAAAGTGGGTGGCAAAGGGACAGAGATGGCAAAGGACAGATGTGGGCAAAGTGACAGAGATGGCAAAGTGACAGATGTGGCAAAATGACAGAGATGGCAAAGTGACAGATGTGGCAAATGACAGAGATGGCAAAGTGACAGATGTGGCAAAGTGACAGAGATGGCAAAGTGACAGATGTGGCAAAGTGACAGAGATGGCAAAGGACAGATGGGCAAAGTGACAGAGATGGCAAAAGTGACAGATGTGGCAAAGTGACAGATGATGGCAAAGTGACAGATGGCAAAGTGACAGAGATGGCAAAGGACAGATGTGTCAAAGTGACAGAGATGGCAAAGTGGACAGATGTGGCAAAGTGACAGAGATGGCAAAGTGACAGATGTGGCAAAGTGACAGAGATGGCAAAAGTGACAGATGGCAAAGTGACAGATGTGGCAAAGTGACAGAGATGGCAAAGACAGATGGGCAAAGGGACAGAGATGGCAAAGTGACAGATGTGGCAAAAAGTGACAGAGATGGCAAAGTGACAGATGGCAAAGGACAGAGATGAGATGGCAAAGTGACAGATGTGGCAAAGTGACAGAGATGGCAAAGGACAGATGGGCAAAGTGACAGAGAAAAGTGACAGATGTGGCAAAACAATGGGCAAAGGACAGATGGCAAAAAGGACAGAGATGGCAAAGGACAGATGGCAAAGTGACAGAGATGGCAAAGTGACAGATGGCAAAGTGACAGAGATGGCAAAGTGGACAGAGACAGAGATGGAAAAGTGACAGATGTGGCAAAGTGACAGAGATGGCAAAGTGACAGATGTGGCAAAAGAGATGGCAAAGTGACAGATGTGGCAAAGGACAGAGATGGCAAAGGACAGTCAAAGTGACAGAGATAGCAAAGTGACAGATACCCAGCAAAGTGACAGAGATGGCAAAAAGGACAGATGTGGCAAAGTGGACAGAGATGGCAAAGGACAGATGGGCAAAGTGACAGAGATGGTAAAAGACAGTGGGCAAAGGACAGAGATGGCAAAGTGACAGATGGCAAAGTGACAGAGATGGCAAAGATGATGTGGCAAAGTGACAGATGGCAAAGTGACAGATGTGGCAAAGTGACAGAGATGGCAAAGTGACAGATGTGGCAAAGTGACAGAGATGGCAAAGTGACAGAGATAACCAAAGGCAAAGTGAAGAGGGCAAAGGACAGATGGCAAAGTGACAGAGATGGCAAAGTGACAGATGTGGCAAAGTGACAGAGATGGCAAAGTGACGATGGGCAAAGTGACAGAGATGGCAAAGTGACAAAGATGAGATGGCAAAGTGACAAGTGGCAAAGGACAGGAGATGGAGATGGCAAAGGACAGAGATGGCAAAGGACAGAGATGGAAAGTGACAGAGACAAAAGGAGATGGCAAAGGACAATGGCAAAAAGTCAAGTGACAGAGATGGATGGTGGCAAAGGACAGAGATGGCAAAGTGACAGATGTGGCAAAGTGACAGAGATGGCAAAGGACAGATGTAAAGGACAGAGAAAAGGACAGACAAAGTGATGGCAAAGTGACAGATGTGGCAAAGGACAGAGAGACAGATGGGCAAAGTGACAGAGATGGCAAAGTGATGAGAGACAAAGTGACAGATGTAAAGTGACAGAGATGGCAAAGTGACAATGTGACGAGATGGGAAAAGTCACAATGTGGGCAAAGACAGAGATGGCAAAGAGATGTGGCAAAGAAAGATGACAGAAGATAGCAAAACAAAGTGACACATGTGGCAAAGTGACAGAGATGGGCAAAGATGAGATGGCAAAGATGTGTGGCAAAAAGTGACAGAGATGGCAAAGTGACAGATGTGGCAAAGTGACAGAGATGGCAAAGTGACAGATGTGGCAAAAGTGACAGAAGTGGCAAAAGGACAGATGTGGCAAAGTGACAGAGATGGCAAAGACAGAAGTGGCAAAAGGACAGAGATGGCAAAGTGACAGATGGGCAAAGTGACAGAGACAAAGGACAGAGACAGAGATGGCAAAGGACAGATGAGATGCAAGTGAGATGGCAAAGGACAGAGATGGCAAGACAGATGTGGGTAAAGTGATGTGGCAAAGGACAGATGTGGGTAAAGAGAGATGGCAAAGACAGAAGTCAAAGTGACAGAGATGGCAAAGTCACAGATGTGGAAGTGACAGAGATGGCAAAGTGACACATGTGGCAAAGTGAAGAGATCAAGTGACAGATGTGGGCAGATGGCAAATGACAGAGATGGCAAAGTGACAGAGATAAAGACAGATGTGGCAAAGTGACAGAGATGGCAAAGTGACAGATGGCAAAAGGACAGATGTGGCAAAGTGACAGAGATGGCAAAGTCACAGATGTGGCAAAGTGACAGAGATGGCAAAGGGACAGATGTGGCAAAGGACAGAGATGGCAAAGTGACAGATGTGGCAAATGTGGCAAAGTGACAGATGTGGCAAAGTGACAGAGATGGCAAAGTGACAGATGTGGCAAAGTGACAGAGATGGAAAAGTCACAGATGTGGCAAAGTGACAGAGATGGCAAAGTGACAGATGTGGCAAAGTGACAGAGATGGCAAAGTGACAGATGTGGCAAAGTGACAGAGATGGCAAAGTGACAGATGTGGCAAAGTGACAGAGATGGCAAAGTGACAGATGTGGCAAAGTGACAGAGATGGCAAAGTGACAGATGTGGCAAAGTGACAGAGATGGCAAAGTCACAGATGTGGCAAAGTGACAGAGATGGCAAAGTGACAGATGTGGCAAAGTGACAGAGATGGCAAAAGGACATATGGCAAAGTGACAGACAGATGTGGCAAAATGACAGAGAAAACAAAGGCAAAGTAGAAAATGAGATACAAAACAGATTGGGAAAAGGACAGAGATGGCAAAACTTAATGAGGAAAAGACAGAGATGAAAATACGATACAGGACAGATTGGGCAAAAGTGACAGAGAAAACTGACAGATGTAAAGTGACAGAGAAAATGCGATACAGGACAGACTGATAGATGTAACAAAGAAAGGAGATGGCAAGTGACAAATGTGGATACCGACAAGTGACAAAATGAAAACTTAATGAGGACAGATGGGCAAAGTGACAGAAATGCGATAAAGTGACAGATTAAAACAAAAAAGACAGAGATGAAAACTGACAGATGTGGAAAGTGAGAAAGATGGCACAGGACAGATGAATGCAAAGTGACAGAGATGGAAAAGTGACAGATGTGGCAAAGACAGAGATGGCAAAGTGACAGATGTGGGGTAAAGTGACAGAGATGGCAAAGTGACAGATGTGGCAAGTGACAGAGATGGCAAAGACAGATGGGCAAAGTGACAGGTGGTAAAAGTGACAGATGGCAAAGACAGAGATGGCAAAGACAGATGGCAAAGGACAGAGATGTACAAGACATGGCAAAGGATGAGATATAAAGTGGCAAAGGACAGATGTACGGGAGATGAGAAAGGACGAGATGACACGGTGAGTGAGATGTCAAAGGACGACATGACAAAGTGACGGAGATGGTAAGTGTCAGATGGTAAATTACGGAGATATCAAATGACAGAGATGGCAAAAGACAGATGGGAAAGCGAGGGAGATGGCAAGTGACAGAGAAAATGGCAAAGACAGACAGACTGAGGCATTGGACAGATTGACGAACATGTCAAAGAGTTGGACAGAAAATGACGATAAAGTGACAGAGATGGCAGTGATTCCAAAGAATGGAGATGAGGGAAAAAAGTGGAAAGTCAGAAGATGCGATAACATGACAGATGGCAGATGTGTCAAAGGACAGAGATAGGGCGTAAGACAAATGCGATACATTGAGAGACTGATGAAGTAGGGAAAGTGACAGGTGCAAAGGGACAGAGAAAGGACAGAGATGGACAGAAGTGGCAAAGACAGAGATACAAAAGACAGAGAGAAAACAATAGGACAGATGTGGCAAAGTGACAGAGATGGCAAAAGTGACAGATGTGGAAAACTTAAGAGATGGCAAAGTCACAGGTGGCAAAATGCGAGAGATGGCAGTTTGACAACCAAAAGGACAGAGAGAGAAACTCACAATGTGAAAATGCAGATGTGGCAAAGACAGATGGCAAAGTCAACAGAGTGGCAAACAGAGGGGCAAAACAGCGTAGAAAAATGAGAGGACAGATTAAAGGGGGCAAAAAGTGATGGGAAAAGAGATGAAAAGTGACAGAAATGGCAAAGTGACAGAGATGGCAAAGGACAGATGTGGGCAAATGAGGGAGAAGAGATGTCACAAAGTGACAGACTGAATGGCAAAGACAGAGATGGCAAATGACAGAGATGCAGCGTACAGGATACGGCACAGGACAGACTAAAGTAAAAAGTGATGAGAGATGGCAAAGGACAGATGGCAAAGGAAAACGATAAGGACAGAGATGGCAAAGTGGACAGAGGAAAAGTGACAGAGATGGCAGGAAAATGCGGCAAACGAATAGACAGAAAAGGACAGAGAGAAACTTAAGATGGGCAAAGTGACAGATGTGGATAAAGTGACAGATGTGGCAAAAGGACAGAAAATTTAATGAGGACAGAGGAAGTAATGAAAATGCGACAGAGATGGAAAAGTGACAGAGAGAAACTTAATGAGGAAAGGAAAATGGATACAAGGACACATGGCAAAGTGACAGAGATGGCTTAATGAGGAACATGTGGCAAAAGCGACAGAGATGGCAAAGTGACAGAGAAAGATAATGGAAAAGACAGAGATAGAAAATACAGATGGACAAATTGACAGAAATGGCAAAGGAAAACTTAATGAGGAAAGTATGAAAATGCGATACAGGACAGATTGTGGCAGTGACAGAGATGGAAAACTTAAGAGTGGAAAAAGCGATACACAGGACAGATTGGCAAAGTGAAAATGTAATGATGAAAGAGCAAAATGGATAAAGGACAGATTGTGGCAAAGAGAAAGAGATGGAAAGGTCAGTCAGATGTGGCAAAGTGACAGAGATGGCAAGTGAAAGTGACAGATGTGGTCAAAGTGATAGAGATGGCAAAGAGGGGATGTGGGCAAAGATGGCAGTGGACAGAGATGGGTAAGGACACATGGCAAAAGTGATAGATGTGGCAAGATGGCAAAGGACAGAGATGGGACAGATACAAAAGTGATAGGAGATGCAAAGGGACAGATGGGCAAGGGAGTGACAGAGATGACATAAGAGTGAGATGACAGATGAGATGACAAAGGGACAAAAGTAAATGTAGATGGTAAATTACGGACAGAGATGCAAAGTAATGGAGTGAGGAGATGTGGCAAAGGACAGAGATGGGAAAACTGACTGAGATGACAGATGGCAAAGATGGCAGTCAGATATGGAAATTGAATGAACATGTCACAATGTCGGGACAGGATGGTGGCAAAAGTGACAGAAAACTTAATGAGGAAAAGGAAGCGTAGAAAATGCGATACAGGACAGATTGAAAACCAAAGTGACAGAGATGGCAAATGAGAAGTGGCAAAGTGATAGAAAATACGATGGCAAAGTGACAGATGGCAAAGTGACAAATGTGGCAAAGTAGCCAAGAGAAAACAAATTGACAGATGTGGCAAATGACAGAGAAAATCACGATAGAAAGTGACAGATTGTCAAGAAGTGGCAAAGTGACAGAGATGGCAAAGTCACAGATGTGTTAATAGCAGAAATGGCAAAGTCACAGATGTGGAAAAATGCTGAGATGTAAAGTCCTGGATGTGGAATGGACAGATTGGCAAAGTGACAGAGATGGCAAAGTCACAGATGTGGCAAAGTGACAGGGATAGCAAAGTCACAGATGTAGAAATGACGCAAATACAGATGTGGCAAAGTGACAGAATGGCAAAAGTGACAGATGTGGCAAAAGCAGAGATGGCAAAAGTCACTTAATGATGGCAAAGACAGATGTGGCGTGAAAATGTCACAGATATTAGCAAAGTGACAGATGAATGCAAAAGTGACAGAGATGGAAAACTTAATGTGGCAAAGGGGCGTAGAAAAGGACAGATGTGGGAAAGACTGAGATGGCAAAGGACAAGCAAGTGACAGAGATGGAGTCAACAGATGTGGCAAAGGACAGGAGATGGCAAAGAAATGGCAAATGACAGAGATGGCAAAGGACAGAGAAGGACAAATGGCAAAGTGACAGATGTGGCAAAGTGACAGAGAAAATGACAGATGAGGCAAAGGACAGATGTGGCAAAGTGACAGAGATGGAAAGAAGATAAGAAAAGTGACAGAGAGGATGGAAGGACAGATGTGGCAAAGTGAAAGTGACAGATGGCAAAAACTGAAGTGGCAAAGTGACAGAGACAAAAATACGCAAAGGATGTGGCAAAGGACAGGGATAGCAATGACAAGATGTAAAAAAGTGACAGAGATGGCAAGTGACAGACAGAGATGGAAAAAGTGACAGAGATGGCAAAGTGACAGATGTGGCAAAAGTGACAGAGATGGAAAAGTGACAGATGTGTAAAGGACGAGAGCAAAGACAGGTAACCAAGTGAGCAAATGGAAGTGACAGATGTGGCAAGTGACAGAGATGGCAAAAGTGAAAGTGACAGAGATGGCAAAGTGACAGATGTGGCAAAGTGACAGAGATGGCAAAGTGACAGATGGCAACATGAAGAGATGGCAAAGTGACAGGCAAAGTGACAGAGATGCAGAGACAGATGCCAAGTGACAGATATGGCAAAGTGACAGAGATGGCAAAGTCACAGATGTGGCAAAGTGACAGAGATGTAGAAGTGACAGATGTGCAAAGTGACAGGAGATGCAAAAAGGACATATGGCAAAGTGACAGAGATGGCAAAGGGACACATGCAAAAAGTGACGGAGATGGCAAAGGACTTGAAATCAGTGTCGGATGTGGCAAAGTGACGGAGATGGCAAAAGGACAGATGTTGCAAAGTGATAGGAGATGGCAAAGGGACAGATGTTGCAAAGTGACGGGAGATGAAAAGGATGTGGAGATGCAAAGTGAGTGAGATGTCAAAGTGACAGAGATGACAAAGTGACAGAGATGTCAAAGTGTCGTAGATGGTAAAATTGACGGAGATATCAAATGACAGATGGCAAAGACAGAGATGGAAAAGTGACAGAGTGGCAAAGTGACAGAGATGGGACATGGCAAAGTCACAGATGGCAAAGGGACTGAGATGGCAAAGTGTCAGATATGGCAAATTGAGAAACATGACAAAGAGATGGCAAAGTGACAGTGGCAAAGTGACAGAGATGTCAAAGTGACAGAGATGGCAATGACAGATGTTGCAAAGTGACAGAGATGGCAAAAGTGACTGAAAGGACAGAGATGGAAAAAGTCACAGATGACAGTGACAGCTGATGGCAATGTCACAGATGTGTCAAAGACAGATAACAAATGACAGAAAATGGCAAAGTAACAAAAATTGAAAAGTGAGGATTTGACAAATTGACAGAGATGGGAAAAGGACAGATGTGAAAATGACAGATGTGGCAAAGGACAGATGTGGCAAAGTGACAGAGATGGGCAAATGTCAAAGAAGAGATGGCAAAGAGATGGCAAAGTGACAGAGATGGCAGTGACAGATGTGGCAAAGTGACAGAGATGGCAAAAGTGACAGATGATAAAAGTGACAGAGATGGCAGTGACAGATGTGGCAAAGTGACAGAGGATGGCAAAGTGACAGATGTGTCAAAGACAGAGAAGTGACAGAAGGGCAAAAGTGACAGAGATGGCAAAGTCACAGATGATGGGCAAAGTGACAGAGAGATGGACAGATGTGAAAAGTGACAGAGATGGCAAAGGACAGATGGGCAAAGGACAGAGATGGAAAAAGTCACAGAAGTGGCAAAGTGACAGAGATGGCAAAGTGACAGATGTGGCAAAGTGACAGAGATGGCAAAGTCACAGATGTGGCAAAGTGACAGGAGATGGCAAAAGTGACAGATGTGGCAAAGTGACAGAGATAGCAAAGTCACAGAGATGTGGCAAAGTGACAGAGATGGCAAAGTCAGATGTGGAAAAGTGACAGAGAGATGGCAAAGTGACAGATGTGGCAAAGTGACAGAGATGGCAAAGTGACAGATGTGGCAAAATGACAGAGATGGCAAAAGTGACAGATGTGGCAAAGTGACAGAGATGGCAAAGGACAGAGGCAATGTGACAGAGATGGCAAAACAGATGTGGCAAAGGATGAGATGGCAAAGAGTGACAGATGTGGCAAAGTGACAGAGATGGCAAAGTCACAGATGGCAAAGTGAAGAGATGGCAAATGGCAGATGTGGCAAAGTGATGAGATGGCAAAGTGACAGGTGTGGCAAAGTGACAGAGATAAGCAAGTGACAGAGATGACAAAGTGACAGATGTGGCAGAAAAGTGACAGAGATGTCAAAGTGACAGATGGCAAAGTGACAGAGATGGCAAAGTGACAGATGTGGCAAGCGACAGAATGGTAAAGTGACAGAGATGTGGAAAATGACAGAGATGGCAAAGTGATGATGTGGCAAAATGACAGAGATGGCAAACTGACAGATAATCCAAAGTGACAGAGATGGCAAAGTCATGATGTTGCAAAAGTGACAGAGATGACAAAGTCACAGATATTGGTAAAGTGACAGATGAAAACTGACAGATGGCAAAGGACGGAGATGGCAAAGGGACAGCAAAATGACAGAAGATGGCAAAGTGACAGAAATGGCAAAGTCACAGAGATGGCAAAGGACGGAGATGGCAAAGTGACAGATGATTGCAAAGTGATAGGAGATGGCAAAGTGACAGATGTGGCAAAGGACAGAGATGAGAAAGGACGGAGATGACACGGTGAGTGAGATGGCAAAATGGCAGATGTGACAAAGTGAGATGTGATGACAGATGGGCAAAGTAACAAAGAGATGCAAAGTGACAGATTGTGGCAAAGACAGAGATGCAAAACTGAGATGTGGCAAAGTGACAGATGTTGCAAAGTGACTGAGATGGCAAAGTGACAGATGCAAAAGTCAAGAAAGTCACAAATAACGGAGATAGCAAAGGACAGATGTGGCAAAGTGACAGAGATAGCAAAGTGACAGAGTGTCAAAGTGACATGGAGATGGCAAAAAGTAAAGTCACAGATGTAACAAAGATGACAAAGTCTGATGGCAAAGTCACAGATGTGTCAAAGTGACAGGACAGAAATGGCAAAGTGACAGAGATGGTAAAGTGCCAAACAGATGGCAAAGTGACAGAAGTAGATGGCAAAGTCACAGATGTGGCAAAGTGACAGAGATGGCAAAAGGACAGAGATGGCAAAGTGACAGAGATGGCAAAGGACAAAGTGACAGAGATGGCAAAGTGACAGATGTGGGGAAAGGACAAGACAGATGGCAAAGTGACAGAGACAGATGTGGCAAAGTGACAGAGATGGCAAAGTCACAGATGTGGCAAAGTGACAGAGAGTCACAGATGTGGCAAAGTGACAGAGATGGCAAAGTGACAGATGTGGCAAAGTGACAGAGATGGCAAAGGACAGATGTGGATGGACAGAGATGCAAAGTGACAGATGTGGCAAAGTGACAGAGATGGCAAAGGACAGATGTGGCAAAGTGACAGAGAGATGGCAAAGTGACAGAGATGGCAAAGGCACAATGTGACAGAGATAGCAAAGTGACAGATGGCAAAGTGACAGAGATGGCAAAGTGACAGAAAACTTAATGACAGAATGGCAAAGACAGAGCAAATGACAGAGATGGGACAGATGTGGCAAAGGACAGAGATGGAAAACACAGATGTGGCAAAGTGACAGAGATGGCAAATGGACAGATGTGACAAAAGTGACAGATGGCAAAGTGACAGATGTGGCAAAGACAGAGATGGCAAAGTGACAGATGGCAAAGTGACAGAGATGAAAAGTGACAGATGTGGCAAAGTGACAGAGAAGGCAAAGTGACAGATGTGGCAAAGTGACAGAGATGGCAAAAGTGACAGATGTGGCAAAGTGACAGAGATGGCAAAGTGACAGATGTGGCAAAAGTGACAAAGAGATGGGCAAAAGACAGAGATGTCAAAGTGACAGATGAAGCAAAGTGACAGATGTGACAGATAGGCAAAGATGACAGAGATGGCAAATGGACAGATGTGGCAAACTGACAGAGATCCAAAGTGACAGATGGCAAAGTGATACAAATGAGATTGACAGATGGGCAAAGGACAGAGATGGCAAAGTGACAGATGGCAAAGTGACAGAGATGGCAAGTGACAGATGCGGCAAAGTGACAGATGGCAAAATACAGAAGGACAGAGACAGATGGCAAAGTGACAGATGTGTCAAAGTGACAGAGATGGCAAAGGTGACAGATGTGGCAAAAGTGGACAGATGGCAAAGTGACAGATGTGGGACAGAGATGGCAAAGGACAGAGATGGCAAAAGTGACAGATGGCAAAGTGACAGAGATGGCAAAGTGACAGATGTGGCAAAGGACAGAGATGGCAAAGAGATGTGGCAAAGGACAAGATGGCAAAGCAACAGATGATGTGGCAAAGTGACAGAGATGGCAAAGGACAGATGTGGCAAAGTGACAGAGATGGCAAAGTGACAGATGTGGAGATGGCAAAGTGATGTGGCAAAGAGATGGCAAAGTGACAGATGTGGCAAAGGACAGAGATGGAAAAAGTGACAGATGTGGCAAAGGACAGAGATGGCAAAGTGAGATGTGGCAAAGTGACAGGATGGCAAAGTCACAGATGTGGCAAAGGACAGAGATGGCAAAGAGATGTAAAAGACAGAGATGGCAAAAGGACAGATGTGGCAAATGACAGAGATGGCAAAGTGACAGATGTGGCAAAGGACAGAGATGGCAAAGGACAGATGGCAAAGACAGAGATGGCAAAGTGACAGATGTGGCAAAGGACAGAGATGGCAAAGGACATGACAGAGATGGCAAAGGACAGAAAGTGAAAGAGATGGCAAAGATGATGTGGCAAAGTGACAGAGATGGCAAAGGACAGATGTGGCAAAGTGACAGAGATGGCAAAGTGACAGATGTGGCAAAGGACAGAGATGGCAAAGGACAGATGTGGCAAAGTGACAGAGATGTGACAGATGGCAAATGGACAGAGATGGCAAAGGACAGATGTGGCAAAGTGACAGAGACAAAAGTGACAGATGGCAAAGGACAGATGGCAAAGGACAGATGGCAAAGTGACAGAGATGGCAAAGGACAGATGGGCAAAGGACAGAGATGGCAAAGGACAGATGTGGCAAAAGACAGAGATGGCAAAGGACAGATGTGGCAAAGGACAGAGATGGCAAAGACAGATGGGTAAAGGACAGAGATGACAAAGTGACAGATGGCAAAGTGACAGAGATGGCAAAGGACAGATGTGGCAAAGGAGGAGATGACAGAGATGGCAAAGTGACAGAGAGATGGCAAAGTGACAGATGTGGCAAAGTGACAGAGATGGCAAAGTGACAGATGTGGGCAAAGTGACAGAGATGGCAAAGACAGATGTGGCAAAGTGACAGAGATGGCAAAGGACAGATGGGCAAAGACAGATGGCAAAGGACAGAAAAGGACAGAGATGGCAAAGTGACAGATGTGGCAAAGTGACAGAGATGGCAAAGTGACAGATGTGGCAAAAGACAAGATGGAAAGGACAGATGGCAAAGTGACAGATGGAAAGGACAGATGTGGCAAAGTGACAGAGATGGCAAAGGACAGATGTGGGCAAAGATGAGATGGCAAAGTGACAGATGTGGGGAAAGACAGAGATGGCAAAGTGACAGATGTGGCAAAGTGACAGAGATGGCAAAGTGACAGATGTGGCAAAGTGACAGACAGATGGCAAAGACAGAGAGATGACAGGACAGATGTGGCAAAGTGACAGAGATGTGGGCAAAGTGACAGAGATGGTGTCATGAAGATGTGGCAAAGTGACAGAGATGGCAAAGTGACAGATGTGGCAAAGTGACAAGAGATGGAAAAGGACAGATGTGGCAAAGTGACAGAGATGGCAAAGTGACAGATGTGGCAAAGTGACAGAGATGGCAAAGTGACAGATGTGGCAAAGTGACAGAGATGGCAAAGTGACAGATGTGGCAAAGTGACAGAGATGGCAAGTGACAGATGTGGTAAAGTGACAGAGAGTGACAAGATGGCAAAGTGACAGAGATGGCAGTGACAGATGGCAAAGTGACAGAGATGTAAAAGTGACAGATGTGGCAAAGTGACAGAGATGGCAAAGTGACAGATGTGGCAAAGGACAGAGATTGACAGATGTGCAAAGTGACAGAGATGCAAAGTGACAGATGTGGCAAAGTGACAGAGATGGCAAAGTGACAGATGTGGCAAAGTGACAGAGATGGCAAAGAGTGACACATGATGGCAAAGTGACAGAGATGGCAAAGTGACAGATGTGGCAAAGTGACAGAGATGGCAAAGTGACAGATGTGGCAAAGACAGAGACAAAGAGATGGGCAAAGACAGAGATGGCAAAGTGGCAAAGTGACAGAGATGGCAAAGTGACAGATGTGGACAAGAGATGACACAGATGTGGCAAAGGGAAAGACAGATGGCAAAGTGACAGATGTGGCAAAGTGACAGAGATGGCAAAGGACAGATGTGGCAAAAGGACAGAGATGGCAAAGTGACAGATGTGGCAAAGTGACAGAGATGACAGAGATGGCAAAAGTGACAGATGTGGCAAAGTGACAGAGATGGCAAAGTGACAGATGGGCAAAGTGACAGAGATGGCAAATGGCAAAGTGACAGAGATGGCAAAGTGACAGAGATGGCAAAGTGACAGAGATGGCAAAAGGACAGATGTGGCAAAGTGACAGAGATGGCAAAGTGACAGATGTGGCAAAGTGACAGAGATGGCAAAGTGACAGATGTGGCAAAGTGACAGAGAGATAGCAAAGGACAGATGTGGCAAAGGACAGAGATGGCAAAGTGACAGATGTGCAAAAGTGACAGAGATGGCAAAAGACAGATGTGGCAAAGGACAGAGATGGCAAAGTGACAGATGGCAAAGTGACAGAGAAAGGACAGATGTGGCAAAGTGACAGATGGCAAAGTGACAGATGTGGCAAAGGACAGAGATGGCAAAGTGACAGATGCAAAGTGACAGAGATGGCAAAGTGACAGATGTGGCAAAGTGACAGAGATGGCAAAGTGACAGATGTGGGCAAAGTGACAGAGATGGCAAAGTGACAGATGTGGCAAAGTGACAGAGATGGCAAAAGTCACAGATGGCAAAGTGACAGAGATGGCAAAGTGACACAGATGTGGCAAAGTGACAGAGATGGCAAAGGACAGATGTGGCAAAGGACAGAGATGGCAAAGGACAGATGTGGCAAAGTGACAGAGATGGCAAAGTGACAGATGGCAAAGTGACAGAGATGGCAAAGTGACACATGGGCAAAGTGACAGAGATGGCAAAGTGTCGGAGATGGCAAAGTGACAGAGATGGCAAAAAGACAGATGTGGCAAAGGACGGAGATGGCAAAGTGACAGATGTGGCAAAGTGACAGAGATGGAAAGGACAGAGATGACAGATGAGATGGCAAAGGACAGAGTGACAAAGTGACGGAGATGGCAAAGTGACAGATGGTAAAGTGACGGAGATATCAAATGACAGATTGCAAAGTGACGGAGGCAAAGCAGAGATGGCAAAGTGACAGAGATGGAGTGACAGAGATGGGCAAACTGAGAGATGTGGCAAAGTGACAGAGATGGACAGAGATGGCAAATGACAGAGATGGCAAAAGGACAGAGATGGCAAAGTGACGGAGATGGCAAAGTGACAGATGTGATGCAAAGTGACGGAGATGCAACAGGACAGATGGCAAAGGACAGAGATGATGTTGCAAAAGATGAGATGAAAGTGGTAAAGTCACAGAGATCAAAGACGGAAAATAAAGTGATGGAGAACAAAAGATGGTGGCAGAAGTCAAACTGACAGGACAAAGTGACAGAGATTGTGGTAAAGATGAACATGACAGAAGTAGAAAAGGACAGAGATAGCAAAGGGACAGATGTGGCAAAGACAGAGATGGCAAAGGACAGAAGTGGCAAAGTGACAGAGATGGAAAATAACAAAGTGACAGAGATGGCAAATGGACAGATGGCAAAGTGACAGAGATGGCAAAGTCACAGATGGCAAAAAAAGACAAAAGGAGATTTGCAAAGGACAGAGCAAATGGACAGATGGGCAAAGGACAGAGATGGCACAGATGTCAAAGTGACAGAGATGGCAAAGTGACAGAAGTGGCAAAAGGACAGAGATGGCAAAGTCACAGAGTGGCAAAGTGACAGAGATGGCAAAGTGACAGAGATGGCAGAAAGTGACAGACAAAGAGAGATGGCAAAGTGACAGATGTGGCAAAGTGACAGAGATGGCAAAGTGACAGATGTGGAAAGTGACAGAGATGGCAAAAGGACAGAGATGGCAGGACAGATGTGGCAAAGTGACAGAGATGGCAAATGTGACGATGGCAAAGTGACAGAGATGGCAAAGGACAGATGTGGCAAAGATGACAGATGTGGCAAAAAGTGACAGAGATGGCAAAAGGACAGATGGCAAAGTGACAGATGTGGCAAAGAGATGGCAAAGATGTGGCAAAAGTGACAGATGTGGCAAAGTGACAAGTGACAAATGACAGCAAAGGACAGAGAGAAATGGCAAAGACAGATGGCAAAAGGACAGATGTGGCAAAGTGAGATGGCAAAGGACAGAGTGGCAAAGTGACAGAGATGGCAAAGTGACAAAGATGGCAAAGACAGAGATGGCACAGATGTGGCAAAAGTGACAGAGATGGCAAAGTGACAGACAGAGATGGTAAAGGACAGATGTGGTGACAGAGATGGCAAAGTGACAGATGGCAAAGTGACAGAGAAATTGACGAGAGATGGCAAAGTGACAGATATATGAATGATTGGAGATGACAAAGTGACGGAGATGACAAAGTGACGGAGATGACAATGAGAGATGTAAAAAGTGTTGAAGATGGCAAAGTGATGAAAATAGCAAAGTGACAGATGTTGCAAAGTGACAGATGTTGCAAAGTGACAGAGATGTCAATGTGACTGAACCTCCATAACCTTTCAATTTGTGAAGAAGACTGGCATGTAAAACCCTGTCAAATGCCTTTGAGATGTGTCCAAAAGCAACAGTCTGAGCTTCACCATTCTTATCTAAAGCTTGACAGACTCTATCTGCAATTACTGATAAGTACTAATTACTGTTAATTACTGCTACTGTTAACACACCAGCAGTTGACCTAGAGAAGTGAAAGCCATATTGTTTGTCTGAAAGAACACCTTGTGAGGTGAGATGGTTAAGCAATTTGGAGTTTATTAACACCAAGAGGAAAAAGGAGAGAGCAAATGTAGAAATTGCTTTGTGTACCTCTGTTATTCATGGTAACCAAGTGTAGTGGGTGCTTTGGATATTGCTGCCACTGCTGATCTGGTGCTTCTGGGATATATCTAGAGATTCTTGATAAAATCTAAAGAAGAATCTGCAATGGCATTGGTTCTTAGCAAGCATCTCAACTTTAGTCACTTTCTCACCAACTGTAACATAGCTTCCCTGTTCCTTTTCTATAAATACTTTCATTGTAATTGTTCTGATGAGCATTCCTCTGTACTAACTAAACTTTATGAATTTAAGTGCTAGATTGGCAGCAAGTTCTTATCCTTTTACAATTGAAATGCTTAGATGTCACCATAGATTTTATGCTAATAGTTACTTCTATTGCACTTCTCATCTGTGGAACTCTCTTCCAGTTTCTTGCTTTCCAGCCAACTTTGATCTTCAAAGATTTAAATGCAATGTCAATTTTAATCTACTGTTTTCTTGATTCCTCTTTTGATTGTTCTTGCTCTTTAATAATGTTTTTCTTATTCTTTCACACATAGTAATACCTTGTGTCTTAGTGTTTCTATTGCCTTGCTTGTGGTGAAAAGATTAAAAAAAGAACGCTCATTTTAAAAATTACAAATGAATAAAAAAAGAAATGAAAGTGTGTCATGGATCAGAAAAGGTTGAACAATTCGACAAGATTTTCTGCATGAAACAGAGATTTATATTATTATTATTATTATTATTATTATCAAATTTGCTGATGATAAATCTAGGAAATGTGGCTTTGAAATCAGAGCTTCTCAAAGTATGTTCTATAATCCTATATGGGGTCATGTAAAAACTATTGTGGGTCACAGGGACTAAATATATGAAAAAGACAAAAGGAAACATATCTTAGCCAACGGAGATATTTTCATCTATTCTTATATAACTAATAAATGGCTAACAAAAGAGAGAAAATATACTAGTGTGTATACTGCTGAAAAGGAAAGAAAAAAACACACGTGAAAACTTAATTAATATGAAATGTGTGTGTATGTATGTCAAATTTCAGTTGTCAATCAACTGAGAGAAAAGAAGTTTTTTTCCCAAGTGGGGTCAAATCATGTCTGTCACCTAGCATATTATAGGTTGAAAAGGAGAAGTGGAAGATTCTTTGTTTTTTTTATAGTCCTGAAACAGTGTCACCAAGCTGGCTTCTTGGCAAAACAAGTGGGGGTGATCCATACATCATAGAAATAGTTGATAGTATTTTAATTTTGTCATCTTCCTTGGTAAATGGGATTATATTAAATTCAATATGCATATATATTCCAACCGTCAATAGTGAGAAAATAATTTGTCTATGACAAACAATTTTCAAAATGTAAATACCATGTTTTAAAAGAGAATGTCAATAGTTTTTCTTTCCGTGGTTGCAAATGTCACTAAACCGCTGTTGAGTTTTGATTTCTAAAGCATTTCTAGTGTAATAATAGAGCACAGAATTAAATGTCCTCTGGATAAATTTACTAAGTTAACTTCAGAGTTAATGAAGTCAATATACATTTGTCAATAATTTAATAATTAAAATAATAAATCTCTGCTGGAATATACAAAAGGAAATTACTGTAGAGTTTATGGAAAGTTTTTAACTAGACAATTTTCAGTAAAGAAATTACAAGTGGTATAAATTCCAAAAGTTCCAAACTTTCAGAGTGATATCTCCAATGGTGTGTGAGTAGACCTTTTCATTTCATATGATACTGGCACCAGTTTTTGATTAGACAATTTTCAGTAAAGAAATTATAAGTAACATGAATTCAAAAAGTTAAAAAATTTCAGAGTGAAATCTTCAATGGCGAGTAAGTAGACATTGTTTTGAGAATGGAGAGTATTGACATTTGTGACTCCTGGTACATTTGTGCAGCAAACAATATTTGGGTAACTCATGTGAGTCTGGTTAAAAAAGGATACATGGAATTCAAACAAACAATGATTAATAACTATTAACAAGATATGTTTCCAAATGATGAAGGAAGAAGTGAAATTGAAGTTATGTACAGTTCAATACAATTTTCATTATGTCTCTCTGAAGTACTTACATGCCTCATCTCTATTGGAGTGAAAAGAAATGTGTTTTTCTATTCCAAAAATCAAAAGAAAATGAGGAAGTGTCTTTCAAATATTGCACCATCTGTGATTATTGTCATGGGTGGTAATCTTACATCATCTCCTCTTCATATAATAACAAATTCAGACTGATCTTATTGAGCTTGTGACAATTTTTGAACTTTTAACAATATAAGGCTGACTGATACCCAATACCTTACATGAATTACAATATTTTTCTGGCCTATTGGACACAGATTTTTTTTTCCAAAAGAATGCAACAAAAAATTATCCTATGTCCAATAGTGCAGTATCATGTATGAAGACCATGAAAAAAATACAATGAAGGAGTTAGCTGCAGGCATCAGCAAACATAAAGCTTCTGCATGTCACTGAGCACACTCGACAGACAACTTTGAACAAAGACATTAGCAAAGCAGCCAGTTACTAACACGACATAAAAATTTACCAATATATATATACAAAAATTTTATTCAATTTTAATTATCAGGAAAAAAAAGATTAAAACTAATCTGAACCCCTTGGGAATATACTGTTTACAAAAAACTCTAATTTTCAAGGACTCATTCAGAATAACAAAAAGAGGAAAAACACTATACACTAACTCACAAAGTCTACTTTTCAAAACAGCATTTTCTGCCAAGATGAGAAATAAATGGTAATGTTAATGTTAATATTAGCTGTTTATTTATAAGTTATTCATTGACCAAGCAGCCAATACTGCTGTCAGTTGAAATTTATAAAATTTTTCTCTTAAAACAATTTTTCAGGAAAATAAGTTTCTAAAGTCCAGTAGCTGTTATCACTCTTTCCAGTATTGATGGGAATTTCCTTCCTAACCCTTTATTTAAAGTAGTATGGAATGTTAATATCTTGATTATGTTATTATTTTCTCTTCCAGTTACATATACTATCCATCTTAGTTGTTGCTGTTGAAAGTCCTAAAGTGATGTGGTTTCTGTTCATTCATTTTTGATAGAGGACAATGGTCAAATTTTGTAATATTGTTTAGAGAACATACCATCAGAAATGACTGTCAGATTTTGAAACAAGATGGAGAAATCTAGTTCATTAACTTTTAGAAAGAAATATCACGTTCAAATTTTGAAAGACTATATTAGATTAATAAAACTGAAACATTATTTCCTGTATCTATCCAGTAATAAACTTTAAACTCTAAAGTATTTCTTAGTTTTGTTTTATGAGGTGACATATTTGGACATTATTAATTCACTCACAAATAATGGCTAACATCATTAGCAAATTTATCAAAGATGTAGTTATATTTAACCAATATCTGTCACTTTAAGCTGATGCCTTTTTTTAACATGTATTTAAACTATAAATTATAATGTATAATTTTGGAAAGTCAAAATTTCATTGAAGTATGTTAGAAAACTTCCAAGATTTCACTTGAAATCAAGAAAATATGAACTGTAAACAAAATGGCCCCAATATTTGAAAAAAAGAAATTATCAGTTTAAACTAGGCATGGGCAACCCTTTTTCAAGCAGTGTGCCACACGATCTATGGTTCATCACAAGGCACTAAAAAAAAAAAAAGATTGAAGGTAATTTTTCATAGTAGGTACCTCAGCAATTTTCACTAAAGATATGTGTAAGCATATATCTTAGAAAAGGTAGGAAAGTTTTATTTTTTAGAAAATATTTTTTATAATTAAAAAATTGAAGTCTTGATAGAATAAAATTATAACTGATGACAGTCTGATTATTACATGTCACTGTGTGGGATTTATTTCTAATTTATTCATTTGAAAATTAAAACATTTCTTCTTTAGAGAAAAAAATTCTTATAAACATTTCCTGTTTTAAAAGCAAAAGATGTTTATACGTATGATCTTTCCTAGTAGAAGTGTTAATTTCAGTAGTGCTTATTTTTTAAATCGATTAAGAGGGAAATATATCTTGGTAAAATCATTTTTGATTCTGAGATCATCCACTAAAGAGGATCACTGATTTTTTTTACTAATAGTAATACTAACCAGAAATCCACAGCTAGTAATGAAAATAAAATTTCTAATCCCTATTTTTTACATTTCTAGAAAGATAAAACTGAGAAAATGATTGCTTAAAAAATAAAAAAGTTTAAAGATTTCAACACATAAAAAACTTTCCTGAAAATTAAAATATTGTTTTTAAAACAAATTTTTAAGACAATCCTGTTTGTGTTGTGTTAGAATCTTTGTAAAACTTTTTTTTAGCAGAGTTGTGTCAGCAATTAATCTTTATGGAAATGTAAAAATTTGTGACTTTGAGTAAAATTTAGTCATGAAAATATTGGTGGTTATTACAAAAAGAATAACATTTTCTCAGATTTTTTTAAAAATAAAAAACCTATTCATCATAAAAGTAAATAATTTAGGAATATGTACTGAAATTTTCATTTAAATTGGATAATTCCCTGATTTTTGGTAATTAAACAAGCACTGCGCTCCAACCCCACAATTTTCCATTGAAGGTTTGTGGTCCCCAGGTTGAGAAATTTTGAATTCAACATGTAATAAAAAGGCAGCACCATATCAAAGTTTCAGAGAGAGGGGGTTGAGACCCTAGCACCAGCTCTGATAATGCTTTGGGTTAAAAACTATTTACTAATAAACAATTTACTAATAAACTACTTAACAATAAACTATTTACTAATAAACTATTTTAAAACAAAAAGGTGTTTACAGTTGGTTTCTTTCTTTCTGTATTATAAAAATTCTGATAATAAAATCTAAATTAACCCATTTTACCTGAATGATTTATTATGGCACTGCACTCATTAGTTCTACAACTTTAGGCACCAACCTGTGCCCATTGCACTTTCATCACATACTTGACTTCTAACAGCTTATTTTAAAAAATAGCATTGTTACACCATTTCAAAATTTTACTAAACTCACCAATTATCTTTACTTACACTGATGATAACTTAAGAAAATTGAAAGCTGGGAATATATTTCCTGTACTTTTCTTCTGAAATGAACTTTGGATAATTCCTGACAGAATTTCTTCCTTGTCTAATAAGGAAGAATTATTCATAACCTGGAAAAGTTGATGATTAAAATTAATCAACAAAAAATGTCCACTGTCTTTAATAATATCTGCCTTAAAGAACATTTGCTGCCTAAATACCCAGAATATTAATAATTTAACAGAAACTGTTTTCTTACTGTTTCTCTTATATTTCATATGCATGAACGTAGCCTAATACATATTGTCAAATTTGTTCATCCATACTTCTGCTGTCCTAGATAACACATAGAAATTTAAGCAAGGTTTCATCCTACATAGGTTAGGAAAACTAAAACATAGGATATGTTTTTTGTTAAACGAACACATGCATTTATAAATATAATATAAACTACACAATATTTTAATGATGAAAATATCTGGACTTTATTTTCCGAATATTGCTGGGAGCATTCTCAATATTTTATTCTTAGACTTAAATTTATGCTGATAGTCCAGTTCACACTCCTCTCCGGTCTTTTGAACAGGAGTAGAGGTTCATCTCTTGTTTCCTGTTTTGGATTGGATTAATAGTTCCTTCTCCTAAAGTCTACTGCAACTCTATAATTCTAATGTCTCGGACTGAACTCTGAAATTTTATTTAGTATTTATGTTTTCTTCAGTGGGAGGAGATAGGTTTGTTACACTCCTACTTGCTCTCTTGAATGGGAATAAAGGTTGATCGCTTGTTTCCTGTTTACAATTGGGTTGCCAATTCCTTCTGAAATCTCCTAATTTTTTTTTTCACTCTCAGTCGCTCCTTGAATCTTAGTGTCATTATTACCTTGATTGGGGTGAATTTATTAATATATATTTATATATATATATTATTAATTTACATAATAGAGAAATACAAAATTACCTCATGAGTATAGACTATTTCAACTAATGTTGAATGCCTTATTCAACACGAATAGTGGATTGTATTCAGTGTTGGAACTAGAGATTTAAAATTTTATATTTAAAAATGAATAACGTTACTTGAAATAGTCTGTACCCATGAGGTAATTTGGGATTTCTCTGTTATGTAATTTATATGCTCTGTTATAATAAATACATTCAGCTCTTTTTATGGATCAGTTTTAATATTTTATATTATTAAAATCCACTTAAATTATATACCAAAAGACTTATTATCTGTACTATATACATATATATATATCTATATCTATATATATATATATATATATATATATATATATATATATATATATATATGGTGGACTCTCCTATTGTAAATGATAAATGAGGGTGGATGGTGCCTTTCATTTTATACTTATGCATACTAGCATGGGCCATTGTGGAGAAAATCAGGTAAGGGAAGGGTGTATTTTATTTGTGCTTTCTTAAGTGTGACACTAGCCCAGCCTTGTTGTGAGCAACAAAACCACACTAACAGATGAAATTTGTTAAAGCAGGATTTTGATATCATCTCTGCTCCAGAGCTTGCGGAAACTGATCACAGTGCTTCAGTCTACTGTCTTCAAAAGCTTTTAACTTCATGAAACATGTTTTATACCAGTCCTTTCAGTTTGATGCTTGGGATTCCCAGGTTTTCAGATCAACCTCGAGACATTTCAAGTTGTCTTTCAATTTGTCTTTGTAGTGTAAAAGTGGATATACAACTGAACACTTGGAGTTTGGTAGTCATCCATTCTCACAACATGACAAGCCCACCTAATTTGTATCTTTACTAGAATGGTTTCAATGCTTGTGATGTTGTTACATTTCTTCAGTATTGCACTATTCTTGACCCTATCATCATATATATATATATATATATATATATATATATATATTATAAACTGCGAGTTATAAATTGTTGCAATCATTGATTTTTGCAATGGGTTCTCCAAATTCCTATATAAAATGATAAATATTGATTTAAATTCATTTGCAGTTATTACACTGAAGTTTTTTTCAAAATAATTTTTAAAAAAATACATAATTAACGTTAGATATTTCCACGTCATTTTTTGTGTGTTTATTGTTTCATATAAGTAGATGTTTATTGCTGCACATAAGAAAATGCTTATTGCTTCATATAAGTAAATGTTTATTGTTGCACATAAGCAAATGCTTATTGCTTCATATAAGTAAATGCTTATTGCTGCACATAAGTAAATGTTTATAGCCTTGGTTGGCAAACAGTCTACCGTAGAAAGAAACAGCAGCTTACTGTGAGAAAATTTTCTGCCTATTCAAAAGAGACATGATCACCCAATCATATATCAGATATGGCACTTAACAGACTGATGAAAGTGGAACTGGCAAGCCAAGTTATTTTCAGCCTAGTTTGTGGCACTCAATTTCACACTAATGCCCTTGTTAAAGGCATTAATCTCTCCCTTAGCTATAGATTATTTAACAAGGTAGGTGGGTTCTCTAACTTAAAGATATTAGTAAGTATGGAAGTACTACTCTGAGTTCAAAACCATGGAGAAGGTAATGGGAAAACCACTCTACCAGCTTTCTAAGAAGTCATGGTAATTCAGATATTAAAGAAAAGGAATCTGTGGAGATCCATAACCACATAAATACCTGTCTAGTCAGATATTAATCAAAAGAGACATGGTTGCCAAAGTGTGTATCATGTATGCCATTTAATTGACTGATGTGGATGTGCATATGTGCATGTGTTTCTCTATTTGTGTGTGTGTGTGTGTGTGTGTGTGTGTGTGTGTGTGTGTGTGTGTGTGTGTGTGTGTGTGTGAGGGGGGAGAAAGAGAGGAGTGAAAGAGAGAGAGAGGGGGAGAGAAAAAGAGGGGGAGAGAGAAAGAGGGGGAGAGAAGAGAGGCGAGATTGAGAGTGAGAGAGAGAGTAAGAGAAGGGAGAATTCAATCATCAAAATATTTGATCAGAAATGTTAGTTGATTTGCATAATTATTTACAAGTTAATATTTATCAATGCATCCAAATTAATTTTCATCTTTAATTTAATTAATGACATTTTCTTATTCAAGTAAATTTAATTTAATTGCTTATTCTTTTCTGCTTTATTTTTTCACAAATCAATAAAATTTTTACATTTTTTGTTGTCTTTTATTATTTACCTTTTTTTCCATTCTTTAATTTTTAAAATATCACTTTTCAACATATTTATTCTTTTTTTATTGCCAATCTTTCTATCTTTCTTTCTTTCTTTATGTATTTAATGGCAATGTTAATATTAGCTGCTTCCTTATAAGGAAACATTTGGCATTCATTGACTGACAAGAAGTGCTATATTTGATTGAAATTTATAAAATCTTTCTATTAAAACAATTTTTTTCAGGGAAATACATTTCTAAATGTCTACTAGCTGTTTTCAGTATTTCCAGTACTGATGGATGTTTCCTTCCTAACCTTTTGTTTGAAGTAGTGGGGAACATCAACATTTTGATTATGTCATTATTTTTTCTTCAAGTTACATGTGATATCCATTTTAGTTGTCGCTGCTGTTGAAAGTCCTCAAGTGATGTGGTTTCTGTTATCTGGTACAGTTGTTTTGGTTGTGATTCTCTAGTGCCATGCCATATGATTAAAGGAAGGAAAGTCCTAGTATAGCATCTGACCAAAGATCTTATCTGTTTTTCTGTGTAACTAATTAAAACTATGACTTATTTAACCAGTTAGATTTAGAAAGAAACATAATATTTGATTAACTAACTTTGTATATTTGCTTAATAGGAATTATGCAGAGTTGTTTGTCAGTAATGACTTTCAGCAAAATGGGTAGATTTCCTCAGATGTCAAATTTTATATTTTTCTCCTTGTAAGTTTTAATTTTCCAGCTTCATTTATAACAGAAATTAGTTATTTTTAGTTATCAAAAATACAATCTTTTTTTGCTTATCGATCAACAGGTACTTATAATAACAAAAGTATCATTCAGTGACCAAGCTGATTGCCATCTGTCAAACAAGGTTTCCACTGAACAATATTATTTAAACTACTTACATTTGTACCATTGTCCTCATTTTTGTTATTGTTATCATAACGTTTTGGCTGTTATGCTCTCTGGCTTTCATCAGGTGTGTATATCAGTCCAGGTAACCCACAGGGAATTCTGGACTCTTTTTTTAATCTACAGGGTAGACTTCTCTTGTTCTACTTTGCGTAGTGTAAGTAATGATAACTCCTCATCTCAGAAAGTCAGACAGAAAATATTGGGATATATTTTAAAATCCAGAGATATACAATTATTTTTCTATACTTATTTTTTGAGAGTTTGTCACAAAATTATGAGGTATTAACTTTGATTTTGAACTTTTTATAAAAATATGAAATTTATCTAAACTCTGTAAAACTAACCTATTGCTTAAGCAAACCAAGAAATCCAGCAACAACTATGAATTGCTATCATTCTCAGCTCCTGTCGATAGTTGAATGAATCAATGTAAGTGAACATTTTGTTGATAATTGTTTTTATGAGCCTAAGTGTTAGGGGCACAAAGGAAAATTTTGTGCAAGTTTGTTTTGTAAATTTTGTATTATGTGCGATTAGTTTTATGTCATTTAATAAATTGAAATTTCCTTAAAATTTCATAAAATCTAATCCTGTTAAATTTTGAATTGATTTTCTTCTCATTAATAGCCTATGTTAGTCCAGCTTATTTTAAAATGATCCTCAAATTTTCATTATGTTTTCAAAAGAAACCCAATCTAACAACTGTGTCAAATCAGATTTATAAGCTAAATATCTTTCCTAAAGGTGAGATTTTAAGCTATTTAAACACCTAAATGGGTCCTTTGGCTACAATGAGGGATTATGGATATGAATTATGTATTTAATAAATCAACACTCAAAATCAGAAAGAGACAAGTTAGAATTTCTGGGATATATTATGAGGTAGGATAGCTTGGAAAATTTAACACTCACAGGACATACTGGAGAAGAAGTAGAGAAGAACAATGTTAGCTATCTAATGGATTTAGATATATGGATGGCAGAGTATGAACAAAGATATATGGCAATGAGTCAAAAGTTGCTTACAGCTACAAGAAACAGGAAGATTAGGAGAGCCATGATTTCCCACATCTTGGAGGGACATGACACATAAATGGAGATTTAATCAACTGTCTCTTATTTGAAAACCATCATCATGATGAAGTTTTGGATCACATTTGTTTTAAATATCTGGGGTGGAATTTCATAAAAGTACCTATATTTTTTTAGAAATCTAGAATTTTTATTCGATTTTTATTGAAGAAATAAACATAAGAACAACACAAATGTATGTTTTAGTGAAGATATACTAGACATCATCAAGAGGTTAATATTTATGGCCCCTGTTGATTGTTTAAACTACAAATTTAGGCACAACATGATATTTTTGAATTTTCTGATCACCAGAGATAAGAAAAAGTTATAATTTTTGTTTCTGTCTAGGGGATTTTTTTTTTCATATGGTAAATCAAGAAAAAAAAATTGTGTTCACTAACCTGAGGTACATGAAAGGTCCAGTTTAGCATTGAACTTATACTGTAAATTGAACCCCACTCTTTAAAAACTTAAATGTTTTCAAAATTTTCAGCTGAATAACTACTCTATATAGTTAAGCAAAAAATAAACATTCAGTTTTGCTAATCTGATGGACGTAAAATGAGGGTTCAGTTTACTATTATACTTATATTCTAAATTTTAGTCATTGCTAAAAGCATGCTGCAGGATCCTACTATTAATCAGAAAAATTGGTGACATCATTCTGACTGTCCTTGAATTATGTAATGAGAGATGAAGAAAAAGTTATTTGGCAAAATATAATTTTTGTGGTGTATAGAGTGTGTATTTTTCTGAAAATTTCACTGATTTTAACACACAAAACAAAAATATATATATAATGATAGATATTTAATAAAAATTTCCAATAAAAGAATGATTTTTCATGAATTTTATTATTTTCAATTTATTTACTACAGTTTGTTTTCTATTTTTCCTAAGCCTTTTAGCAATAACCCAGGGATTCAGTTTATTTTAAACTAGAATGAAAAAAAATAATATAGTCTTAATAAATATGCTAATTTCCCAGCAATATGCCTTGCTATTTTGTATAATCCTTTATAACTTCTGGAAATAACCTGGGTAAATACCTGTAGTCAAGATAAAGATTATTATGATTGTTGGATGTAACCATAAAGTAATTAATTCAGTTAAACAATAAAGCTTAAAATAGTTTGGCAGAATAAAAATATTATAGATATTGCTAATCAATTTATTTTTTAATTACTACTTGTATATATTTTATTGACTATATTTTAATTAGTCACATCCTTAAAATTTTGGCAGCCAAGTCACATTCATTGCCTATATCTCCAACAATCTGTTACCTCTATTTTTCTAAATTAATTATTAATGAATAATTAATCAGCTTTGATAGTTTAATTACTTATAGTATTTTATCTGACAGGTAGTACTGAGTTACCTGTAACTATTATCATGGAAGAAGAATTCTTGACTAAATTACAGGTTTTTTGGAGTAAGAAAATAGGCTCTCAGTATAGCAAAATGAACCAATGTGTAAAAGATGCTATATTTTTTTTGTATCTGGTTTATGAAGTATAATACATAAAATAAATATATTACATTCAGGGTAATATAAGAAGTAAATACCTTTGTTTTTTATTATTCTTTTTATCTTATTAATGTCATGTGCCTTCAGGGCAGAACCAATGAGTCTCTCTACAAATTCTCTTATTTTATTATCTGTGAATTGACATGAATTTTTGAGAAAGATAGTAGAATAGACTTTTGTTGCCATCTCCATGATTTTGATTTCTAAATAGTTCTTCTTGTAGACTAACTGCAACCCAAGGCTAGAGAGCTTAGTCAGCCCTGTTATTTAATCTATAGATGAGGAGAGAAGAGATGAATAGAAGCCTTTCCAAAAAGCTTTAATATGAAAATGAATATAACAGACTAGACTGGAATGTAAACAGTTCATTGATTTCCCTTTCTACATTAATAAATGTTATCCATACATTCACTTAGTTTGGGATTTTTTTTTAGTAGTAATAATATTTCAACCATAAAAACCATACTTGATCCATGTTTACTAAAAAGTTTGATAAGAGCATTGCTCTGGGTATTTTCAGTAATAAGTATATACTATATACACTCATGTAACATGCAATGTTTATTTCAAACACAGCTGTACTTTGACCACAGTGAATGGATATATAGTTTGGTCAACGATGTATCCAGGCCAGGAGTACATATGCTAATTTTATGTCGCATATATGATGTGATCCCTTTAAAATTAGCTTCAAAATTAGATCTTCAGAAATCACATTATATACAAGCCTATACAGTATATATTCGAGTATGTTGATGATATAATTTCATTATATTATTATATATTATTTATTTATATATATATATATATATATATATATATATATATATATATATATATATATATATATATATATATATATTAATTGATTTAAAAATATGGTTTCATTGCTACACAGGAAACATGGTAATTCCTGTGTAGCGATGAAACCATATTTTTAAATCAGTTAATTTATAATATTTATGCTCTGTAAATTTACATTGAGCACTGTTTTGTAAAAATAAAAATATCAATAAGAACACCGGATTACATATCTTACTGTTCTTCTTTTTTACTATAAAAATATATATATATATATATATATTGATATTTTAACTATCCTAAAGAATCAATAAATTTTATTTTTTAATATGAAATTTTTATTACTTCAAATGTTGTTTTATTGGTTACCCATATTTGAGTAGAAGATTCATTTAGTTTAAAGAGAATTTAATTTAATTTACACAAAATAAATACCATTTAAAATACACTGAGCTTCTAATTAAATATGGGTAACCAATAAAAATATTGTTTGAAATAATAAAAATGTTTCATCTATGTTTTTCAATTATACATTTGAGAATGTCCCTGTGCATTTATCTGGTATAATTAGTGTACAAATTCATGACCATATAAGTAAAGTACCAAAAGAAAGTACCATTTCTGATTAGAGCACACTTAAGAAAAAGTTTCAAATTACTTAATTTGTATCAATTTCGTATCCTTATGAAAATGGAAGGCTATAAAGTGCATTTTAGACACTTGATGTTTTTTTTTACTGTAAAGGCAAAAATGCCTCACAAGCAAGAAAAAAAGATATGTGTTACATACAGTAAAAGTGCTTTAGCTGACAGAAATGTATGGAAGTGGTTTGCTAAGTTTAGATTTGGTGATTGTAGCCTTATTGATAAAGAATGCTCAGGCAGACCCCCCCCACTACAGGTGACGACCAAATCAAGACATTGATTGAGGATAACCCACATTACACAATGCAGGAATTGGCAGAAATACTAAATTTATCTAAATCCATCATCCATGAGCACTTAGTGAAGCTTGGGTACTCAAATTGCTACAATGTTTGGGTACCACATGATCTGAGTGAAAAGAATCTTTTTGGATTGCATTTCATCTGTGATTTGCTGTATAAATGCAAATTGGAACAGGTGATGTGAAATGGATTGTTTACAACAATGTTCAGTGAAAAAGATCCTGGGGTAAGCAACATGAGCCAACTTTAGTGATCTCAAAAGCAGGTTTTCATCCTAAGAAAGTCATGCTGTATATCTAGTCAGTGGAAAGGAATTTCTAATCAGGAAAATCTAATGTTTTCCATCAGGATAATGCCAGACCTCACCTGGAAAAAATTGTTTCAGCCTGGCTGGGATATGTTACCCCACATGCCATATTCACCAGACATTCCTCTTTTGGATTTTCATTTATTCAGGTCCTTGCAAAATAATCTCAATGGCAAAAATGTTAATTCTTTGGATGACCTAAAAAAACACCTCAATGCCAAGAAACCACTGAAGTTCTGGGATGATGGAATCTTTTACTAATAAACCCATAGCTGGGAGGAGAAGAGGTAGATTCATACCTTTTCTAAGGGTGTTTGCACATAAGTGAATATAACAAACCTAACTGGAATTGGAACTCGGCTCTCTGATTATCAATTGTGAGCCATTATCCATTACACCACCCACACATCAAAGCTTACAGAACATGGTACCCCAAGTGGTCACCCGTCTAGGCATTGACAAGGCTTAATGTTGCTTAACTGATCATTTGTGTGTGTGTGTACACTTGTGTATGTGTACATATGTCATGCATGTGTATATGAGTGAATGTTTGTATGTCTATATCTGTGTATGTGTGCGTGTGTTTGTTTATATATCACAAAATATATGCATGCATAACTACATGATTATTTTATGAATTTTTATGACCAGTATTCTCATAATAATACTTTTTAGCTGTTTCCTTGTTATGTGAAGGTAAAGATTTCAATCTTTTTCCGAATGCAAAATCCTTCATAGAAAAGAAAAAGATTAAAAGAAAAAATTAAGGATGAGAATAGAAATCCAAATGATAATGATAATTCTTCCTTTCAGAAAATGAAACAGTACTTATGAAGCAATAACAAAAGTTTTCTAATTCTGTCTGTTGACTTGAGATTATTCCTCAAAATACCTCTATGTAATTAATCTACTAATAAAACTAATTAAATAGATTAATTTTCAGTCAAATTTACATATTCATAACTATCTTTTTTTCTAGTTTTTTCAATCATTTTCACCCCAAGCAAGGCAATAAAGCCATTAAGATACAACAGGGTTACTGAGAATGAGAGACTGTGTGAAAGAAAAGAAACATTATTAAAGACAAAGAACGATAACAGGACAGGAATTAAAAAGACAGAAGATAATGATTGACATAGCTTTTAAAATTTTTAAAGATCTGGGTTGACTAAAATTCAGAAGAGAGTTCCACAAGCAAGAAGTGCAAGAGAAGAAACTGTCAGCATAGAACTTACAGTTACATCTAGCCAGCTCAACTGTAAAATGATGAGACCTTGCTGCCGATCTAGTACTTAAATTCATAGTCTTGGTATTTATATGTATATCCATATACATGTGTGCATATGTATGCATGTGTGCATATATATGACATGTGTATATGTGTGTACATCAGTATATGCATGTGAGATGCTTAATGTGTTAGTATGAGTGCATCTATTCTAATCTGTACACACCTATCTTACTTCTATTTACATTTATTTCAAATAATTAAGTTAATTCATCAGCAATGTCAAGGAATCAGTAGAATATTTCTGTAAATAGCATTCATTAAAAATAATGTATCCATTTATTTTTTATCTATTACGTTTGCATATGTTGATTAATCCATATTACTATTATCCAGTATATTCATGAGATTTTTTAATTTCTATCTATCTATCTATCTATCTATCTATCTTCAAATTTATAACATATGCATGTTATAAGATCACTACAAAAGTTACAATTTTGTTTTGACACTTCTGGTGTCTTATATATATATATATATATATATATATATATATATATATAAAACACAGTGCACGATGTAATAAAATAGAGGTTTTAAGTATATATTAATAAATATACATAAATATACATTGAGGGATAATATGTATATTTATTAATATATATATATATATATATATTAATAAACATGTATATTATCCCTCAGAGGGTCTGACGATTGTGTTTAAGCATGAAACAGACTGTCATATCTGGGTGTTGACTTCAATGTCCACTTTATAATTATTTACACTATATGATACTGAGCACTTTAACTCATAAACATAGCATACCTCAAAACTATATATATATATATATATATATATATATAAAGGCATGAGAACAAAAGAAGGATCTCTTTGTTGTTTTTGTAGACTTCACAAAGGCTTTCAATACTGTATCTTGAACTGCTCTTTGGAAAGCTTTGTCAAAATTAGTTGTTCCATAAAAAATGCTCCATATTATTCTCCTCTTAAAACGAAGGAATGAAAGCTTTTGCAAGGTCGGGAAGTGAACAATCGGACACCTTTTTTGTCTACAATGGTACAAAGCAAAGTTGCATTCTTGCTTCTCTTCTCTTTGCACTTTTCTTTTCTGCTATGTTTGAAAAAGAATTCTCTGACTTAAGGGAAAGAGTCAATGTTGAATTCAGAACAAGTGGAGGTCTATGCAATCAGCAACATTTTATAGCACAATTGAAACTTGGTCTGCAGTTGGTACACAATCTTCTCTTTGCAGATGATGATGCTCTATTAGCACACAGTCTAGAAGACATTCAAACTATCCTTGAGAAATTCTCTGAAACAGTGAAAGCATTTGGACTTGCTATCAACATAAAGAAAACTGAGCTAATGTACCTGCCAGTACTAGGCAATTCATCTCTTACAAATCCTTCTGTATTCATTGATGGTACAGCATTAAAAATTGTTGAGGCATTCACATATCTTGGATCAACAGTCTCTTCTAATGGAAAAATGAATAGAGAAATCCAATCTAGAATAGCCAAAGCCAGCACAACATTCAGTAATTTTAAACATAGGTTATAGAACACTAAAGACGTGTCTCTCAAAATAAAGACTGACATATACAGATCAGTCATTCTCCCAACCCTTCTCTATGGTGCTGAAACTTGGACCCTGTACTGCAAACATATAAATCAACTTGATGCCTTTCACATGCACCATATTTGATATAAAATGGGTTGAAAGGGTCAAGAATAGTGCAATACTGAAGAAATGTAACAACATCACAGGCATTGAAACAATTCTAGCAAAGATACAACTTAGGTGGGCTTGTCATGTTGTGAGAATGGATGAGCATAGGCTTCCAAAAAAGGTGCTGTATGGACAACTACCAAATTCTAAGCGTTCAGTTGGACATCCACTTTTACGTTACAAAGACAAATTGAAAGACAACTTGAAATGTCTCGAGTTTGATCTGA
The DNA here is from genome assembly GCA_903632075.3 of Acanthosepion pharaonis. NCBI lineage: Eukaryota > Metazoa > Mollusca > Cephalopoda > Sepiida > Sepiidae > Acanthosepion > Acanthosepion pharaonis. The sequence continues at coordinate 668,259 of CAHIKZ030001284.1, forward strand.
AAACTTGGAAAGCTCAAGCATCAAACTGAGAGGAGTGGCATAAGACATGTTTCATTAAGTTAAAGAGTTTTGAAGACAGTACACTAAAGTACTGTGATCATCTCTGTCAAGCTATGGAGCAGAGACACCATCATAATCCTGCTTTAACAAATTTCATCTGTTAGTGTGGCTTTGTTGCTTACAGCAAAGCTGGGCTAGTATCACACTTAAGAAAGCACAAATGAAATTTCTCTTACCTGATTTTTTCCACAATATCCCCCTGCTAGCTTGCATAAGTGTAAAATGAAAGGCACCATCCACTGCTGACCCTCATTTATCTTTCACAATAGCAGAGTCCATCATATATACGTGTGTGTGTGTGTGTGTGTGTGTGTGTGTGTGTGTGTGTGTGTGTGTGTGTGTGTGAGTGTGTGTGTGTGTGTGTGTGTTTGTGTAATGAGTAGCCACTTGTTCTTCTTGCATATCTATCTACTATGGAATCTATTTTGCATATATGAACCTCTACTCCAGAATTTCATTGACAAATTTTTGTGTAATTGTTTGGTCCACTCATCAGGAGGTTTCAGCAATTGTCTGCAGATTTTTTCATTTTTGTTATTTTTATATTAAGTTAAAAAACCCTATTTACATTATTCAAACTATTGTCCTCATCTTTGTTGCCATATTTATTACAACGTTTCAGCCGTTGTATGCTCTGGTCTTCTTTAGGTGGTTGGAATGTTGAATTGAACCCTTTATTTCAACTGCTGGGGTAGACTGTTCTAGTTTCATGTGCCATGTCTAATGGATGTCAGTTATCAGTTATCTCATATTAATTCACCTCTCTATGTTCTCCTTTGCTTTAACCAGGTATTGAACTTACAACATTGGGTCCTGTCACTGGATCTAACCAACGCCTTTATCTACTGTGTCATGTGCCTTTAAGTAAAAAAAATATGCACTTTTTTATTGGTGTTAGGTTGATTATTTTCTTCTTTGTCTATGTGTGTGCATGAGTGTGTGTTTGTACATCTGAATATGTGCGTATGTGCACATGTGTAGGATGTCATGGTTATTTTCTTTTTTTTCATAATTTTCTTATCTTTTTATACAGTCTCATTATTCCTTTTCTTTCTTTTCTCTATCTTTCAGCTCTAAGTGTCACATTCATGCTTAAGAATGTACAACATAAATTCATAAAAACCCAGATGGCAACTGGTCTACTGCAGAAAGAAATGGCAACCTACTGCAGGAAAGAATCTGCCTTGTCAGTCATGTATTGAAAGATACATGATCGCCTAAGCATGGCACATAACTGACTGAACCTCAGTACTTAGCTTTTATAAGTATTTTCAAGACTATAAACTTTCCTGGAGCTGAGCCACAAGCTTAAATATGTTCTGTTTACTAGCAGTGGTGGGAGCCTTTCTGCTCTTGACTTGTATGTCAATGACATACAAACAAAATCGAACGAGTGATTAATGTAAACAATACATGGCACCAGAAAAATCTTAGAACATTGCATACTCACACATACTCATCAATGATTACATACATTCCTATATACGTACTCATTGATGAGATACAGAAAGAACTTGAACACAGTTTAATGATTCTGTTTTCCATGTGATAATTCTTGTGTGTATGTGTGTGTGTGGCTCTACTGACTTACTGGGCTTACATTAAGTGCAGCCTTTCCATAAACATTCACTAACCACTGTTGACTATTTGAAAAGCTTTCTCTGTAAAAAAAAATGTAAATACTATGATAGATCTTTGCTTTTCATGTATATCCACAGTGGTGCCATATTCTTTCAGGATATATAGAATCATAGCTTTATATACAGCCATTTTGATATTATATTTAGCACCTCTAGTCCAGAATTTTGTAGATAAACTTTTGTGCAGACATTTGGTTCACACTTCAGGAGGTATCAGCAATTGTCTGTTGGCTTTTCTCAATTTCATTATTTTTATATTAAATTAAACAAAATTTATGAGCTTTTTTATTGGCATTAAGTTGATTATTTTCAAAGTTTATTTTTAATCCTTTCACCCATAAGCTAATCAATAATGTCACTAAAATGCAAAGAGTTACTAGAAATGGAAGAAAATGAGAAGAATTTAGTGAGGAGAAAGAACAACAAAAGAATACAGAAAACAAAAGATGGCAATTAACATTTTGAAGATTGTAGGTGGCAGGTAAGGAAGAAACAAGAAGAAAGTTCCACAGGTAAGAAGTATGAGAAAGTAAATATCTGAAATATAAACAAAAGTAGAACTTATGGCTACATCTAGGCATTTCAACTGAAATGATGAGATCTAATAGCCAATCTAGGAGTACACTTAAATTTGTGTAGTAAGGTACCAAGGAAGAGAGCTCATTAGAGCAATTGCCATGAAAATATTTATAGAAAAGACAGAGGGAAGCCATGTCACAGATTGGGAAAGGGGGGTGATGTTGAGATGCCAGGTCAGGATTGATAACATTACAAACCCTTCTTTGGATTTTGCCAAGAATCTGAAGATTTATAGCAAGAGCACTAAAGCAGATATTATTACCATATCTGCTGAAGTGTGGACCAAACGACTGTACAGAAGTTTGTCTATGAAATTCTTGAGTAGAGGTGATGAATATAATATCAAAATGGCTGTATATAGAGCTATGATTCTATATCCCAAACTTAATCTCAAGATAAGAACAATTGTGCAATTTTTTTCCCACTATACATTTTCTGATCTAGGAATTCTAACTAATATTTTTTAATTTGGATGAACATTACATTTTGACCCACCCTTGTACTGACACAAATAAGATAACATAAATGTGTAAGCATGCATTAAGTAATGAACTGAAAAATATAGGTATTATATATCAGTTATCTTTTCTAATGTCTATACTTTTCAATAAAACTTGTTTACTAAGTAATGAATATATAGGTTATATATATAAAAGCATAAAGGTCAAATAAGATTCAAGCTCATATATACAAATATCTTACTATGTACCATGTGCCTTTAGGACAGAGGCTGTCTACAGTCTTTTGTTCTCATCAAGACCTTTGCTCTTTTATAACTATTTCTTTTCTTAATATTTACTGTATTTTCTAGCTTACAAGACAGTTTTTTTCCTAGAAAAATACCTTGAAAAATAAGTGTGCATCTTTCAAGATGAATGTAAATCAACGCTTAGGCTCAAGTAAGCTAGTATGGTCACCTAATTGGCTTGACTGATAGGGACTTGAATTTGTATGTTGAGTCCTTACACTATATTGTTAACTATCTATCTAATTCAGCCTTTTATATGATGTAACCTCAGTAATCCATTACATTCACTTACATGCTAATACCCTCAGGAAAGGTATGAATCCTCTTCTTCTCCCCTCAGCTATGGGTAAATAGTAGGGCAGACTGGGTTCCATAGCCTTGGGAGGCAACTGGTCTACTGCAGAAAGAAATGGCAACCTACTGCAGGAAAGAATCTGCCTTGTCAGTCATGTATCTTTCGATACACTATCGCCTAAGCATGGCACATAACTGATTGAACCTCAGTACTTAGCTTTTATAAGTATTTTCAAGACTATAAACTTTCCTGGAGCTGAGCCACAAGCTTAAATATGTTCTGTTTACTAGCAGTGGTGGGAGCCTTTCTGCTCTTGACTTGTATGTCAATGACATACAAATAAAATCGAATGAGTGATTAATGTAAACAATATGTGGCACCAGTATGTGAGGGACACATGGTGAATGTGTTGTTGTATGAGAATGACTTTTTTTTCCTTAGAAATTTTTTTCCAAAATTAGGGTGCGTCTTCCAAGCCACAACATCTTGCACAAACTACTTTGTTTTGCTTCTCTTGCCTTGAACATTCCACATTCTGATGGTTGTACCCTTTGTTGGTAGCCTGATGTTGTTCATTGCTCCATTTGTTCATTGTCATGCCTCTCTTGAAGTGAGTTGATGAGATATGTGGCCAATGTTGATATGGGCCTCGACCAATGGAGCATGATGTTGTTTTACATCTTCTTTCTTGTGATCCTTTCATTAGGCTTTCAGATAGTTTAGAGGTGACTATCACTTCTCCAAACTTTTTTCCAACAGCCAAAACCCACAGAAAAAAATGGTGTGGGTTGCACTCAGTCTGTACATTAGGCTATTGAGTTCATCTGGAGACAACTCTGACTATTAGCCACTTCTGCAGCTCTTCTGCCCAATAGTGCAGTGTAAATACTACCACTCATGTGTTTTAGCTTACCTACTGAAGTGGTTGCCTAGTGTATGACATATGTAACCAGCATACAAAAAATAAATAAAAACATTTTTCTCTTCAAAGATGAAGAAGAGACTTGAAGCAACAGAAATGTGATTCTACAGAAGGATGCTGTAGATACCATGGACTGAACATGTGAGCAATGATGAGATTTTAGAGAAAATAGAAATAAAAAAGAAACTCATCAGGAAGAGACAGTTGAAATTTCTGGGGCATATAATGAGGAAGGAGGGCTTGGAAAATTTGATACTCACAGGAATTAGGGTAAGAAAGACAGAGGAAAATAGCATATAATATACATGATGAGCACCTCTACAATCAAACACATGACATTGGGCAAGCAGTTCACACAGACAGGTTGTCAACACATATGTTAACAATAATTTCAGCTCCTTTTCCTTTTTCAGGCCATAATAATAACATTTATCTTTTAGCACTCAATAAAATATTGAGTTAAGAAAACTCCTGACACTTCTTTTATTTTCTAACTACATTATCTGGACACTTATTTTTATTTAGTTTCTATCTATCTATCTATCTATATGTATATGTATGTGAGAACACCAATACAGAATATTTTCAATCTTCATCAAGAAGAATGACAAGGAGAAAATGAGAGCTCCAGTCAATTTAATCTTTTCTTAGACTATGATATGAATTTACAAGCACAGATATGAAGAGATGGACACTGATCATTTAAGCATTCCCTATCACATCACAAATGGATCAGCTAATAGAAGACATTGATCTTGTTATCTCTCTCAAAGTTAATGTACTGATGAAGTGGTGGGGTATGTTGATGACATATCTATTCATAGTTGGGATAAGGATGATTTTGAACAGACAATCAACATCCTCTACCAAGTGCTCCAAGGAGGAAAGATAAACTTTCCAAAACAGAAACTATGATCTGGAAGTGGAATAAATGCTGTGATGATGCACATCCTGAATCCATCATAAAAATTCAGGATGTGCAATTAATAAATACTGAACATTTCAAATACTTCAGTGTATGGATCAGTTTTAATAAATTTAGTATCAAAGATAAGGAAAGTAGTATAGACTGTAAAATTTTATTTCAACAAAGTACTACTTGTTGTTCAACCAATGAATGTCAAATTTTTCCTTATAAGGAAATGGCTAATAATATCCCTACCATTACCATAAATGTTATGTCTAGTAGAGATGTTGTATCTGAGCAATCTAAAGCACAGAGAGAGAGAGAGAGAGAGAGAGAGAGAGAGAGAGAGAGAGAGAGAGAGAGAGAGAGAGAGAGAGATCAGAGCATGGCATTGCATTGCATGGTGACTGTCAGTTTCTACACTTCAGTGCAACCAAGGGATAAAATGGATAGGGTAAGTAAAAAAGACTATATGAAAGTGGAAAGATAGTAAATAAGAAAGCTAGAAAAAAAATGAAAAGAACACCTAGTGAAAGGAAAAAATATACAGAGATAGAAGGATAGGATGGAAATGGAAGAAAGATATAATGAGAAAGACTTAATAGATGCATATCAAGGGACAATGAATAAATCCAGGTAGGAATGGAAAGGGGGATGTTTGCAATACATTAAAATTCTTTATACTGTGATAAAAGTATTTAAATTGAAAGTGTACTAATTTCTATATTCTCTATGGTAAGTTTATATCCAGAATCATACAATATATTTTCTTTACTCATAAAATTACTATTAATGAGATAATTAAAAACAATAAAGGTAAAAATATAAGTATTTTTTTTTACTAATATACACCCAATACAAGGCCCAAGTTCCACTCATGATAGAGGGTTATTGTGTGGAGTTGTATTAGTGTAAGAAAGGGAAATATAACAGGAAAGATAGACAGATAATTTTAAACTTGAAGAGGTCAAGATTTAATTAGTGAATAAAATTTCAGAGTTCAGGCAGAGAGGCTAGAAGTATAGTGCGAAAGTAAAATTTAGATGGAATCAGAAAGCCAATCCTAAACAGGAAACAAGGGATAAACCTTTACTCCTGTTCAAAAAACTGGTGAGGCATGTGAATCAGATGATAATGAGAAGACTAAGTTTAATATCTCAATACTTCTGATGTCACCATTTAAATTTAAATGATGTGTACCTTTGTATTTTTAATGTTTAATGTAAACTGTAACCAGCAGTTGGGGCTTGAAATATCAGTCCTTATATGATCATCAAAGTTAAGCAACATCAAGTCTGCTTAGTAACTAAAAGTGTGACTGTTTGGGAATGCCATGTGCTGTAAGCTTGGATGTGCAGGTGGTGTAACAGATAACAGCTTGTATTTGGAAATCACAGAGCTGTGTTCCAAATCCAGTTATGTTTGTTATATACACTTATACACAAATACACTTGAGGAAGGTATGAATCCACCTATTCCACCCACAGCTATGGGTTAATTAATAAGACTTGTATCAGTAAATCATTATTATCTCCAAAAACTTCTTACAATCTAAAAATAATTTCTGGATTTAAATAAACTATAAAAAGTTGATAGACTGTAAAAAACAATAGCCAGTGGTTGCTGTATGTCTCCTGACACATTGTTCTTATATAAAAACGATTCCATGAATAAATATTTGTCTGAATTACGTTCCTTCTTAGAACAAAATATTTCACTACTCAGTCTTCCATTTTTTCATTCATTTGACCACTTTTAGTCAGATGCATATATATTTTTTATATTTTTCATGAGCTGTTTTTTTTTGTACTAATGTATTAGTATACTAATATACAAATATATTAATAGTAAAATATAATGAGATATTTTCTGCATGAAAATAATTACTTATTATAATAGGTGATAATATAGAAACTAAACTTTTAAACAACTAATGTAATATTGTTAAAATTATTATTTTGGCTCTACTAATACTACTATTACTTTTAATACAAATGCTAATGTTGTTAATACTATATTTACCAGTACTAAGATTACTATACAACACAGGTATTTTTTAGCAACTTTTATTTGGATATAACAGCTCACCTGTTACTAAATTCAGTTGAGGACAAACTACAGAACTGATGCAAATGACCTTTATTTTGGTGAGAGGGGGAATGAAATGCTCCAGACCTGCAAGATGAACAAACAAAATAGCTATTTAAGGACAAGATAAAATGAAATTAATAATCTCTTGAAAGTCAATTAGTAGCAGCTTAAGGTCTATAGTATTATTTAAATTAGTCATAGCAATTCTGTTTCTGTTTTGTATCAAAAACTGCTGCAACAAAAACTAAAGGAATATTCAAGACTGAAGAAGTTATTTATTTACTGCAGACAATATGTGTACAAAATCTAACAGTACAAATAAAAGGACAAGCAGAAAGGGAAACAGGAGAACAAACAGAAGGAGACAAATAGAAAGACAAATAGAAGGAGAGAGGCAAATAGAAGGACAAATAGAAGGAGACGAATAAAGGACAAATAGAAAGACAAATAGGAGGAGACAAATAGGAGGAGAGAGGCAAATAGAAGGACAAATAGAAGGAGACAAATAGAAGGACAGGTAGAAGGAGACAAACTAAAGGACAAACAAAAGGAAACCAACAGAAGGACAAAAAGGAGGATAAATAGAAGGAGACAAAAAGAAAGACAAACAGGAGACAAATAAGAGGACAACTGAAGTAGATAAACAGAATGTCAAAACACAAGGACAAACAGAAGGAGAAAAAGAAGGAAAAATACAAGGCAACAAACAGAACAAACAAACGGACAAACAGAAATAGAAATAGAAGGACAAACAGAATGAAACAAATAGAGGGACAAACAGAAGGACAAATAGAAAGAGACATACCAAAGGACAAACAGATGGACAAATAGAAAGAGACATACCAAAGGACAAATAGATGGACAAATAGAAGGAGACAAACCAAAAGACAAACAAAAGGAAAAAGGAGGACAAATAGAAGGAGAAAAAATAGAAGAAACAGGAGACAAACAAAAGGAGATGAACAGAAAGACAAATAGGAGGAAACAAGCAGAAGGACAAAGAGAAGGACAAAGAGAAGGACAAATATAAGGACAAATATAAGGACAAACAGAAGAACAAATATATGGACAAACAGAAGGAAACAAACAAGGACAAAAGAAGGACAAACAGAAAGACAAATAGGAGGAAACAAGCAGAAGGACAAACAGAAGGACAAACAAAAAGACAAATAGAAGGATAAACATAAAGAAAAACAAAAGGACATAGAGGAGGACAAATAGAAGGACAAACAGAAAGACAAATGGTAGGTAACATACAGAATGACAAATAGAAGAAGGCAAATAGTAGGACAAACAGAAATCCAAGAGAATCAACAATGAGGATTCAAAAATAGGAAGAAAAACAATTATATAGAAACTTCAGAAGACAAATCAATTTTTTTTATTGTTCATACAATATATAAAGCTTAAGAGCCACTGTTACTGAATGAGATTTTGGTAATGGTATAGAGGGAAGAAGTAAGAAGTGCATAATATGATGACAAGTAGGATAGATAATAGTTGACCTTAGACTTGAAGAGGTTAAGATTGTAGTGATTGAGGAACCATCTTTTCAGGAGTCTGTCCCCAAAGTAATGATTCTGGAGAAGAAGCTGTGTGGAACTTCCTTCTTACTAATGGAATACAAAGAGAATGAGGATGAACTGACTGGCAGGCCCAAACTCTGAAATTCTTGACTGGAGCAACTAAGGAATCTATCTAATCTGAATATTTCCAATGAAAATACTGATAGAGTAGAGTGAGGCTTCATCTTTGGAAAAGTGTTGTAGGTTGGAAAACTATTCATCACTATTCATTATTATTAAACTATTCATGAAAATTGATGACTGAGCAGCTCCAGCCCAAATATGGTGGTAATACTCTTTTTTTGGTCTGATATGACTCTTGTAATGATAGAGAATGCCAGCAAGAGTCAGCTATTTTTTGAATCAACCATTTTTCCAAGAATAGAAAATAAATTGATGTTGGCATGGCTATACAGAGGAAAACTTTAAGAAACTTTAAAAGGTTTTCTTAATAGTGGCCCAAAACAATGCTTTAAGAACCAATTATATCAAAAGGTCAAATTAGATAACAAAAGAAAAAAAAGAAATATGAGACAGAGAATCACATAATCAGCAAATGTAGCAAATAAGCCGGAAAGAATACAAGAATAAACATGAATAATTAGGAAAGGTAATCTCCTGAGAAAACCATTTCTTCTAGCAGGATAAAGACAATTTAGGGCAAGTCATTAATTTTCTTAAATTAGAATCTATTTTCTTTGTCATTATTATTATTATTTCATTTTATATCCTCTCCAACTATTAGATATTCTGGCATTGTGATGATGATGATCATCATATCCAGGACATGATTATGACCTCTTGGCGACCCTAAATTAGATGAGATGGTATAGATTTCCTCCCACACTTACCTGTGGAAGGAATTTTTTTTATTTTTTCCTTTTTATCAAGGTAGGAAGCAAATAAAGTCTTGATCCCTGATTCCTTTTTTATTATACATTTTATCTGAGTGAGGCTCAGGGGCAACTTTAAGACAATTTAACTTTGCTGGTCCCAAAGCCTCTCACCTCAGGGGTATCTGCATTAGAATAATCTATTTTAGTCTTCTCAAATACATACAACACCACATTACAAAATATACCTAACACTGTATTGCTAGTTTTACAGCCAACAACAATATTCTTATAAATTTTCAAAAGTCAGTCATGTCTATACTGCTATATATATATATATATATATATATATTTCTGTGCCTTAATTTAATATATTAATTATAAAGCAGCTTAAAAATTTACTTAAAAAAACACGAGACAAAAATGTAAATGCATTCATTCAGGGCCAGATTATGACCCCTTCTGAGCCTCCTAAGCTAATGAAATTATGGTCCCTTCCCCTCAGACACAGCCACCTTCTAACTTGCACATATCCATCTTGAATATTTTTTACTCATGATATATTTTAGCAACATTTACTTAGATTGAAGTTATTTAACTTATTGCAAATTCTTTAAATAAAATAGAATAGCTTTTGTTTGCCAATAAAAATATTTTGTTAAGAAATATCACTATTTTACTATTTATTGCAAATTAAATTAGCATTTATAACCACTTTAATAAAAATGAGTGTGTCATGTTGATATCATTTCCATTTATGAAACTATTTAGAAGTTATAACATTTAGAAAATTAAAATCACTGCTTTATAAAAATTTCTAAAAATTTCTAAGATTTAACCTTCTGAACTAAAATCAAAGATATTATCAACTTGAAACACAATGACACAAACTTTTCTTTGCTTCCTGCAAAGTTGACTTTGTCATATTGATCTCCATTTCATTTTTTGAAACTATTTAGAAGTTATTACATCTAGAAAATTAAAAACATTGCTTTATAAAAGCCTGGGGGATCTTTGGCTGCAGCTTATACTAGCCTAAAGGATAATCTGACCCTAGGCCCTGGGGTGCAGCCTATACTAGCCTAATGATAATCCGGCCCTCATTATGTTTCCCCTTCTACCCACAGCTTAGAGACACTCAGTATATAAGCTGTTCCAAACAGCAGTGCCACCTGCACACTACCAATGAAATTATTATTTTTATTATGACTCATTTTTTACAGTAGTAACTGGTTGTTTTCACCTCCTCAGTATTCCAAGTATCTTCTCAGTTTTTATATTGCTAGAAGAAATGTTGACAAAGGCTTAATCCAACTTGACCTACAAAATGGCAACTAGTGAGTGAAAAAATTATTTAGTGACCATATCTGACTGGAAGCTATAACTTCTTAACAGTCTTAACGGAAGAATCAGCAATATTATAGGTTCTGATCTGGTGGCTCAGCTTCAGTCACTTGCCCACCACCATAAGGTTGCTTCTCTGTGCCTTTTTTTATAAATACTTTCATGGTATTTGTCCTGATGAGCTCTTTGCTAGACTTTATGAATTTAAGCACAGTACTAGACTGGCATCAAGATCTCATCAATTTACAGTTGAGCTGGCTCGGAAAAGATGTTTCCATAAATTCTTACACTTCTCACTTTTAGAACTTCCTCCTGGTTCCATGCTTTCCAGCCAACTTTAATCTGCAAAAATTTAAATTCAGTGTCAATCGCTATCTACTGTCCTCCTGATTACTCTCTTCTCTTTCCACTCATTATTAATGTTTCTGTTCCTAATTCTTCTTTGTATGGTGAGATACTGATTAAAAAAAACAAAAATAAAACAGTCATGAAAAAACAAAAAACAAAAAAAAACTTCATTTATAAACAAAGCAAAAAATTCTTGAAGAAATTCAACTTCACTTTGAATGAAATATATTAAAATACTCAACCAACAAATGCAGCTCAACTCATAAAAATAATGCTAAAACAGGAGGATTAATTAAAAAAAAAAACAACTGGCATAAAGAAAAACACACACACACACATACTTACATGCCCCATATGCATCCAGAAGTAATGATGCAGATGTAGATAAACAGAAAGCCTGACAATGTGCAGAGCAGAGATGGGGGTATTTATAATGGCTGTACTGAACCAAAGCCTATTTACCAGGAATTATGTGGTAAATGTAATAGTAATAAGAAATGGTGAAGACCTACCTAACATGTAGATTATGTGAACAATATGTTGACATGATTGACCAATTAGTGAGTGTCTGGTTGTCCAATCTTGACACTGAAGTAATGCAACAATCAACATGATAAGAATGGGCAGCATTTTCACTGAAAGATATGTCAGTATTACATGCTGAAAAATGTGGTGAACATCATCTTGAAACAGTCATGGAAATGCATGAAGTCACTATTCTTTGGGACTTTATTATTCATACTGACAAACATATAAAAGCTAATAGACCAGACATTGAAATTAAACAAAAGAGAAACTTTTCATAGATATGCAATGATATCAGATAAATGCATCCCTTAAAGTAGATGACAAAATAAGTAAATATGAGAATCTTATAATTGAAAAAAATGTGCTTGCTTGAAATTACCCACAATAATTGGATCTCCGAGTACAATAAAAAAAAAGGTACATGCAAGAACATTAACAAAATCTTTGGTAGTACCTATTGAAATTTTTTAAAAATTGCACAATGTAATAGGAGTGACAGTGACTTACCAGGAGCAAAGCGAATTCGTTGCCTCGCGTGTCGAACCATTCTCTGAGAGTCGGTCGCGCGTGCGCCTACTGCCATTTTTATGCAGCAGACTTATTTGCATAAGAGAACCACGCTACCGATTAAAAACCCGGCGAGTGGACGGGAGGCCACTGCTTTTCTAGGCTTCGGCGAGACTAGACGGATTGCAGACAGAAAGCGACTTCTGGACATACGACAAGCTATTTCGGCGAACATGGACGGCCGGTTTGATTTAAAGATAATTCCCGAGTTTGACGGGACTGGATCTGTGGTTGAATGGCTCGAGAAATTGGAATTGGTGTGCGACCTATCGGGAGTGAAGCGGCTTGATCGTGTCATCCCCCTTCGCTTAACCAGGGGAGCATTCGCGGTTTACCAGCAACTATCTACGGAAGAGAAATCGGACGTGGCTCGAATCAAGGGAGCATTGATGACAGCATTTGCCCCTGATAAATTCACGGCATACGAACAATTCGAGGCACGTATATTACGTCCGGGTGAGACCGTAGATGTATATTTGGCTGATCTACGGAAGCTCTCCGTCCTTTTTGGAGGAGTGCCAGACAGTGCGATGGCATGCGTGTTCGTGCGGGGGCTTCCTGATCCTGTGAAAAGGCTCCTGCGGTCCTCGGCCAGGGCGGATGATATGTCTCTCGAGGAGCTATTGGCCCGAGCTCGGGCAATCATAAAGGACGAGACAGCAGAGAGGGAACCAGTCGTCGCTGCGGTGCAGCCCTCCCAGATTCCCCGTTCTTCCCCAGACATGGGCCCACTTGTCACATGCTATGAATGTAATGGGCCCAATCACTTCGCGAGGGACTGCATGAAGAGGCGAAGGGCAACTAACGCACGTTGCTATCGATGCAACAAGACCGGTCATCTGGCCAAAATTGTCCGGGAAACGGAGGCGGGGACGAGACTTCAGCGCCGGTCCACTCCCCAAACAGCAAGTAAACTCGGTGCTACCCATCATTACTGTGTGTGTTGACGGCACACCATGCTCGGCTCTCCTTGACTCAGGGTGCTCATGGTCAATCTTGAGCGCGAGTTTATGTCGGTCTTGGTCGAAGCAGGGTATGGCGGTATCTACCTTAACCGGAGCCACGCAGGCTTGCTGTGGAAGGGGCACCGTCAGAATTTGCACAGCAACTGGTAATACTGCTACAATCGATGTGCTGGTTATGCGAGGGAAGCCCCTGGATTTCGACCTGTTGCTTGGCATCGACGCCATTAAGGCACTCGGTGGAGTTCGCATCACGCAGCATGGAAGCGTGGAGTTTGAAAAACCACGGTCCGTCTGTGCAGCGATTCGTATCAGCGAAGCCGATTTCAGTGCGAAATTCAATGAACGGCAGGGAGTTTGGGTCGCAGCCTGGAAGTGGTCGGCAGGTCATGCACCAGGGAAACTTCAGAATCGGATCTCTGAGTATCCAGTATCCACCGAGATGAGAGAGGAGTACGAGCATGAATTACAAACATGGATGGACAATGGTTGGTTGGTGCCGTACAGTAACAAGGAGTTTGGCCCGCCCAAGGGACTGATACCACTGATGGCCGTGCTGCAGACCAACAAGCATAAGGTGCGTCCTGTGATGGACTATAGGGAACTAAATACCTACGTTGAAACATTCACAGGTGCCGCGGATGTTTGCGCAGAAAAACTGCGAGACTGGAGACAGCATGGTGCGAACGTGTCCATTCTGGACCTCAGGAAAGCATATCTACAGATTCGTGTTGAAAATCCCTGTGGCCATATCAAACAGTTGTGTTTAAAGGGAAGCGATATTGTTTGACCAGGCTGGGGTTCGGCCTGAATGTGGCGCCCCTGATAATGCGAGCTGTGCTTAATGCTGTGTTAGCACAGAATGAAACTATAAATAGAGCAACGTCTGCATATATTGATGATATATATATCAACGAGGATGTGGCGTCGGCGGAATCTGTGAGGAAACATCTCGAGCTCTACGGACTGACGAGCAAGGATCCAGAGAAGTTACAGGACGGAGCTAGAGTGCTGGGGCTAGAAGTATGGAAGGAACAGGGTCGACTGCGATGGCGACGAGGAAGCAGAATGGTAGACGGCCCTATGACTATGACACGGAGAGGTATTTTCTCCATGTGTGGCCGGCTGGTGGGACACTTCCCCGTGTGTGGATGGCTGCGAGTGGCGACAGGCGTCATCAAACGTCGAGCCACTGCCGTAACGCAGAACTGGGACGACAAAATTTGTGATGCTCCCCTGGAACGTATGATAACGGACACCATTGCCCGGGCTCAGCAACTGGATCCTGCACAGGGAGAATGGTGCGTGAATACGAAGGAGCTAGACGTGTGGGTGGACGCGAGTTCGCTGGCTGTCGGAGTAGCGCTCGAGGCTAAGGGAGCTATCATCGAGGACGCATGCTGGCTACGGCCGATAAAAACACCCAGCATATCAATGTGGCTGAACTGGATGCCGTACTGAAGGGAATCAACCTCGCGCTAAAATGGCAGGCTACGGTATTACATGTGAACACAGACTCCCTCTGCGTGTACCATTGGGTGACTAATGCCCTTACGGGAAAGTCTCGGCTGAACACCAAGGCCGCTAGCGAGATGCTCATAAGGCGACGACTTGAAACTCTAACGTCTCTTGTGAAAGAGTATAAACTTTCCGTTGACATAGCGCTAGTTAGATCCGACCAGAACCGAGCTGACTTGTTGACGAGAGTTCCCCAGAAGTGGTTCAACAATGTGAAGGAATTTGAACCTGTTCAACCAGTATGTGCTTCTGCTGTAGGAAACCAGAGCCTTGCTCAGTTAACTGAGATTCATCGACACAGCGGGCACCCTGGAGTTAAACGGACACTATATTTCGCACGTAGGATCAACCCGTCCGTGTCGAAAGCAGCAGTAAGATCGGTCGTTCGAAGTTGTGAACAGTGTCAGTCAATAGATCCAGCTTCTGTGCGATGGCAGAAGGGAGAGCTCAGTGTGCGTGAAACTTGGAGTCGTCTGGGAATGGACATTACACACTATAACGGTCACCATTTTTGACTCTGATCGATTGCGGCCCCACACGGTTTTCGATCTGGCGACCACTAGTTCGGCAAGACACTGCACACGTAATCCGGCAATTGGAGTCAGTGTTTTTCGAACGTGGTGCCCCGGTAGAAATCCTGGCTGATAATGACACTGCATTCCGCAGTCAGCAATTTAAACAATTCATGGAAGAATGGGGCGTCCGATTCCGACCGCGCTGCGCGTACAAACCATCTGGAAATGGTATTGTAGAGAGGTGTCATCGGACAATCAAACGGATTGCTGCGCGAAAGAGCTGCTCTATTATGGAGGCCGTGTATTGGTATAACATTACACCCAGGGATGATGTGTCTGCCTCTTCTGCGCCCGCCAATCTGCTGCATTCGTACAGAATTCGAATAAAAGGAATTGACATTGTGCCCTCGCCTAACCGGGCGACTTCGACTCGGTATAAAGAAGGAGACGCAGTTTGGGTAAAAAATCCGCACGGACGCTGCACGTCAAAGTTTGTGAAAGGTCGTGTCACGGGAATAAACAGTCCGCAGTCTGTAGTCATCGACGGGATACCGCGACACGTGGGAGATGTACGTCCACGGCTCACTTCATTGTTACCAACGGATGATGGCGGTGACACAACGTCAGGGAGTAATGAATGGCAAGAACCAAGCTCCAGTGCAAGCAGCAGCGACACCTCATCTGAAAGCGAGAAAGAAGTAGACTTGAACCTTAATGATCCCCCGGAATATGATTCAGACCAGGACACATCTGACGATTCAGCCGGGGAGGAAGTCATGGTTATACCACCGCGAAGAAGTGCAAGGGTGAAACGACCAGCCCCTCACTGTCACTTATGTGATCATACGATCAGGGGGGAGTGTAATAGGAGTGACAGTGACTTACCAGGAGCAAAGCGAATTCGTTGCCTCGCGTGTCGAACCATTCTCTGAGAGTCGGTCGCGCGTGCGCCTACTGCCATTTTTATGCAGCAGACTTATTTGCATAAGAGAACCACGCTACCGATTAAAAACCCGGCGAGTGGACGTGGGAGGCCACTGCTTTTCTAGGCTTCGGCGAGACTAGACGGATTGCAGACAGAAAGCGACTTCTGGACATACGACACTAACAAGCAGGGAATTTTTTCCTCCTGATGATGACCATGCTGGCCTAAACAAGGCAAAGAACCTAATTGAAATGATAAAACAAACAAATATTAATATACAATGCTGTGTGTCTGAAAATTTTAATTTTTTAATATTTTTTGTTGTTCTAAACACACACACACACATACATGCATACATACATACATACATATACACTGCGTGCCAAATTATTATCAAGATAACTTTTTTCTAATATTTCAAAAACCGTCCAATAAATTCAAACAAAATTTTCACACACTGTTGGCAACACTGACCTGCGCAGTCACTGAAATTTTTGTACTGATCTGCGCAATGTAAACAAACTGGCGCCATATTTGTTATCAGCACGGTGATATGAGCATGCCAAATTATTAGAAAGGTTTAGTAAAATTCCCAGAATTGATCAAACAAAACGTTTATTAATGTTGCACGTGAATGTTTATGATCAAAAGAAGCTAATAAATAAGATAATCAAACAAATAACAACAGATACAAACAAAGGCACAGTTTTAAACAAATTAATAGGGAATGTGCTTTCCCTGTTTTGAAATTACTTGAAGAAGTCGACAATCCATAGAATTTGTTAATTGTAGGATGTCATCTGCTGTAATGCCGCGAGATATGTCAAGAATTGATTCCCACAATTCAGCGTTGCTCCTGAATTGTCGTCTGTTGGCGTACAGTCTTCGCTTCATGATGCTCCAAAGGTTTTCGATTGGGTTTAAAATCTGGTGAATTTGCTGGCCACTTCATTTCTCAAGGTCCATCGAAGCCTAACTGTTTCAAATATTCAGTAGTCTTGTGAGCAGCATGTGAGGGAGCATTATGTTGCATAAAATCAATGGCCCTTCTGAAGGCAACTCTTTGCCTTTTCATCCACAGTTCAAGATGCTTCTTCATAAACACTATGTATACATCAGCAGTCAGTTTGACACCATCTGGTACTCTCCATGGGCCCACTAATGTTTTTCCAATAATACCACCCCAGATCATTATGCCTCCACCGCCTTGTTGGTGTCTCAAACACTGATGGCGATTCTGTCCGTTCATTACCCAGCCTTTGCACCATCTATCTGGCCTATCAAGTGTTGCTCGATTTTCATCTGTGAACAAAACTTTAGAGAAGTCAATCTTCGTATTGTCCTCGGCCCATTTCAATTGATTTTGAATGTGATTTCTCGTCAACGGAGGCTTCGATACAGGTTTGACTGTTGTTGCTATTTCCCTCAGATACCGACACCGGGTACTTTTAGACACAGTAGGATCCCCAATGCGACTGAAAAGCTCTTGACTGGTAAGTCCAGGGTTCTTCGTGGCCTCTCGTTTAAGTCGTGACATGAGATGACATGAAATAACCATCGGCTTGCCTTTATTTGCCCTTTTGCGTACTTCTATAGGGTCGGCGGTGAACTTTTTCACTGTTTGATGCCACCTCCCTATAATTTTAGAAATTTCTAGGGTAGATTTACCTTTTTAGAGTTCTGAGGTGATAGTTTTCTTTTCAGCATCACTTAAACTGCTTTTACGGCCCATCTTTTCACTAAATTCTTACACTTTTCTGATAATTTGGCACGCTCAAATCACCGTGCTGATAACAAATATGGTGCCAGTTTGTTTATATTTCGCAGATCAGTAAGAAAATTTCAGTGATTGTGCAGGTCAGTGTTGCCAACATTGTATGAAAATTTTGTGTGAATTGATTGGACGGTTTTTGAAATATTAGAAAAAAGTTATCTTGATAATAATTTATAGTATATATATATATATATATATATATATATATATATATATATATATGCTATCTTGCCTAACCCCAGGTCTCAGGTAATTAGCTTGTTAGGGATAGTACTGAGCAGAAATCAAATAATGATGATGATGATGATGATGATGATGATGATGATGACTACAACAACAACAATAACAACGATGATGATGATAACAATAATGACAACAACAACAGTAAAATAGCAAGCTACTAATATCATCATCATTAAAACAACAGAACATTGTTCACATGGCATTATTTAATACCAATATGAAACTTATTCTGCTCTTTGAGAGCATTAGACCATCTGTTGATGTTGCTAGTTTATCTTATGTTATGGTAGAAAGGCCTGAGGAATTTGATTATAAATATTAATAGAAAACTGACATTAACATAATTAATTTTGACTAATCTATCAGTAAAGTACACAGTTAAAATAAAATACTCAATGTTATAATAATTGTCAGAATTATTCAGTTTATAATTTTATCTAAAATTTCTAATCATAAGATTCTGGTGAATTTTCTGAACTTTGTATTTTGGCAGAAATGTTAGTTACAAACTACAAATGACTGATCAACTTTGTCATTATAAAGAATTTTATTCCTGACATGTAAGGGGTATATTTTCTGTTGAATGGGAATATCAACAAACATATCCGACCAATTGTACCAATAATCATGATCTGCTGTTGAGGTTTGAGGTTGAAACTTGGTAGCCACTTGTAAAAAATGAGCAGACTAAAACAAACATGATGACAACAATGACATTGATGATGATGATGATAATAAAAATTTGGTATATTAAGTTCTATAGAGTGAACCTCTTGCAGATACGAAGCCCAAATTCCTATTTACATGAAAAACATTCTGCCAAATTGAGAACATGTATTTAAAGGGTACAAAAGATGAAGACCAGAGAACCAGAAACGCTTAAGTTATTTGAGAGTGATGGTTATGCTCCTGGTACATAGGAAATTGTCTCAAAGACCCTAGAGACAAGAATAAAGTGATTGGAAATTTGAAGAATGGTAGTGATTGTTCAGTTACAGAAATGTTGACCTGAGTAAGACTACAAAAGAATGTCCTGGGAATTGCTGTCATTTGACTCTGAGTAATAACCACTGAATATGTTATATAAACATGGAAAATCAAAATACAAGGACCTTGAAATCAAAATCTCAAAAATGTGGCACATGGGAACATCAACAATCCCTGTTGTAGTTGGAGCCCTTGGATTGGTTGGAAAAGATTCCAGTAGACTAATTGAAAGGATTCCTGGAAGCCCATGCCTTAAAGGAATACAAAAAATGTTCTCATGAGTACAGCCCACACCTTACGAAGGGCTTTGTCTATGTAAAATATTTTTTTTGTCAGTGGAAAATGTCATGATGCCATCTCTAACCTTAGGTCCCTGGGCAGAACCTGGAAAGAAATGTGTGCACACCAGAAATCAAAGGAAATATAATAATAATAATAATAATAATAATAATAATAATATCACATATTCTAAAATTTCAAAATAGTTATATGGGAAATTCTAACATAAGTAGGTAAGTACCATACCTAAAGTTATACTTTATATAAATATCTTTCTATGGTTCAACTTTATCTAAAGACCAAACAGTGCATTTTGTTTTGAAAAAAGCATTACAATGCAACTTTTACATAAGGGAAAAACCTTTCACAAGTTCCTATCACAATGAACTAAGTATAGAAGCTAAACAAGCATTCTAGTACCTAGGAAGGGGAGACAGTATCTTAAAGAATCTTGAAAGATTCTATTCTTAATGCTTTCCAAACCATGACAAGAAATAAACACTCAACTGCATTTAACCATAATGCAATAGTAAAAGCATCAGTGAGGGGGGGAGGGTTAACCATTTTAACCTTTAAGTAGGCCAGATTCTATTTTAATCATTGTGTGAATGATACATTGTTGTGGTGTTAATTCCTTTTCTTCTTTATTTTCAGTTATTTTCATTTCTCTGAGATTATTTCTTTTTTGTTGAGATCCCCCCCCCTCTTTTATAAAACTTCTTTTTCTGTCTTTAGTAAAATTCCTCTTTCTTCATTATTATTCTTTATATTATTGTCATAAGGTCATTGTTAAATAATCAATAATACCAATCAATATTAATATAAACAACGTCACTAAAATTTGTCATAATTTCTTTACTTCTCTTTCCTTAACATCATTTTATTTTTCCATTAACAATGTTTTTTGTTTTGTTACATTAACAATGTAACTTTGTTCCATGTAAGTTTTAACAATTTCCTTTGGGTTACTTTTGTGCATGTTGGGTTAATTTGTAATTTTTAACCTTAAAACTCATATATTTTTCTAGCTTACTGTTAATTGGTGTTTTAACCAATTTTAGCATTTTAAAAAGTTATACATATTAATTACTATATATATATTAATTGTTGATACAAAATAAACAGATCTTTCACTATCTAACCTACTGTTAATTACTTTCGTCTCACATACACACTCACACATTATTTTCAGTCTTATATAGTTAGTTTATACGTTTATAATGAAAACTAAAGTTCTAGTTCAATTGTTAATAATGACTTATCAATATAAAAATAATATAAAATCAATACAGCTTTATAAGGAAAATGAAAATCTAATATTTTATAACAAAACATGGAAAAATAAAAACAATTTTCTAATTGTTATCCTTTCTTTTTAAATTAAAAAAAATAATTCAGGAAAAATATCAAATACTAATTGTATTAAAAACTAATTTTTTAATTAATGAATCTTTGGAGTTTTAATAATATTTGCAAGGAGATGCAAGATTTGGATGTAACCCTCCTGTCAGAAGGACAGTTGCATACAACTCAAAACTCTTTTATACCCAAACAACTGAAGACAGCAACACATGTATGTCTGCGAACAGACAGAATTAGGAAACCATTGAAAGTGCCATATTCAGGGCCATACAAAAATATTTAAAAAAAAGATAAGTATTTTTTTGTATTTCTTTTATCTTATTGTGTTTTTTTTTAATTTATTTTTTTTATTTTATTAATATATAATCCCCACAAATCCATATATTCCCACCAGAATGTCTGATGGTTTCTGCTGGAGACAAGTCTCTTTATTATAATTAGATTTCCTATATTTGCATGTTTCCAACAGATATCCATTCCTACTCTGTCATGCCTGCTTTGGCATTCATTTGCAATATGGCTTACTATCTCAGAATATTTTTAGATTGTAAGAATTTTTTTGAGGGGGAGACAATAATAGTTTAGTGATATAAGTCTTAGTAATTAATTCATTGCCAGAGGGAGAAGAATTGAATTCATATTTTTCCCAATGGTATTTGCACATAAGCAAATATAATGAACCCAATGGGAATTGGAACTTATCTTTCCTTTTTTTTCCTGGAGAATGGGATACAAAAATATTCCATTATAATGTTCAAGAGTCAAGCTATCTTGAACATTTATATTGAAGATCTTACCTAGCAGGCCACAAATTCTAGTTTTATTATATAAAAAAGCTAAACAGGTGAAAATTTTCTAGGCATCCTGTTTTGTTAATTAAGTGATAATGTAATATAAGATAGTATTATTTTATTTGTTCTCTTTTATTATCTCTTTAATTGTCATTAACAAAATATAATTAATAAACAAGAAACTTTACTTAATTTTTGTAATTAGTTACTCTTTTGTGTTTAAAATTATCAAATGGGCAGGTTTTGCAAAATATTTTTGTTTAAATTTATTTAGACAAAATGTTATAACCATTATATAGTGTTTCCTGGGGAATAATTTTCTTTAACCTTTATCACTCTGTATGTGACTTGATTTTTCTGTTCAAAACGTTTATCCTGCCAATGAAGGTAACTCTGATTCCTGAACAATAGTGAGTTTGAATTTTCTAGCTGTGTTGTCATATCCTTCTATGGCAACAGAAAACAACTTTGAGTTAAATTAATAAAGATACTGCAATTGGTTTCGAAACTACTACCATCTGTGCAAATATGTATCTTTAAAATTTTTTAAAACTAAAGCAGTAAATTTTTAAATATAAAAATACTGATTTTTATATCACTGAACAAATAGATCAACAAAACAATCAAGAATACTAAATTTTAATTTGAAGCATTGTTAACCATTATAATTGATAATGCTTTGTATTGTAATAATGAATAAAATTCAAGATAATATTAATATGTTACTACTAATACTATATATGTATGAAAACAAAATATCAAATATACATAAAAACATCATGGCATGGATTGTATTTGGTTAAAAATTACTGCATTTAAAACTTCCTATTCAGTAAGAAAATAACAAAAACAAAAATCTTAAGAATTCAAAATTTAAACTTTGCTTGTTATGACAATTACTGAATATAATGTCTGAAACAGTTAATGTTGAATTCTAAGCATTATATGTAATATGAAATGTGACTGGTTTAGAAATTTATACCTTGAGATAAATTAGCCAATCAAAAACCTTGTGAGAAATCTGAGCTTAACTCAGATATCAGATCCAGATTGCTTATACAGGAAGACCAAATTGAAATAATCTACAAGCAGCTTTTATTTAACTGTATAACTAATGTTCTATTCTTATAACAGGAGAAAATCTCAGGTTTTCTGATTAAATCTAATGTGAGCAGAATTGAAACTGACTTTATTTTCTTTTCTTTTCCTTCTCAGCATAAAATATGAAGAAGCAAAATAGGACTGGAAATGATATTTCAAATGTAATTTATTCTGTCATTAACAATACAAAACACTCTACTCTTTATGAGATTTAGGTCTTTTTTCTCTTGTTTTGCTAGAGTCTATTAGCTTCTAAATGATAAGGTTGAAAATCCTGAGGGATTTGATTGTTAATATCAATAGAAAAGTGACACTAATATCATTAATGTTTATCAATGTATCAATAAAACATATAGCCTAAATTGAATGCTCATTTTTCACTGTCAGAATAATTCACTATTGTTACAATCTTTCTTTTCATAATATTTTACAGATTCTTTATCAGTTTCAGGTCCAGTGAATTGTAGGTCATACCAAAATGTTTGATATCATGATCTTGAAATAATTATTTTATATCCATAGTGATACAGCACTAATATCATAATAAAATGGTACCTGTCTGCATGAATTGGTATCATTGAAAATCATCTGAAAGAAAGAATAAATACAATTAAAACACAAGAAGTCAACAATGATCTTTTACAGAGTTAAGTCAAAGGTCAAAAAACTATTACTTTCCTTGTAAATAATTTATCTAATAGCATTTTATATACAATAAGAATGCAATATTTTTAAATTAAACAAACATTATTTTCATAATTTTGAGATAAGGTTCCAAGATTTTTGCAAAATATAAACATGTCCTGCCAACCCAATGAAATTTTTAACAGGTGGTGGAAACATTTTGATGATATTCTTAATAGACCATCACAAGTTCATAAGGAGTTCAATTAAAATTCTTCAGCTAGAATCTTTTTTTTAATGAAGAGGTTGAAATGGCTCTTAGCAAGTTTAACAATGGAAAGTCTCCTAGCATGGATGGGTTTGTATGCAGAGATTTTAAAATGTTTAAATCAGAACCTGATGCAATCTATGACTTATTTATTGCAGAAGATTTGGATATAAAGACATGAGTTTGTGTCAGTGGAGCCTATTAATGTAAAAAATGTTGTAAAACAAGGATATATATCAATGCCAACACTTTTTATGCTCTAATTCACAATGATATTTCAAACAGCATTCAAGGAGTGCACTCACATGGAATCTATACTAAATATCATAAAACTAGGCTGTTATTTAATTTGAGATTCTTTAGCACTAAAATAAAAATATTATTTTCATTTATTAGAGAGTTTTTATATCCAGGTGATTATGAGCTTTAGACTGATATGCAGCACTATGTGGAAAAAGTCTACTTTGTTTTAGATATTATTAGTCAGTCAGTTATGTACCATGCATGATACATGTTTATGCAATCATGTATCTTTCAATACATGACTGATGAGGCAAATTTTTTCCCACAGTAGGTTGTCATTTCTTTCTGCAGTAGACCAGTTGCCATCCAAGGCTATAGAATCTGATCTCTCCTGCTATTTACCCACATGTGAGGGGAGAAGAAGCGGATTCATACCTTTTCCAAAAGTATTAGCTCGTAAGTGAATGCAATGGATTTAAATGGAATTTAAACTCAGCTCTCTGATTCCTCAATCTGAGCCACTATCCATTACTCCACCGTGCCTCCTAAAGTCATATGCCATGCGTGATACATGCTTAGGCGATCATATATCTTTTGATAAATGACTGATGAGGTAGATTTTTTTTCTGCAGTAGGTTGCCATTTCTTTCTGCAGTAGACCAGTTGCCATCCAAAGGTATTGAACCTGGTCCATCCTGCTAATTACCCATAGATGGATGGAGAAGAAGAGGATTCATACCTTTCCCAAGGGTATTAACACATAAGTGAATGTAATGGATTTGAGTGGAATTTGAACTTGGCTCTCCAATTCCTCAATCTGAGCCGCTACCCATAACTCCTCTGTGCTGCCTATTAGACCATGCTTACTATTAGATATTGTAAGGGAGTTATAACTGTGAGTAAATAATTTAAAAAATCATAACATTTATGTATACAAAAATACTCATAAAAATGAGAAACAGCAAGATGTGGAAACAACAAAACAAGTATTATTTATTATTTGCTTGTTATGTGGTGTTGGATACATGAGAGACAGTTATACTGACTAAAATTATAAATTTGGGGTCAAATGTAGTTCAAATATGAATTGGAATCCAACAGAATGATAAGATAAAAAATAAGTAAAGTATATACAGTCTTCTTCATAGGTTTTTTTTTTTATAGATGTCTTTAATGAGTATCCAGATAATTTAGTTGGAAAATAAATGAAGTGCCTGGGTTTTTTTTTACCTCATATTTCTACCTCATAATGTCTCAACTATCTATCTATCTATCTATCTATCTATCTATCTATCTATCTATCTCAGTCAGTGCTAAGAAATAAATATTACTCTTAGGATCTTAGGACCTGAAAAAGGAAAAGGAGATGAAATTTTCATTGAGGCATGTGTTGATGGCCTGTTCATGTTGACTGTCTGTCCAATAGTGAGAATGTCACATGTTTGTGTGTGTAGAGGAGAAAAGTGGGCTTGACTCTCATTGATTTCGAAAAGTGAATTAATGATATGATAATTATAATTATTTTATTATAATCATTTTTTACACTATTATTAATTTTTATTTATTTATTTTTATGGACATGACAAAATGACTATAATTAATTTTTATTTATGTATTTTTTATGGACACAACAATCTTATAACAAGTTTTAAAAGAGGAACAAGTTTTAAGTTTTTATTATTTATAGAGAAAGATAAAAATTGCACAACATTAAAAACATATATCAAATTATTAATCTGCAAAGTTTCATGTAGAGTTATTAAGCTAAGAGACTTTAATATGTAAACCTACAACACTTTAATATTGAGTTGAAGACTTTTTTAAATATTCATGTGCATTCATTCTACTATTCCTGAATGCCAAGTATAAATAAAGGACAATATGTATCAAGTAGTCAGTACATGAGATAGTAGTAAGAAATTTTCTTATATCTAGTTGAAATTACTACCCTTGTGAAGTTATATACTTTTTGAGACAATACTACCTTTGTTGGGAACATTTTTGGAAATTGTTTTCCAGGATGCTTTTCAATAATGTAGTTACTTGTTCCTGGATATCAGTGATATTAACAAATCTTTTTTTCTTTCAGGATATTTTGCAATTTTGAAAATAGTCAAAAATCAAAGGGGAGCTAATTCAGTTGAATGTAGTAGAAGAACATGGGAACTCCTAACATATCATATATAGGAGCATTGTCATTGTGCAGAATCCATTTGTTAGGCCAGAGTTTTCATCATTCACTTTCAAGAAATTCTTGTAATCTTCAGTTTGTATGTACTAAGTTCTGTACACTTATCACATTTGCATCTTTTCTTTGTACTTTTGGCTGCTCATTTCTTGTATCTTTGTACATATCTCCTTGTCCTTCCTTGAGCCCTCTCTGCCTCTCAAAAAAAAAACTCTATTTCTTCATGGTATGTTCACCATAAACCATTTTTAATAGTGCCAATGGTTCACTAGCACTTTTATCAATCTGTTGCTCCAGATTACATTCATTCATTTTTTGCCAACAGTATAACATGAACACATACACTTTTCTTTACTGACTGACATTTAGTGACTCACCTAATCTGAATATCAAGAAATCTGAAATTAGAACATGTCTGTATGTGCATGGAGCATGTTTTCTTGCCTCCTTAAGCCAGCAATGCACTGTGGTCATTTCAAGAATTAAATTGCTATACATTGTATATATGATTACAGAATTGCAGGATGGTTTAAAAGAACTTCTAGATAATATTTTAACTTATGTCTCAACTATCTATCTATCTATCTATCTATCTATCTATCTATCTATCTATCTATCTATCTATCTCAGTCCATTTTTTTGATACCCACACACCCCTGTTTTTATATAAATGCTCTGAAATTGAGCATGCTTCTCTTATAAATATAGCAAATTTCAACTGTATATATATATATATATATATATATATATATATAAATATATAAATGCTGAATTTCCTCATAAGGAAATGGCTAATATTGCTATTACCATTGGAAATGAGAACAGATACTACACATTGATCCCAGCTTGATGGCCATGGAGTCAGTCAAATATAGCAATAATAACATCATGCATTTTTAATAAAAAAGGATGTTAATTTCCATAGAACCTACTTTTATAAATATTACTGAGCAACAAATCAGCATGGCATGATTTTAATTAATGACTAAATCATTTAATTAATTACTGTAAATGAAATTTACACATAAAACATCAGGTTGCAAGAAAATGTCTGCTTATTTTCAGACATTGTTATTGGCAAAGGAGATGATCAATGGAAGAGTTAATTTGCCCTCATCTGTTACTTGATTCAAAGCAGTCACACATCTTTGTATCATGGCGTCATAAAAAAACTCCTTTCACAAAAAAGAGGACATGATTGTTCATGCTGCTGTTATTGTTGCAACATTATAAATTAATTTAAACTTGTTTATGGGAAGGAAAATTATCGACATATATATATAAAGCCTTAACTAAGTATGGTACAAGAGCAGGTGGTGGAGAATTAACTCCAAAAAGGCAATGTGGCAAGTAGAAACTACATACCAACTTTGAAAGTCATTAGTAAAAATTTGAAACACCAACCTCTAGCCCTGATGTAACAGCATTAATCACAAGGCAGATCTCTTTATTCTCAACTTAATGATTTCAATTTGGATATAAACTAAGCTTAGTTTAGTCTGGTACCAAATAGGCGTGAATGAGGGATAAGAAGATTATATACATCATTCATTCAAGTAGAGAGTATGGGTCTACTTTGGAAATCCTGACCTTGCATCATCAACTTCTTGCCCTGATGTGGAAATGTGTAACAGCCTCAACCACAAGGTATTATGATTTCAATTTGGATATAAACTAAGCTTAGTTTAGTCTGGTACCAAATAGGAGTGAATGAGGGATAAGAAGATTATATACATCATTCATTCAAGTAGAGAGTATGGGTCTATTTTGGAAATCCTGACCTTGCATCATCAACTTCTTGCCCTGATGTGGAAATGTGTAACAGCCTCAACCACAAGGTATTATGATTTCAATTTGGATATAAACTAAGCTTAGTTTAGTCTGGTACCAAATAGGAATGAATGAGGGATAAGAAGATTATATGCATCATTCATTCAAGTGGAGAGGGTGGGTCTGCCTTGGAAATAAGTATTGGAAATCCTGGCCATTTATCTGAGCTTGAAACATCAACTTAAGTCCTGACGAGAAAATATGTAACAGCTTCAACCACAAGTCAAATCTCTTCATTCTCAACCTAATGATTTCAATCTGGTTATTTATTTATTAAGATTTTTATTTTTTTAATTAAAATATTTATTAAGCTTAATAACCTTGACCCCAAGGCAGCAACAAATTGAGAAAGTTATCATTAAAATGTTTGAGAAAAGTTTAAGAAATCACTTTTGTAATTTCAGTTGTGAAATTATAAATATACACATTGATTTGTTTCATATGAATGCCATGTATAACTATATTTTCTGTTCTTGGATAATGTCAAATTTGGTACAAGGCAAAAGTATTGATCTATTTTATTGAAGAAGGTATCTTACACATTTATAAGTCTACTATTCATCCATGCATTGAATATTGCTGTTACATTTGGTTTGATGCTTCTGCTATATATTTAGAGATTATTGATAACATCCAAAGAAGAATCTGCAATGTTGTTGATCCTGACCTGGCATCTCGGCTCCAGTCAATTTCCCATCACCATAACATAACTTCCCTGCACCTTTTTATAAATATTTTCAGAGTAATTGTTCTGATGAACTTTCCACTTTGGTACCTAGACTTTTAGAATTTAATTATTCTACTAGACTGGCGGCAAGGTCTCATCCTTTTCCAGTTGAAATGGCTATATGTAACCATAAGTTCTATGCTAACAGTTTCTTCTCTCATACTTCTCACCTGTGGAACTCTCTTCTGGCTTCTTTCTACCCAGTGGATTTTTTAAAAATGTAAATGTAATGTCAATCATTATCGTTTGTCTTTTTCATTTCTGTTCTTTTATTGTTCTCTCTCCTTAATAAGATTTTTTTTCTTCTTACATTCTCTCACACTCAGTAATCCCTTGTGTCTTAGTGATTTTATTATCTTGCTTAGGGTGATATAATAAAAAAGGTTATGTGTAATAGTGATGATTCCAACTGCTATCATCTTTTATTTCCTGAGAATTGCAGTGTGAAATACCAACAATAAAACAGCATTTTTAAAAAGACCTATTATTAATATATTTATTCTACGATAGATTCTGATTTGAATAAATTACCTCATCACACACAGATCCCCTAATGAGTGTATGGAAAACTATTTGTGAAATTTAATCTTAATGGGTAAAAACAACTGAGAAGATTAAAGAATTATGTGCCACAATGAAAATTAATTCAAATCATTTGCAGAAATTACTTTGTTTCAAGTAGTGCCCTAAAAAGACTCTTATGAATAGTAAAATATTGTGCTATAAAACAGTAAATACTGTTACTTTTTTCTTTCTATTTGTTTCTATTTTTATCTTGCCAACATTAACCTAAATAAAAAAAAAATTCTATTATAAACTGAAATGTGAACCACCCTTTACAATTCCCTAAGCCAGATTTAAATAATTAGTGAAGTGTTCATCAGTAAATTCTAAAAGGACCTTCTAAATAATACAAAGCATATCTGAGGTTGGATTGGTTGATTGGCAATTTTGTTTTTGAGTTTGTCATTAACTTTTACAGTCTTGTGGTTCTTTGACTAGCAGCATGGCCCGGTGTTGCCCATGCTTGATTCAAAAATCGTACGACTCATACAGCAATCGCTATCACTTGACTTAAAATATTTTTGCCCTTCCTTGCCTTTAAAGGAGTGCCCTTTGCCATGCTGATGTTGCTACATGCCTTACTTCTTGCCTATCTCACACTGCGAATTTTTTCTAAGCTCTATACTAAACATTAAATCTGTTACGAAAAAAGAACTAAACAAAATGAACACAAAACGATCAGCTTTAAAAAAGGACTCGTAACTGGAAAAACCAAATGAAAAAAGAATGTTAACTACAAATACTTTTTCACACCCAACCCAGTTCTGTAGAATCAGAATCAATGTTGAGTTTAAGCAAGCGAATGAGCCAAGTGGAGTAAAGTGCCATGCAGATTTAAATTTTTCCCACTTGTGACGAATGCAGCTATTGATTTTTTTTGCATGGTAGCATGCTAGTTAACATTCATGTCAGTCAGCTGTTGGCTCTCACGCTGACCAAAAAATTTTCCTGCCTATTCGTGGCAGCCAGCTATAGGCTCTCACTCTGGCCAGTACAAAATGGCTGCAAACTACATGAAAACTGCCGTAGAAGCATGAAAAAATCAATTATTTCGGCTATATTTATATAGAGAGATTTGTAACTTTATTTCTTTCTCTTTTCTTAAATTCTGTTTGGTCCTATTTTCTTTTAGTCTATATTCTCTATTATATAAATAATCACAAAAACTTACATTGAAAATTCTCTAAGGATGATGCATATAAACTAAGAACAATATTAAGAGAAACATTAATAATTCTTGTTGCTAAATCCAATATGCATTATTTATGTTCATAGAAGTTGGCTGTTAAAAATAAAAAACCTTTCTTTTTACATTAAACAAGCAAGAGAATGAGTTAAATTTTTTTTAATCAATGCAACTATTTGCTAAGTTCATTAGATGAAAACAACTTAAACACTGAATACCATTAAAGTTATTTTTGGAATGTGTAATGAACTCCACCAGGTTGTAATTAATAAAACATCTGACTCTAAGAATTTACTAAATAACTTAATATTTTGGAGTTGATCATTTGTAAAAGAGAGAAAGGTATAGACTATGATTAGACACAATCAGCAATGAAATGGCTTTTTGGTAGTTTAAAGTGTGTGAGAAGAATTTTTGTTTTTGTTCTTTTAGCTTTCTCCTCTTCATAGTTGTAGCCAATGAAAGCAGGTCTTAGGTGTGAAGGTTACAACTGGTGGAACTAAGGAATGTAGCTCATCTGAACATTTGCCATGGAAATAGACTAGCAAGTGACTTGCAACATTTGGCCCATGGAAGAGGATTTTGTGGGGTTGAAAATAGTTAATCACTCACAAGGCTGTGTAGATATTTTTGAACTCTTTCAAGGCAGGAAAGTTAGGATTGGGCAGTCCCAGCACATGTACGACAGTAGTACTCCATTTGCAGTCTGATCTGGTTCTTGTAAAAAAGAAGATTTCTTACCTCTTACTACTCTCATATAACAACCTCCTCCTTCAGTAATCCTTTGCCTTGAGTGGCTACTGGTTCTTGTATTGGGTGAAAATTAGTAAAAAAAGATATTCAGTAAAAAAGTAATCAATGCCTGCCTATAACTGCCATTAAAAGAGCAAAAAACCTTTTTAATGGTAGCAAAAAAATAAAATGTTATATACAATCTATATACAAGTTGATATGTTTAGAAAAAGTCTATGTGGACCAATAAAGTTTTGCTGTTAAAATTTGTATGATAAAAAATGCATAAATTTTGCTATTGTATAAAATTTTGTGTGTTTAGGAAATATTTTTGTTTTACATATGAAATAGAAAAGATAAATTTATTAGATATCCCAGTTCATCAAGGTGCTAAATGTTCAAGTTTAGCATTTTCTGTTGTGTATGTATTGAAAGATGA
This sequence comes from Acanthosepion pharaonis, assembly GCA_903632075.3. Taxonomy (NCBI): domain Eukaryota; kingdom Metazoa; phylum Mollusca; class Cephalopoda; order Sepiida; family Sepiidae; genus Acanthosepion; species Acanthosepion pharaonis. The sequence continues at coordinate 699,944 of CAHIKZ030001284.1, forward strand.
TCTATTGTGGTGAGTAGCAGAGAGTTATAATGACACTGAAATTCTGACTAACAAAGTTCACAATTCTTTTATATCCTATGAGAGGCTCCAGAATATTTTTAAAAAAAATTGTTTCCTTATGTTTATTGGTTTAAATATATTGACTAATGTGTACTGTTGGATTGGAAGATTTTATTTTTATGGTTGATATCAAAATTTGTATTACTATTTTGATTCTGTTTTTCCCATTTTGTTGATAATATTCATTTTGTTAGTAATATTCATTTTCTCAATAATATTTTGTTAATAATATTCATTTTGTTAATAATATTTTGTTGATAATGTTCATTTTGTCAATAATATTCATTTTGTTGATAATATTCAATATGCACTATATATTGAGCACTTTCCAATAAGTAGTGTGCATATTTAATATATAAATAATATATATAAAATTGCATATATATATATATATATATATATATATTTATATATATACACACATTTTTACATATATATATATATATATATATATATATATATATATATATATATATATATATATATATATATATCATTTATGAAATTGAACCCTCTGGTTGCTGGTGTTTGTATACATCCGTATATAATAAGTTAGAATTTCCCTTTCTCTGCCATGTGCCGAGAGCTTATGGGTAGAATCTCTGACTGACTGATCCCAAATTAGTCAGGTTTTGATTATGGCTTGAAACAATCAGATGCCTAGCCACACTGATGAGCTGAAATACAGTGAAACAGAATTTTATGTGGATGACTATATATATATATATATATATATATATATATATATATATATATATATATACAGTGTTTCAAGGTGATAATGCCACTAAAACACAAGATGTTGCTTAGACCAAAAGAAAATGAGAAGACATTAGTAGGGAACAGGGACAGTAAAAGAACAGGATTCCTGAGGACAAAAGATGGCAAGTGATGTTTAAATTTTTGAAGAATGTAAGTGGCAGGGAAACAAAAAACTGTATGAGAACTACATATTGGCAAGAAGTGTGAGAAAAGAAACTATATATATATATATATATGTATGTATATATCCATATGAAATGAGAACAAATCAAATATAAATTCTGATGTTTGTAACATTAATTTAAAAGAGTGCTCAATACAATAGTAGAGCAATATTCTTTATTTTAGGATATTACATCAACACATGTAACTAATACTACACAAATGCAATCATGTTTCGATGTGTATTAACACATTAATAAGTGACTGGTTAGACTAACCAGTCACTTACTAATACCTAATAAAATGTGTTAATACACATCAAAACATGATTGCATTTGTGTAATATTATTTACATGTGTTGATGTAATATCTAAAAATAAAAAACAAGTATATATATATATATATATATATATATATATATATATATGCAGAATATTTTTCAAACTTTATTTTTCATATACACATTTTTTCAGATTTTGAGTCTTAACCATTTGAAATGGAACCACAAATAATTTATTTCAGCAAGATGTACACTTGATAAGAGACTTAAATTAAACTTGACTTTCTTTCAGGGATTTGCTTCTTTCTTTGTTACTTTCTATAAACGTTTTTATATTAATTAATTTGATCAGTTGAGCAATCTTAACTAAGTTTACACATATTAAATTGCTTTTTTGACAAGCATATACATATTTTTATGCTATTTGAAGGATTACATTGTATTCCATGTCAAACACTATGAAAAGAAAATTTCTTAGCGTCAGTGAAACACTTTTGTATATAAATTTTGCTTTTATTATAAGGACTAATTATTTTGAAATTAATTTCTTAGATTTTACAAATTATATAAAGACATGAAAATATTCCATTTATATTACCACAAAACTATTTCACAGATACTGCTACAAAATAACCTACACAAAATTGCTATAAAATACTCCATAAACAATGATTATAAAATGTTCTATAAATATTGTTATAAAATAAAATAGTCTATAAATACTACTAAATTTCTATTTTATCTTTATCTTTTTTATTAGACTATCTCAAAATGAATTCAATTTTGGAAATGTGAATAAAAGAAAAGTAGAAAAAAAATGAAGCTTTTCTAAAACATGGTTTAGTTTACTCTATTTCCTCTTCTTTTACTTCTTTTACCTGCATTCATGTAAGCAGCAATGCTTGACTTACATTCATCAAGCTTTTCTACAAATATTTATGCAAGAGTAATTCTTAGCAAGATTCCTTATTGTGTTGTCATCCAAAGATGTTTTTTCTTCTATAACCTGTCTGGTTTATAAGATTGTCATAGGAATCAGCCTTGAAATGTATTTTCAGTAAAAGATGGATGACTGAATACTTTATTAATATTTAATTTAAGTTTAGGAGATTTTTTTCAAGAGGGAAAAATTAAGTGAAATTATTTATTTATAGTTTCTTGAGAGCTGGAGATAACAGTTATACAGAAAAGAATTTTTAAAAAGGTATTATTACTTTCAAAGAAAGATATACCAGAATCTAATTGCTAAAAATTAATTTGTATATTATATACAAATTAATTTTTAGCAATTAGATTCTATGGATGATAATAACATTATATTTATAGAAAACTTGATAAAACAGATGGTTAAAATAAAAATCATTATAAAATAGGATTAAAAAGATTTCTTTTCATTGGCAATGAAAATGTTTAAAATGTGCATTAAATAGTAATATAGTGGGTTATCAGTTATAGTGAAGTTTTGAATATTGAAACAGATTAGTTTGATTTGGCCTTGTTAGTTAGATAGCCCACCATAAAAGTGGTATAAAGCAAGAAAATCAAATAGTAAAGTGAAACAACAAATTTATATACATATAAATCAATTAAGGTCTCTACAAATAAAATTAATGTATTTTGGTTGATACAAGGTCGTCAAAATGTTCGTAGTAGTCCTTGCAAGAATGAGTTTATGTGTACGTAGGCAGGAACATATATGTGGATGTATGTATGTATGTATGTATGAGCGTTATCGTAGGGTAGGAATGTCTTTGAGGTATTGCTCAGTCTTAAAATGTTCCATTTGTTTATCAAGTATAAAAGAGGTGAGGGAGAAAGGTAGAGATAATAATAACGATCACTTGATGTTTGTCAAGGGACATGTTAATACGCTTGTCTCCTTCTCTTGTCTGTCTTTTATTTTGTTTGTGGGGCTTGAAAAGGTCATTTGGGAATTCACTCCCAGATATGATTAGGGCCTTTCCATTGGACGACGAAGAAACTTTGCGTCGGTTCGTGAAAAGGTCCATAAAAGAATTTGTTTCTGAGAATTGAAGATTATTTGAATTTTGTTTTTAAATGTTTCCTAGTTTTCTATTGGCCGAAAAACATTTTGAATCAAGGTTTGAAATTTCATGAGTTTTGTTTTGGATTTGCTTTTGTGCATGTGTGTGTTAAGGAAAGTTTGTAAATTTGAGTCTTTTTAATTTCTAACAAAATCAATGAGTCAGTGCTTAGCATCTGAATTTTTAAACCTAGATCTTGTTTTGTTTACTACAGTAATTTCTAGCTTTTCCCTTTTCTAAATATATATGAGAAAAAATAATATTTTTTTAGTCGTCACTAGAAAACAATATAAGAGTTACAAATAAAAAAACACATGTATATATAATTTGTCATGTATATCTATTTATATTTAAAAGCCAAATTAGAATTAAACAATTAAAAAAACACTTAATTAACCAATAACATTTCAAATTAATAAAAGATAAGGATAAATACTTGCTGTTAATGCTGGTGCTAAATCTCATGGTATGAAGGCATTGAGTCTATGAGAACCACTTTGTCCCCTACAGCTTTTACAGTCTTTGCAGGGTGTGTCAGAACATTCACCAGTACTAGTTTAATCTGTTGGAGTTCTTGGCAGACAATGTCCTTCCAGTGGCTGCATGGTCTACCACAAGGTAATTCCCAATTTGCAGAAGACAGATTGAGTGAGTGGATGGCTCTAGTACGGTGACTTAAATGAGTCAGTGAACATGGAACTGAGTGATGGTGCAGAGAATGCATGGTTGACCAGTTCTCCAGTAGAACTCCACATGATTTGAGCTTAAATAATCATTAATTTTAATATTCCTAAGTCTATTTATTTTTATTATTTCTAGCTTTAGAATAAATTTCAACTCATTTAAATCAACAATAATATTAATATTTCTTATGTTATAAGTCCTTTGGCTTTTAATTAAATCATTATATAATTTTAATATTTTAACTTCAAAAGGTGTTTGGTTTTAAGTTAAAATCATTGATAAGTTTTAATATTCTTAACTCCAGAATCTTGGCCTAATTCTTCATTATATGTATTTCTCACTTAACCCTAGAACACTAACCATCAATTAAAGTTACCCCACTACTAACCATGGGTATATCATACCCGATTTTGAAAATATAAAAAAAATGTTAAATATAAATCTTTATTTGAAATATTTTACATGCAGGCACTTCAAACTTTGTACTTTGAGTTAACATTAATAGGAACTGAAAAACATTATTTAGGTAAGAAAAACAAGTACTGAAAATTGTAATTAAAAATAGGAAAATTTGTGCTGGGTACTATATACCCATTGTTAGTGTTCTAGGGTTAAGAAAGAATTTTGTCTTTATCATAAACTATCATTAATTTTTTAATATTCCTATCTTCAGAATGAATTTGAGATTAGTTTAAATCACCAATAATTTTTATACTAATACCAGAAAACATTTGGTTTTTAACTTAACAATCATTTTAACTTAATAATCAGTTTAACTTAATCATCATTAAGAATTAATATTACAAATTCTAAAATGAATTTGAACTTTGTTTAAATCATCATTGATTCAAATATTTCTTATTCTAGAAGGAATTTAGCCTTATCAAAAACCATCATTATGTTTTAATATCTCCTACTCCAGTAAGATTTTGTAATGTAAATATCTTAAAATATTATGTTATTTCTAAAATATAGAAAACAATTCCCTAAAGCTTCTCAAATAATGTTTGTTTACTTTCTCACAATAGTTTCTATCTGTCCTTTTTTGTGAATAAAAGTATATCTCTCTCAACTTTTTTCTCTCTCTCTCTCTGTATATATATATATATATATATATATATATATATATATATATATATATATATATATATATATATGTAATAAATTTGGATATGTAATCCTAATAGAGTTATAAATTTCCAAATGTCAATAACTTATAACTCTGTCGGATTATACACAAATTTATTACATACTGTCAATATGGAGGACATATGGATAAAAACAATTCTTTCATCTATTTTTTACCCATACTGAAGAATTTCCATCTCAAAACTCAGACACTTAAAGCAGAGAATATAAAATGTTAAACAATTTTTTTTAAAAGCCAATAATCCAATAATTTTCTTTCATTTTTTAGTCTCAAGCAACAACAGCTTGGGAAAAATAATATAAGACTTAATTATTCTAGAGATACACACTCAACACATTTTTTGTTATCTTATCTGATCATAACATATAGGCGAAATGCATTATCAGATATTATTTTCAAAATATACTTTCATGAACGTTTTTCCATAATCTATCTATCTATCTATCTATATATATATATATATATATATATATATATATATATATATATATATATATATATATAAACTACTTTAAACAGCAAGAATTTGTTTAAACAACTTTTGTTAAATTAGTTAAATTCGTTTAAACAAGTTTTTTGTTAACAAGGTCTGTCTGTCAAATTTTTTTCTATTTTTCCAGTTATCAATTACTATATAAACAAAGTACATTTGATCATTTCAGCCATTATCAAGAAGTGAATGTTGTCAGTATGTTAGACAAGATTTTATGGGTTATATAATGGCACCTTTTAAAATGTTACATTTCAAATTCAATAATATATATATATATATATATATATATATATATATATATATATATATATGAAGAAAATATACTGAAAAAACAAACAAAAATCCTAATATGCGATTATGCTGTTTTAATGTTTAATGTCAACGTCGGACGTTTCAGTCTAATAGACCATCTTCAGGACATATTCATAAAACATAATTAACATAGACCATATACAATTCAACATGAAAAAGACGATGGACATAAAAGCAATGCCAATCCAAACAGATAACTGAAATCTTTTATAAGATCAGCGTTCCGTTTAAATATGATCACGCAAATAAATCACGTGGGCGATGTTTAAATCATGTATTCCTAAAATTTGAGTATTTTGAATGAAAAACGAAAAGAATTTTATTTTGATCTAAAACTTATATGTACGTTTTTGTTTGTTTTTTCAGTATATTTGTCTTCATACTGTCGGATCTATATCCATATATTTGCTTACATATATATAGGACGCTACTTGCCAACAAACAGTAATTTTAATTTATTTGTAACAAACAGTTATTTCTGATGAAAAATTGAGGACAATTTGAAATATCAAATATATATATAAATAAATAAATACTTTCATAAAATAAAACATTATAATTTTTAATTTGAAACTTTTCTATATATATATATATATATATATATATATATATATATATTATATAAGTGATGTTATATGTCAAATGGTCTTGCAAATGTTGACTGTACCAAAAAAAGAATGTATCAAATATTTTATGTGTTATTATTTTATTTTATACGAATATTAGATACAAACTATAAATAAAATAAAAATAATGAAATGCATCAAATTTATAAAGGTTTTCCTACTTGTTCCTTATTTAATGATACAGGCATGTGTGTGTCTGTGTGGATGTCTGTCTGTGTCTGTGTGTGTCTGTGTGTGCATGTCTATTTATCTATGAACATAGATAGATAGATAGATAGATAGATAGATAGATAGATAGATAGATAGATAGATAATGAACAGAGAGAGAGAGAGAGATATAGGTAGATCATGAATAGACTGAGATAGATAGATAGATAGATAGATAGATAGATAGATAGATAGATAATGAATTGAGACTGTGATAGATTGATATGAATAGAGACTGAGATAGATAGATAGATAGATAGATAGATAGATAGATAGATATGTGTTTCTGTTTCATTACATTGACAGTGGGGAAACTATAAGGGAGGGGGTGAGAGAAAGAGCAAAACTGGGGGAGAAGATTATCTTCTTTTTTATTTTAATCAATAAAATTTACATTCACACTAAATATGTCCTGTTTGAATGTTGTCCATTTTCATAAAGAATGTAAAGAATGAAGAACAAAAGAATATAATGCATTGTTCTCTGAAGATCCATAATGGATGTTCCAAACAAATCACAGATGTTATAGGAAATATAAAATTGGTGAAATAATTATTTTTCTGCTTCCTAAAACATACCACAAATGTTTGGAATAACTGACTTCCACAGTAAAAAAACAAAAGGAAAAAATTCATTTCAAACAAAAAATATAACAATGTTTAAAATTCTCTTATGTTTTCACTAAAACTTGTTTTCCCTTTTTAAGTTTTCACATTAAAAACATATTTTCCCCTTTTAAGTTTCATGTTAAAACAATAAATAACAATGATGAAATAATAATAAATATATATATATATATATATATATATATATATATATATATATATATATATATATATATATAAAAGTTAACATAGAAGTCAACACTTAGAGGTGACAGTCTGTTTCATGCTATATGCAATCATCAGGCCATGTGTGCTGTTATTTTTCTCAGCTATTTATACATATACGGGTCAGTGGTGCATTGTGGGTAGTCTATTATGGCAGTTATTTTACCAGAAGTCGTTTATTTATTTATTTGGGTTAAATTATTTTGCTTGTTTTTATTTAATTTTATTTTTTGTTATTCATTTAAATTCATCCAAGTAAATAAATAAACAAACCAATCCCGATAAAGTTACCATTAGAAAAAACAAATAAAGATAATCAACCCAAATAAACACAAATTAAAAACTGTTCCTGCCAAAATAATAGTTAGAATAAACTACAACAACCAACCTCAAAACCAAACAAACAGCTTTAATTAAATTCTCAAACCAAAACAAAACTATTAAATAAGGGATATAAACAAATTTTTACTACGTTAATAAAAACACTGATTAAAAAAATAAGTAAATAAATAAATAAATAAAATAAAAAAAAAAAATAAAATTAAATAAAAACATTAAAAAATAATTTAACCCAAATATGTAAATAAACAATTTCCGGTAAAATAACCGCCATAATAGACTACCCACAATGCACCACTGACCCATATATGTATAAATAGCCGAGAAAAATAACAGCACACATGGCCTGATGATTGCATATAGCATGAAACAGACTGTCGCCTCTAAGTGTTGACTTCTATGTTAACTTTTATATTTACACACGCTCTATCTCTGATATTGAGCACTTTATCCCATAAATATAGCACACCTTAAGACTATATTTCTTCATATATATATATATATATATATATATATATATATATATATATATTTAATTTATTCGAAAATTGTAAGATAAATATGTTATAAAAATATTTTACAAAAAATAGCCATTTTGTTTCAACATTTCTGGTGTCTTATCAAGTAATAGTGTTGAATGTAGAATAAAGGGTTTATATATATATATATATATATATATATATATATATATATATATATATATATATATATAATTTATTCAAAAATTATAACAAATATTTCTGTAGTGATTTTATAACATATCTATGTTATAATTTTCGAATAAATTATATATTTGCTCTACTCTGTATTGAGCAATCTTTTAAGAATAGTATTTGTTGGTTATAGGAATTTATTCTGTATACACCAATCCTATACTTTTGTATATATATATATATATATATATATATATATATATATATATATAGATAATGCAATATATATTTTTATATGTCAAGAACCGTATTGGGGAAATTGTATGACAAAGTGGGAAAAGTTTACTAGTGACACATTTCGTCCTTCAGGACTTCTTCAGACTAAATTTGTTGTGTTGGTAGGAATACATATGCGCACAACAGAATTTTAGAAAGGAAATGAAGATGACCAACAAATGCCAGTTTATATATAAAATCCCTGTACACCAATGTCCCAGTTGAAAAATGCCTAAATCTACTGAAAAAGCATCTAACACAATCAAAGATAAATTTGTCTCTACCAACAGCTAAAATAATAAAAAATCTGCTATCTCATCACCAATCAATGCTACCTCACATTTAATAATGATTGTTACAAACAAAAATTTGGATTACCAATGGCATTGCCTCTCAATGCAATGTTAGCATGTATCTTTTTAGAATTTCTCAAATCTGGTCCTTTCCAAAATATTTTACTCAAACAGTCAACATACTTCCATTATATTGATGATGCTCTACTCATATATCCTCATGATACTGATTTACTTGACCTATTAGATCAACTAAACTAAGTTGAACACACAATGAAATTTACATATGAAATAGAACAACACAATTCTTTATCCTTCTTAGATATCAAGCTTCACCACTTTAACAAGATTTTAAAACTCAGTGTCCACTGGAAATCAACCAACAAAAATGACCTAATAAATTTCTATTCTCATCATAAGAACAAAATAAAATCTGGCATAATCTTTGGAGTCGACCTAAGAGTTCTAAGAATATACAGCTCAGATTATTTACATGAAGTGGGGGAAATACATTGAAAAAACTTTCAAACTTCTCCAGTGCCCTAATTATTTTATATTCAATGCAAAACAAAAGGCCCATAAAATATTCCAAAACAAAAAATCGGCCCTCCTAAGAAACCCAATGAATCAAGAAATATGTTACCTTGCCTACTAATTCTATCACATCTACAACTGAAAAGAAAGTATTTAAACTCAACATAAAATTTGTTACTACCACATCCAAAACAATTAAAGATTTAGACAATACTAAACAAAACAATAAGCTTAAACCTGAATAAGGAGTTTACTCTATTGCCTGTAATAATTGTCACAAAAATACATAGGAGAAACCTCAAAGAATCTAAATAAAAGATTATATGAACACAAAAGGAATATTTTAGAAAATAATACATCAAATGCATTGGTTACCCACTGTAATGAGACTGACCAAAATTTTGACATAAAAAATGCTACTCTGATCAAAGGAGAAAATAATTCACTATGATGAAAATTTCTAAAGATTGCTTTAAATGCAAGGTCATCAATGGTACATTTGTGTCCTGGCTCTTACAGCATTTTCACCATTCATGGTAAATCTTCTAATATCACAGTGTGGAATACCTACTTAAAAAAGTGATGGAAGGAAAAAGAAAATGACTAAATGAATTTGCTAACAAAAAAAATTCCTCAAATTCCCAAACACCACTCTGTCTTGCACATGTGTAGTCCTACCAACATAACAAATTTAACCTGATGAAGTCCTGAAGGCTGAAACATATAAATTAAATGTAAACTTTTTCCACTTTGTCATACAATTTCACCAATATATAAATATATAATTCAATTTATATCAAGGCTAACAGAATTTTTGTCAACAAAGTGCTCAGTAGATAAGTAGAGTAATAATTATTGTATCAAAATATATTGAAAGTTCACAATACTTAGAATTTTGTGATACTCTCTCTCTTTTTGGAAACCTCTCTCTCTCTCTATATATATATATATATATATATATATAGAGAGAGAGAGAGAGAGAAGAAATCTGAGGAGATTTCTTTGGACATAGTAATCATCACTGCATGGTGACTGTCAGTTTCACATTTCATCAGAGAAAGTTTTAGAATGATATCAAGATATGAAAGTGATAGTCATTATGTTGTGTTGATTTCTATGCCAACAAACACTCTATGTGCACTAAGAAAAAGAAAAGTGGATGACAGATAGCGTTCTCACAATGACAAAAAAGTGACAGCAATCAATGCCAAAGATATGTACAAAATATAAAACATTAAACACAAACATTAGAAATAAATGCTGACAGGCAAAAGAGGAACAGCTCAATGAAAAATGTACAGAGACAGAAAGAATGAGCATCATAGATACATAGTTGATATCAAAATACATGCAATGGCTGTGAGAAAAAAACTGCACAATTTTGATTTTCATGAGTTTTATGCAAAGAAACCCTTGCTGTGAAAAATAACATCAAAGCAAGATGAAATCTTGCCAGAGAACAACTATAAAAAGACCAGGACTTCTGGAACAATTAGTTATCCCCAACACAAGGAACTTTACCACCATCTCCAAGACAATCAGAGATATAGTTAGGAAGAAAATTAGATCCAATATCACATCAGATGTTGGGACTTATGACATAAAATGACTGCAAAGTAGGAAGAGATATATTGACAAAATATCTAGAAATCTAAAAGCTTGCATCTATAAACATAAAACATACCTTTTAAACTTGCTTGTAATACACAGAAACAAAACAAGCACTAACTTCAATTTTATAAATGCTAGCCTAATTAGAGAAGAAAATAATTCATTATGCAAGAAATACTTGGAGGCAGTTCTGGTAAATAAATTTACCATTTATAAACACATGTCAAATACACTTGATTATCACCAATTTTTATATTATGTATACTTAAAGATATGCCTACCTGCAACCACTTCCATCTCACACAAACCATTCCCAAACTAACATGTGGGCAACCACCAAACATGGATAAAAATGCCTATTAGATGCGCGCACACACACACACACACACACACAAATGAATACACATTATCATCCAAATCCAACATAAAGGAACTAGAATAACAATACAATACACATACACCTTAAGAAAAAGAAAAAGATTAAGAGAGAATAATAAAAGAACAGGAATTAAGAAATAATATATATATATATATATATATATATATATATATATATATATATATATATATACATATATACATATATATATATATATATATATATATATATATATATATATATATATATATATTTTTTAATCATTTCACCCCAAACAAAGAAGCAAAGACACTAAGATGCAGGATCTTGCTGAATGTGAAAGAATATAAGAAAATGTAAACATTAAGAAGCAAGAACAATAAAAGAACAGGAATTAAGAAGACAAAAGATAACAATTGACATTGAATTTAAATTTTTGAAGATCAAAGTTGACTGGAAAGCAAGAAGCCAGAAAAGTGTTCTACAAGTGAGAAGTCTGTGAGAAGAAACTGTTAGCATAGAACTTACAGTTATATTTTGCCAATTCAACTGTAAAATGATAAGACTTAGCTACCAATGTAGTACAGCACTTTAATTTATAAAGTCAACGTATAAAAGAGGAAAGCTCAACAGAACAGTTACCATGAAAATATCTACAGAAAATTCACAGAGAATCTACTTTAAGATGGTGGTAAAGTGAGTGAATCTAAGATGCCATAATATTGCCAATTTTGTTTTTATTTTGTCCAGAATCTCTAGATACATAACAGAAGCACCAGAACAGCTGTGGCAACAAATATTCAATTCATGGGGGAAGTGTTCTTCAAGATAATTAAAAGAGAACAGTTAAAAGAGAATAAAAATATTATTGTTAACTGCAAAAAATGTAAAATACTTTTATCCTTTATGACACCTTATTTTAAGAAAAGTATGCAATCCTTACAATCGTTCACATAAATATAAGAATACTTCAATATCTTTATCTACCTCTCTAAACATGAACAAATTAACAATCAGTTCTTTTTATGATTGCTGAATCATGTTCACAAATATTCTTGTCTTTCACTATTTTAAATGATATACAATCATGTCTCCCTAATGTGCATACTATAACCAAATTACCATAGGGGAATTTTGAGAAAAAAACTTTTCTTTCACTCATGTAAGCACTCGCAATCTTAACAATATAAGCTATGCAAATGATACATTGTTGATAGCAGACACAGAAAGAAAACAAGTGCTTCTACAGAAGGTAGTAAAGGAAAGCAAGAAGAAAGGACTAATCATCAAGAAGACAGAATGCATAGTTGTTAGCAAAAAAGAAAATGATTTAAAATACAAATTACAAACTGGAGATAAAAAAATCAAACAAATGCAACAATTTAAATATCTGGAAAATGTTTTAATAGATGGAAAGTATGAAATCAGAATCTGAACATTGATATATTGAAAGATGCTGCCCAAAAGCTAAGCAAAGTATTTAGAAACAGGAAAAGTAGAAACAAGAAAGTACTGAATTGTTACATAATATCAGTACTCTTATATGGCAATGAATGCTGGACAATTTCTTTACACGGAAAGAAGAGATTTGAAGCAACAGAAATGTTGCTCTACAGAAGGATACTGAGAATACCATAGATTGAACATGGGAGCAATGACAAATTTTAGACAAAATGGAAACAAAAATGACACCTATTTTTAACATCAGAAAGAGAGAGTTGAAATCCCTGGGGCACATAATCAAGAGAGATGGCTTTGAAAAATTGATACTCACAGGACAGATTGAAGGCAAGGGGGGCAGAGAAAAACAATGTATAACCTACCTAGAGAGCTTGAGTAAATTGTTGGTGGAATAGAGTTTTGGGGAGTTAGCAAAAAGACAAAATTTATTGAGAGCTAAAAAAGACAGGAACTAGTGGAGAGCTATGATCATCAATATTACAAAAGAACATGGCATAAAGAAGAAAAAGAATGAAGTTGTTAATCTGTTCTACCTGATTGTCATATCTAGTTTCTACAATAGATATTGAAGCAAATTCATTCCTATAATTCTCTGTTGTGGGAGGGGGAGTAACCTGGAAGATAAAAACTAATTAGCATAAAGTAGAAAAATAAATAATGAAAACAATAATTTTATAAAAACAGCATAGAAAAAAAAGAAATTTTTTAAAATCATATTATGGGAATATCTTTTAAACAAGTTCATATTTTTTATATCACCTTCAAGAAAAGTTGTCAGTGTTTAGTTGATAATATACCATTTAAATTTTTTCTTATCTTTGAACAATTTATGGCATTTTTCTAAGTGTAGCTTAGATCTGGCACAAGGTCAAAAGTATGGGGCACCCAGTGAGGATTGAACTCACTATTCAGTCATAATTGATTTAGCAAGATAAGCTTGCTAACCATTACACCACATCGAAGTGCCCATTATGGTGATTTTCTAAACGTAGCTTAGATGTGGCACAAGGCCAATAGTAGGGAGTACCTAATGAAGAACGAACTCATTACTCAGTTACAACTTTTCTAGCAAGACAAGTTAGCTAACCATGTTAAGGTGTCAAGGTGCCTCTTTGAACAGTTTATGTATATGAGGAAAACATGTACATATCTATGGTCAGGACTACTTAAAAAATAGGTTCATATACTTAATAGTAAACAAAAGCAAAAATGTTTGTGTGTGTGTGTTTGTGTGTGTGTGTGTGTGTGTGCACGCGTGCGTGTGTGTGTGCGTGCAATAGAATGTGACAAAGAAAGAGAAATAGAACATCTTCATTCTCATTATATAAGGTTAATTTTGGCCTTTTCATACTGTAACCAGAAATAAACATTTTTTTCAAAATTATTGTTCCTATTACTTTAGATTAAGCACTCCAAATCATGACTGCCAGAAAAAAAGTTTTATTGAATTTTATAAAAGTTCATAGTAGGATCCAGTTTGTTATGTAAATACATTTTACATTGATCTTCTCACTGAAGCCAAAACAAATAATTTAATGCAATATAATTTCTTAAAATATTAAACAAATTTTTGAAATTTATAATTTGGAGTTCTTATTTCATGTATTAGCATCAATTAAGCAGTCCAGATGACGAATTAAAAAAGATGAATTTTTTTCACTTTTAAGAAATCATGTTGTATGACCATATTTTTTTTTGGCTTCCATAGGGAGGATCAATTTACAATCAATTTACACAGAAAACTGGGCCCTTCTATAAACTTTTATAATTTAATTTTTTTTTAATTTTTATATTCATGATCAAGAGTGTTTAATCTGGAGTAAAATGAAAAAGATTTTGAAAAAATTATTATTTCTGGTTGCAATGCCTATTGTACAACAACATTTGCTTTTTTCTTAAACATTGTTAAGAAAATCTTGAAAAATTTTTAAGTTTACTTATCTTTCAAATTTCCTTTAAAAATTTTGTGAAAAGATTTGAAAGGAATGTAAATAGATTTCATTGGAAATTTAAACACTTGTCTTTTTATCTGTTTCAATACAGAATGGAAAAATTTTTCAGAAGAATCACTCAACAGTTGTATGCTCATTACAAAATTTAAAATTTCAGAGGCTAGGAAAACTTTTCTTTTTATATATATTTTATATATATATATATATATATATATATATATATATATATACAGAGACAATTTTTCTCACTTGAATCTATCTTACATATTTATAAGTTTACCTAGTATTCTCCATGCTTTGAATATTACTGCCAGGTCTGGTGTGGTGTTTTTACTATTTAGAAATCCTTGATAAAATCCAAAGAAGAATTTAGAGATCCTTGATAAAATCTAAAGAAAGTGCTGCACTGTTAATAGTCCTGACCTGGCATCTTGGCTTCAGTCACTTTCCCTCCACTGTAATTTAGCTTTCCTGCTACTTTTCTATAAATACTGTCATGGTAATTGTTCTAATGAACTTTCCCCTTTCGTATCTTGACTTTATGAATTTAAGCACTCTACTAGATTGGTGGAAAGGTTTCACCATTTTACGATTGAAATGAGAAAATAAAACTGTAAGTCCTATGCTAACAGTTTCTCCGCTCAGAATTCTCACTTGTGGAACTCTTTTCTGGCTTGTTGCTTTCTAGTCAACTTTGATCTTCAAAAATTTAAATTCAATGTCAATTGTTATCTTCTGTCTTCTTAATTCCTGTTCTTTTATTGTTCTTGCTCCTTAATAATGTTCACATTTTCTTATATTCTTTCACATTCAGCAAGCTCCTGCAGCTTTGTGGGTTTATTGCTTTGTTTGGAGTGAAATGATTAAAAAGAATATATATATATATATATATATATATATAAAGAAGATGTAAATTTAGGACTGACATGGGCCCCAACCAAAGAAGGTGTAGAAAGCCAGTGCTGCCCATCTCCTCTTCTCTAATCCCAGCTCTATGGTATGTAGTGACATATCCCAGAATTCTTAATTTGGTCAAAAGTTGGCAATAAGAGAAATTGGCCAGTCTTAAAAAAAAATCAACCACTTTCGAATGTAATATATGTTTCTATTTTAATATTTTTTTCTCTTGATTCTCTGCAATGTCTTCCTACCTTTGCTTGAACATTTATTTCTTTATATATATATATATATATATATATATATATATATATACACACACACACACACACACACACACACACACACATATATATATATATATATATATATATATATATATATATATATATATATATACACCTGTACTGAATCATGTTTAATTGATTGGGGTTGTATCATTTAATGAATTTTTTTTCTTTTTGGTGGTTACTGACTGTGGATTATAAGAACACAGTTTGAAAGATTTGGTATTTGAACTTATATTAAGTTAAAACTTAATTATTTTATCTTTATTTTTTTCTTTTACTCCTAGTGCACAGATATGTATATACATGTTTGTGTTGTGCTGGGCCATCTATTCTCCAAATGAGTTATCTGATAACTCATTCTTTGAAATACTTTATCTGGAAGTCAAACTTAGGATTGTTTTCTGTTTTATGGTTTGTTTTTTATAAATAGGAGTAGATAGGCTCTCCTATCATCCAGTCCATGGTCCTCCCACTTGTACAGGAGCAGAGGCTCATCCTTTGTTTCCTGTTTAGGAAGGGATTCCTTTTCCTTTTCTCAGTCCTTAATAGTGGTATTTTCATGAATTTTTTGTGATATGTATGGATGGTGGCAATGTATCTTCATACTAAAGGTATTGGATTGGCAGTTTTCTGGTTGCTGTTCCCAACTGGTAGTTAGGAGCCTGAACTCTTGCATAGTGTCTTGAGAGGCTGTTCTGATCAAGGTTCTTGCAGTGCCATGTCGCACATGGAAGGGTGTCCCTGCAAACACCTCCAGTGGGCAATCTTAAGGCCACACTATGTTGCAGTCTGCGTCAGTTCCCTTCCTGCACATGTTACATTAGATGAATGATCACTACCACTACCCTAGGTCTTTCTTTACCAATATCACATCATGACTATAAACAATGAAAGATATAAACCTAAACAAGATCAACAAAAACATCTAAACCTATTAATCTTTCTCCAACATTCATAGTATTCATACCAACTTCTACACTGTGGAATAATTCTTCTTTGAAAAGTCTCCAAACATCCTAGCTCTCTGCAAAATTAATCTTAACTCTTCAATCCTCTCCTGGGGTAAAAACACTATGAAAGTGTAAAAAGAGATTTTAATACCAGAAATACTTTAAAAAATTATTACCATCAATACATTTTTGAAAAAAATATTACCAACAATATTTTTAAAAATAAATATTACTAGCAATACACTTTTGAAAAAAAATATTACCAGCAATACATTTTTGAAGGAAAAATATTACCAGAAATAGATTTTTGACAAAACAAAATATTACCAGCAATAAAAATTTTGTCGGCATTAAATAACCCATTGAGGTTGATATGCTGTAAAACAAAACAAACCAAACCAAACCTACCAACAGAATATCCTTCTGTTATGAATGAGCAGATTGGAACTCATTCCATGATTTCCTTTGTGATGTCCCTTGAAATGAAGTTTTTAATCATCCTGTTCAAAAATGCATGTCTGAGATCTCTGCCTGGATGAAAGCTGGTATTGATGCTTACATTCCAGCAAGGAAATACCAAATTAAACCATGTTCATCTCCTTGATTCTCACCTGCATGCTCAGCTGCTATAACCCACAGGAATCACTTCTAGCTGTACCAGAGTGACACATCTGATTGCAACAGATGTCTCTTTGTCTCTACTTGTAACAAGTACAAGCATGTCCTCAATGAAGTAAAGTCATTGTTTACTGATAGAATAAAACAATATATAACATCTTACAAATTCAGTTCTAAAGAATATTGGTGGCTCTGCAGGATTGTGCTGAACAACAGCAAATCCTCAATCCCTCCTCTATTCAATCAATTCAAAGTCCTACAGTAGATAAGGTAAATGCTTTGATGGAAATTATCTTCCAGTTCAACACTCGACTCATTTGGACTACCCACAACTGATTCTCTCCACCAGAACTGAGGCTTTACTGAGTGATATATACACATAATTCTGTCACTGGTTTCAGACATCATTTCTAAATTAGACTCCCATAAGGCAAGTGGAGGTGACAGGATACCAGCCGTTGTCCTAAAGAAATATGCTCCCAAGATGGTTTCAGTTCTCTCCAAACTGCTTTCCAACTTGTTAGAATTACTCCTCAGTAGTTCAAGTTTTTAAGAACTCTGGAGAACCTTCTGACCCCTCTAACTATTGCCCTATTAATCTCCTACAGTTTTTCAGCAAAGTATTCAAGGCTTTAATGAAGTGCTTAAGCATTTTACCTCTCACAACCTACTCTCTGAGAAACAATATGGATTCCGTTTTGCCCAGTCTACCACTGACATGCTTACAGCCCACACTGAATATGTATATCAAGCTCTTGATAATAATGGCAAACCTCGGGCTGTGGCTTTAGATATGTCAAAGGTGTTTGACAGGGTTTAAACTTAAAAGATCTACATGTTATTTTTACTTTCATTTTATTTTTTTCACACATGTATTGAACACCTTTTAATACCACTGTTCCCTGGTCTGATTCAACTCTGATCATTAACCTTTTATGTATTATATATATATATATATATGATGAGGAACAGTGAAGTGATGGATAGCAGCTTGGATTGAGGAATCGAAGAGCTGAGTTCAAATTCCAGTCGAATCCAATTACATTCACTTAGGTGCTAATACCCATGGGAAAGGTATGAATCCTCTTCTTCTCCTTCCAGCTATGGGTAAATAGCAGGAGAGACTGGGTTCTATATCCTTGGATGGCAACTGGTCTACTGCAGAAAGAAATGGCAACCTACTGTGGGAAAAATCTGCCTTGTCAGTCATGTATTGAAAGATACACGATTGTCTAAGCATGTATCATGCATAGTGCATAACTGATTTTTTATATATATATATATATATATATATATATATATATATATATATATATAAGGCTATAATGGAAACCTCCCTAGAGTTGGGGGTCTCAATAAAATCACTCAGTGTACTTGAACTACCATGAAAGTTAGGCATCAGTATGCACATCCAGGTTTGTAAAAAACCTTATTGCAAATCATTATGAAAAATCCTTTGTCTGTAAAGACCCTTCTTGTTTTGTGTGAGATTAATCTTGATTCTAACTCAACAAAAAAAAAACTGGCTATGTATATATGTATGTATCTATGTATGCTCATTACAGAATCAAAAAATTGTTAGAAATGAATCACTCAACTATTATACTTCATTTTCAAAACTTGGGAAACATCATTTGTAAAATATGTCTAAAATTCCAAAGTTAGGAAAATGGATTCAACATGAACTTCAACCACTTGTCTTTTTCTTGTTCAATATTAAAACATAAATGTTAGCAGTCTATCTCTTATCTATTTGTATGTTATCTGCAAACATTGGGAAATAATCCAGAAGCTAGAAAATGTATTCATGATGAATTTTCAGAAAGAACATGGGTCAGTGCTTAAACACAGTATTTTTCTTCTTTCTCAGTACAGGAAAATATCATTTTGGAAACAAATGGTGGGTTGAAATGAAAAATTTAACTTTTTAGCATGGTTTCAAAACTAAGATATAGTAAATAACTAGATCCCAGACTGTCTTGAAATTCTCTGATTAGAACCCTTTTTTAGTCATCTTTTATTGCAATTTTAATTCTCTTTATTAAAAATGTTCCAAAAATAAAATATACTTTTCTAAAACTTTATTTGAAAAATATTAGCTGATTTAAAGTATAGTCAATGTGATCTAAAACAAATATTATTTACTTAAACTTTAAAATATCACAGAAATGCATTTTTAACCTGACAGTAGCTGTTTTGACATGTTGACATCCTAAGTACTCAATAATCTTAAAAATTTAGAAAAATATTCTCTAATGTTTTATTGAATTTTAGAAATGTTGACTTTAAATTTACCATAGTTATTGCTCTTATTTTCTGATAATGTTGTGTATGGTCAATATTGGTGTTTAATGATTTGTATTAAGTTATTCCATTTATGATTTTCACTTAATAATAATATAATCTAAAAGAATACAGAATTTTAAAAGATAGGCAACAATAAACTACAGAAGAACTCAAAATTGATCATTATTAAAATATTACATTAATATTTAAGCTTACCTTTTAAAAGTTCAATGATAATTTTTCTGCTGCCACTTCATTTAAAGACAATTTGATGTGTGTACGTCCTTACTTTCTGTATAAACAATTATTTATGAATGACTTTTTTTAGATTTCCCAATTAATTTCAATTATTTCCAAATTTATATCCAAGTTATAAAAATTGTTATTGTACAAAAATTTGTTGCAAAACATCATGTAAAAAATCACTGAAAACAATTGCGGTAATGAAAACTTGAGAATCCAAAAAGCTATTGGAAAATAGAAAGTTGTGCTCCTTTAATTGAAAAAAAGTGTGATACAGTGACACACTGCCATTTGCATTTATTACATAGATTAATGATTTACTACAAAAAATTGAAATCATTTAAACCCTTCATCATTAAGAACACCAGCCATAAAAAAAAACAACACTACACAGCACCAATGCCATTTATAAATTCTCATGCCCACTGCTGAATTACATTCCCTATGATGCTCTAGCATCAAATTTGTACATAGGATATACAAACACTACTCTATCCTGCAGGTCAACCTGCTAACTAATGGATTGTAATGCAATATGTACTGACATCAGAAACTTTGCTTAGCAATAAAACAACATAACAACCTAACAACATAAAACAACAAGTTGGTAGCCACACACATGCTATATAATATATAATACTGAGGTATTGCATTCCCTATGATGTTCAAGCATCAAATTTTTACATAGGATATACAAACTCTACTAGCAAATCACAGTGTAACCCATGCCCACATTAATAAATACGTATTGCTTGGTAATGTAAAGCACACAAACATAACACAAACATAACTCAAATACTCATAAACAACACAAATATACTTTAAACATTAATTATAAAAAAATTCCCCAAATTAGAAGCCCTAAAAATAAAATAAAATATATGAAACGAAAGAAAATCTTTTTCAACATTGGAATTGCAATTTTAAATGTATTCATCAACTGAGAACACATTATACTTGTTAGTGAACAAGGTTGCTGATTGCAATTCATAAAAAGAACTTTGTTTTGGAAATTTGAAAGTATGTTGGAATAAAGATGAGAAATTCCAAGAAGAATACTTTGAAAGGATTAGCTTGCCATTTTCCTAGAGATAGTTATTGATATCTCACTTGAAAATAAAAGAATAATCATTCAAAATGAAGTATGTCATATCATCAATAGTGTCATTAAAGAATGGTATTATCTTCAGGATGTTGGCCAGTGTTTTCCATATGTTGTTAACCTAATAGAATTCAATATGATACTGTCACAAGAAGTATATTATAATACAAGATGTTTACTTTGTATTATTAATTCAAAAACAAATTATTTATCTAACATTTTCCCATGAAATATTGCACCATTGTTTTCAAAGGAAATGGTTTTAAGTGATGAAACTAAAAATAAAAAATGATTTTGTATTGCAATATAAAAACATATTGGCACATAAAATGTCAAAATATTTTCTATTTTTATATATTATTATTCTGACTTATAGCTGAGATATATATCATGTTTAGATATAAAATACATCATGTTTCAATACAATATATATAGAGAGAGATGTAATATATATATCATGTTTAGATATAATAGATATAATATATATATATTGATAGATAGATAAATACATAGCATATATATCATGTTTAAATATAATAGATATAATAAACATCATATTTAGATGTAATAAATATAATATATATAGAGATATATATAATATATATCATGTTTAGATATAATAGATATAATATATATAATATATATATATATATATATATATAGATAGATAGATAGATAGATAGATAGATAGATAGATAGATAGATAGATAGATAGATAGATAGAATATATATCATGTTTAAATATAATAGATATAATAAACATCATATTTTGATATAATAGATATAATATATATAGTGAGATATAATATATATATCATTTTTAGATATACTATATATCATGTTTAAATAGGTATTTAATTTAATGTTTCATTAATAAATGCTGATATTGTTGAATAGAATTTATTAAATGTTTGGATCTTGGAAACCATTCTTACCTGTCCAATGTCTGAGAGTCTTTTTTAGTCAAGATATGAAAATGTAATTTATGGTGCATAGTAGTAGCTATGATCTAGAACAGTTTGCACATGCAGTCAATACCAGTAGGTTGCAGATTTTAAGTGTCAAGTTGTCCTTTTAAACATTGAAGTATACTCACTATATTTCTTCAATTACTGTTTTGGTAAAAACAAGAAAATTTGTTAAAATAGAAGAAATGACAATAAGTTTGTAGTATTAATAAAAAATTAATTTTCACTTATTAACCTTTTACAGTTTAATTTTCTTGTAAAAAGTCTTGGTGTATAAAATGCATAAAAAGATAAAAACATGAAAAACATATTTAAAATATAACTAAAAATAGCAGCAACAACAAAAACAATAATAATTATAATAAAAAGTACAAATGAATAGACTAAGTTTTGAGTAGACTTAGATAGATAGATAGATAGATAGATAGATAGATAGATAGATAGATAGATAGATAGATAGACAAGGATATGTAGATAGATAGATAAATACACAAGGATATGTAGAAATTTTGAAAAACAAACAAAAATCCATAAATGTAGTTAAAATGAAAGAATTCTTTCATTTTAACTACATTTATGGATTTTTGTTTGTTTTTCAAAATTTCTACATTCTGTCGGATTTATATCCATTTACACTTGCTTATACACAAGGATATGTAGATAGATAGAGAAATAGATGGAAACACTGAGAGATATGAACAAAATAAGATTGACAGATTGATATGAACAGATAGATAGACATAAGTAGACATGAATAGATTGAGTTAGATATATAGATATAGATAGATAGATATGAATAAACTGAGCTAGATAAATAGATAGAAAGACTTGGATAGATAGATATGAATACAATGATATATATATATATATATATATATATATATGAAACAACACCAAACTCTCTAGGACAGCAACTACTGAGAAGTAACTATCAGTCAACTACATGAAACAAGAAAGCAAAATAAGACATCAAACAGTGTTCCTGTTGCACTTGGATACAATACCTTTTCCTGTTTGTGGTCTTTTGTGCAATTCTTGAGTTTGTCTCAAAAGTCATGCTCGTCATAGGCGTGCAGATAATTAGTTTGTGGTTGTCAGAACCTCATATGTCAAACTCGATGGGAGAATCCATCATATATATATATATATATATATATATATATATATATATATATATATGCATACACAAGGACAGAGAGTCAGAGATACAAATATGAACAGAGAGAGAAATATTTACTGAAAAGTGTACAGGTGATTCTGACACATTATTCGTAGTTTAGTCAATTTCATTCATATAATAATGCTAATTTACAATCCTACTAATGATCTGGGATGATACTTGGTTGAGAAAAATATGCTTCCCTTAAATATATAACAAGTCACCTGGTACAAACAAAACTTAACCACACCCAACCCAGACAAAAAACCATATCAAACTCAAAACCAATCTCACAAACCAGTCAAACCAAACTCAGACAAACTAAACCTAACCACACCCAACCCAGACAAAACAAATCCAAACACACCATATCAAACTCAAGTCAACCAATCTCAGACAAACCAAATCCAGTCAAACCAAACTCAGACAAACTAAACCTAAACAAAACAAATCCAAACACACCATATCAAACCCAGATTCAGACAAACCAAATCCAGTCAAACCAAACTCAGACAAACTAAACCTAACCACCCAACCCAGACAAAACAAATCCAAACACACCATATCAAACTTTCAGACAAACCAAATCCAGTCAAACCAAACCCAGACCACACCCAACCCAGACAAAACAAATCCAAACACACCATATCAAACTCAAGTCAACCAATCTCAGACAAACCAAATCCAGTCAAACCAAACTCAGACAAACTAAACCTAACCACACCCAACCCAGATTAACCAAACCCAACCACACCCAACCCAGACAAAACAAATCCAAACACACCACATCAAACTTGGGTGTGTGTGATCCCAGACACACCAACACAACCTGAAGACAATCCAAATCCAATCATGCCATACCAAACACATGAAGGCCTACTCTAGACAAATCAAATCTAAACGCACAAAACCCAAATATGCTAAACTGAAATAAACCAAACCCAAAACCAATGTGAGCATGTGTGTGTGTGTGTGTGCGTATGTGGCGTGTATGTGTGTGTATGCATTGGATATTAAAATAAATATTTTTGGCCCAGTTTTGAGAAGGATGTTGGTCTGAGAACTTTTCAACACCAACTTATACATACTTATTATATATATATATATATATATATATATATGATGGACTAAGGTTTGGATGAAGAGCACACTACAGAAGGTAGACATCACATAAAATGACTGGGAAAATCTAGCTCTTGATTATTCATCCTGAAGGAAAGCAAAGCAATGCTCAATGGTAATGAGAGACCTTCAACAAAATTGTGTTTCAGCTTTTCTAAGGATCTTTATATTAATCTCCCTGAAAATGTCACAGAATTTGATCTGACAGGTAATGAATATGGTCACGTCTAAGTGGGGCAGGCCTCAAAAAAGGCCTCTAGATACATACATTTATGTATGAATCTAGAGTATAACTACATACATAAAACAATCCATATATTCAATTAAAAATAAAAATAAAATTCATCCTTTTTAATGATTGGATATAGAAAACATTTGGTTAATTTTTATATAATTTATGTCCTGAAAAGAAAAAATTCTGAGAACACATGAAAAATTATATAAAGGCTTAATTTTTTTTTTTTTTCATAAAAGTGGGATTGCTTCTCAAATACACATATATATATATATATATATATATATATATATATATATATATAGTTTAAAATTTTCTATATTTATAGGGGTAGAATATATTATTTGTCAATTTTTTCTTGCAAAATCTTTTATTATTGGTTCTATTAAAAATAAGAGTTCCCCATCAGATCTGTGCAAATATTTCCAACCATTCAAATAGTCATGATCAAGAATACAAGTTTTTAAGAATTCAGGAAAGATTATCTTACTGTGATATTGCTTTCCATCAAATTCAATATAAATTTTATAGATTGAATTCAATCTATAAAATTTATATTTTAAAATTACTTATATAAACTACAACAGTGACATCATACATCGATGTTAAAATTTTTAAAATGTTGGGATTTCATATTTACATATCTAGTCAGTGACAATTGTATAATTAGCAACAATTTGTATAATTAGCAACAATTTGTATAATTAGCAACAATTGTATAATTAGCAACAATTGTATAATTAGCAACAATTTTATAATTAGCAACAATTTGTATATTAGCAAAATTGAATTATTTGTATAAATTGAATTAGTTTTGTATCTGTTCTTCTTTAACCTATCATTCATCCATACATTGAATATTGCAGCTAAATCTGGTTTGGTGCTTTTGCTTTAAATCTTGAGTTTCTCAACAAAATCCAAAGAAGGTTTTGTAAAGATTTTGACTTTAATCACTTTCCCAATCTGTGACATGGCTTCCCTCTGTCTTTTCTATAAATATTTTCATAGTAACTGCTCTAATGAGCTCTCTTCCTTCGTACCTTGACTGCATGAATTTAAGCATATTACTATATTGGCAACTAGGTCTCACCATTTTACTGCTGAAATAGCTACCTACAATGTTAAAAAATTTAAATGCTGCAATCACTATCTACTGTCTTCCTGAATTCTGTTCTTTTATTGTTCCTTCTCCTCACTAAAGTTTTCTCATTCTCTTTCCCTCCAAGTAATCTGTTGGGCCTTAATGGCATTATTGCCTTGCCTAGGGTGGAATGATTAAAAAAATGTCCCTTTAGAATGTTAGCAATCATGGTTTTCCACAATTTCCTGTCCTTTGTAGCTCTTAGTAATTTTTGTCTTTTTACTATTTCTCTTAATCCCTGTTCTGCAAACCATTTACACAATCTCATTAGGTAAGTTATGCTCTACTTTCATCTGCCTTCTTACCTATGTCCTTTTGAGTGTCAAATTTTCCAAGCTATCTTTCCTCATTATGTGTCCTAGAAATATCAACTGTCTCTTTCTTATGTTAGATATACATGTCTTTTTTGTTTCCATTTTCTCTAAAACTTTGTTGTTGCTTACATGTTTTGTTCAGGGTATTCTGAGCATCATGTAGCAACAGCTGAGACAAAACATGCTTTCTTTAATAAAAATGCAATTTTCTTGTGCAAAAAATGTTGGGACAATCCCACATGTGTCTTTACTTCAGTCAGTTATATACCATGTGTGATATATGCGTAGGCGATCATCTATCTTTTGATACATGACTGACAAGGCAGATTTTTTCCCACAGTGATTTGCTATTTCTTTCTGTGGTAGACTAGTTGCCATCCAAGGCTACAGAACTCGGTCTGTCCTGCTATTTACCCATAGCTGGGTGAAGAAGAATAGGATTCATACCTTTCCCAAGGGCATTAGCATGTCAGTCAGTCAATTAGGTGCCATGAGTGATACACGCTTAGGTGATCATGTATCTTTCGATACGTGACTGACATGGTAGATTTTTTTTCCCGCATTAGGCTGCCATTTCTTTCTGTGGTAGACCAGTTGCCATCCAAGGCTATAGAACCCAATATGTCATGCTTGAGGAAGAAGAGGATTCATACTTTTCCCAAGGGTATTAGTATGTAAGTGAATGTAAATCCAGGGCTTGACTACCATGTTCAGTACCAGAAGTATGTGCTGAACATCTGAGGTTGTGGGAAGTGACTTGATGTTAACTAGATTTTTAAATCTGATAAAATCAAATCACAAGAACAAGGTGTAAGTGTAAAAAAGAAGAAGAAGAAGAAGAAGAAGAAGAAGAAGAAGAAGAAGAGGATTCATACCTTTCCCAAGGGTATTAGCACATAAGTGAATGTAATGGATTCAACTAGATTTCAAACTCAGCTCTCTGATTCTTCAATGTGAGCCACTATCCATTACTCCACCATGCCTTTACTTAGAGTACTTTAAATTAGAATCATATACAGCACATTAGATGCAAATGATCTGAACATCATTAGAGAGGATTTAGGAGGAGCTTTATTTTATTTAAACCTCAGACATTTAGTTTGGTTTACTGTTGATTGTTGAAGTGAATCATGTCACTGTGATGAGATAATCAAAACTTTCTAAGGTCTTTAGAAACAATGTTGTAGATGTGCATATGAATCTGGAAACAGATTTACAAAGACCCCAAAGCAATTAGAATATCAGTCATTTCACTGCCTCGGAAAATAACTTACAGGTGGAAGATATTTTTAAAATCTGGCAACATGTCCAGATGAAGCCATTCTAGTAAATTCAGCCCACGAGCTTAAGAAATCTTGGAAAATCCTAAAATGTCATTATATGGCTCTTGCCATAGTTGATATCAAAATACATGCAATGGCTATTGGAAAAAGACCCTGCCCAATTTTGATTTTCATAAGAGGTGTGCAAAAATTAAACACTTGCTGTGAAAAAATAACATCAAGTCAAGATTAAATTTTGCCAGAGAACACCTATAGAAAAACCAGGTCTTCTGGAAACAATTTTCTTTGTTTAGATAAATGGAAAAACAGAATTATTTTGACACAGTAATGGAAGGAAAGTTTGATAAAAATCAAAAAAGTATTTTAGCACAAAATCTCATTACAACAGTGAAGCATGGGGATAAAAATGTTATGATTTGGGTCAGTTTTATTGTAGTATGGCCTGGCCATCACAATATCATACAATGCAGTATGAATTGTTTATTGTACAAGAGGATGGTTGAGAAAAATATGATACCATATGTCTGAAAATTGAAAGTGAAGTTGATGTGGATCATGCAATATGACAATGATTCAAAACTTTTTAATAGATCCACCAAAATGAAAAGAAGTTAAGAGTTCTCAAATGGCCAAGTGAAGGACAAAATCTTAATCCTATTAATCCTATTAACCCTATTGCAATGCTGTGGGATGATTTGAAACAAGTTGTGTGTGCAAGACACTTTTCAATAAATATCACACTGCTGAAAGAATTTTGTATGGAGGATTGTAATAAACTTTTTCCCAACCAATGTCAAGAGCTGATAGACAGTTATAGGAAATATCTATCTATCTATCTATCTATCTATCTATCTATCTATCTATCTATCTATCTATCTATCTCTCTCTCTCTCTCTATATATATATATATATATATATATATATATATATATGTATATATATACAGATATGCTGATAGCTACATATCTTGCATCAGGGATGCATAAAAATCTAAAATTGTATCCATGCATCCCAGGGACGCATGTCAAATTTTTCATAAAAAACTATACATTGCTATGAACAAATCAAATTTATCAGGGATATGAGTTCTCTGCTAATCAGCAAAAGTAGCTCTTTTTTTAGTTTTTTTTTTTTTTCTAATAGGAAATTTCTGCAAGAAAATTAACTTTTTTTTCTTCACCCACCATTTCATGCTGATAGTCAACCCACGCTTTCTTTGTAACTGAACAATTTAATTTTGTGATAGGTGTAGGTGAAATATACATTCTTTTTTCTTAAAAATGACTTATACCACATGGGGTACTAGGTGGGTGTTAGATGGATTTTATTTGTTTCATCAAAGAAAGCTTTCTCTCGCCTTCCCCCACCCCGGTTTATCATCTGAGGGTTATCCTCTTTCTAAATTTGCATTGTATTGTGTTTTCATCTAATAATTTTTTTTTTAACTTGATTTTATGAGAAAAAACCCATCATGTTTATATAATTTTTTTTTTTTTTAACAATAAACACATTACAAATTAAGTACTAAGTCTTGTTTCTTTTCTTATTTCTATGACTTTTTTTTAAAAAGCCAAACTAATTTCTGCAGTGAGTTAATATCTATTTATGATAGAATTATTTCTTGGTGTGAATTAATGTAAATAAATTTAAAATTTACATTATTTGGGGTGCCAGGGTGAATTAAATGATCCCCAAACTCCAATATCAGTCTCTTTTTGTTTTCATTTTTAAATAGTATATTAGTATATTATAGTATAGTAATTAATACTATTTACATTATTTGGACTATTGACCCCATCTTTGTTGCCATATTTATTACAACATTTCAGCCGTTATACGCTTCGGCCTTCTTCAGGTGGTTGGAATGTTGAACTGAACCCTTTATTTCACTCACTAGGGAAGACTGTTCTAGTTCTACATGCCATGTTTAATGGATGTCAGTTATCAGTTGTCTCCTGTTAATTCCCCTCTCAAAGTTCTCCACTGCCTTAACCGGGTATTGAACTCACAATTTTTGGGTCCTGTCACTGGATCTAACCAACACCTTTATCCACTGTGCCATGTGTCCTTGAGGACACATGGCACAGTGTCATATCTAGACAGATATAGTAATTAAAAAGTATATTTTTATCTTTGGAACTATTCGATTTGGTGCACAGTAATAATGGCACAGGTAAAATTGGCACACGTAATAATGGCCCAGGTAAAAATGGCACAAGTGGGAAAATAGGGAAAATGGCACAAGTTATCCAGGTTATTGCTATAAATCTGGCTAGGTTGATCTGTTTCTTGTGCTTTTCTTTTCATGTTGTCAATAATAGCTGCATAATCAGTCATATCAAAGTTGGTAGGCATGGTATCTTTACAAAAAGGTGTTCTCTTATATTTTATAGATATTTTTTATGCAATCTTTGACACACACAAAGGAATAGTCAAATAGTCAAATAACTGGGGGAGGGGGTTATTACTGACACCAAAGCCTAGGTGTTTCAGACAGCCTCTTCACCAATTTCCTTTAAGCAAAATTGAAATATAGATTTCAAAGATAAAATGTTTGACTGTTTTTGAGGAGGAGTCAATAAAAGTCTATTCTTTCTCTGTTTCATTTTTTTCTGTGATCTGACCTCATCTCAACATGTCAATTTCTTCTAAGTTATTCTAATCGGAATGAAATAAGACATGGGGGGGAATGTGGTGGTTAGTTGGGATATTTTTTACTTTCCCTGATGTAAGTTAAATTGTTTTGTTTTACAGTCATATACATTAGAAAAAAAATTGACTCTTTTATCCCAAACTACACATTAAATTTAGTTCCATTGAAATTTCTTTGAATAACACTGCGATTTTTGTATTGCACAGATTCTGTCTGAACATACTCCTTACACAATCCCATATTCTCTGGTGAATAGTATGAAGAAAAGATACAAGAATGATACCCCTCCCAAAAACTGAAATTCTTTGCTGACCAGCAGATTATTGCACATACATTTTCTGTCCCCTGAGAATAACTCAGCACAGCTTGTGCCTACAACTATCTCTTTTTTTTACTGAGTCTGATGAATCACCTGCAGAAGAGATTTAATTCCCTTCGTCATCCCCCCCCCAAAATGAATTTTTCTCAACCAGTGATTCACAAAATACAAATGGCTTCCCTTTTCAGAGGAAAATTTCATGTACTCTGAAATATATACTATACATAACCAAAAAAAGGCATCTTTTCAAAAATCAAACAAATGCACCAACTTTCAACATTCCACCCACACTTGCCATATTTTATGCAAAGAGCATCAGTCCAGCCTGAATATACCTATTCTACAGGACTTACAACTAAGTAAGGTGAGGTTCAATAATCAACAGGACAATGCAGCACTGGTACTGTTAAAAACAACTCACTGGCTGACCCAGGAGGGAATATCCCTGTCAAAATTTGAGTCTATACACAACTCTCTGACAGAGATTGGAGTCCCAGATCTCTTACCTTTACAGCAAAAAGCAGTAGCTTACAGATTATGATATGCAGGTGAGGAACTATTATCTAGAATGACAGACACCATACAGGCAGCTCTAAAAACAAGTTACTCAATCCCTATTCATTACTGTGCTCATAGATGAATCTACAGACTTAACCAATCACAAGTACCTTGTTGTTTATGTCCAAATTATTGATCCTGTAACTTTTCAACCAAGTACTCATTTTGTTACAGATAAAGAGTGTATTGACACAACAGCAGGTGTAGGAATTGTGAAATTCATCCTGGAAGTCTTATCAAAGCTGGAAATCCTATTAACCAAAGTGATGAGCATAGAATCAGATGGAGTTGCTTTAATGACTGGGAGAAACAAAGGCTGCAAGGCATGTTGCTTAGGTCCAACCCCCACATGGTGAATGTTCACTGTTTTGCCCACTCCCTGGCTTTGTGCACATCTCAAGCAGCAGAGTCAATAGCAGATCTAAAAGAGCATTGGCAGATACTGACTGTTTTATTTTATTACTTCTATGATAGTCCCAAACAAGCAGTCAAAATAAGACATATTCAGAAACTGCTGGAAGATGCAATGCTCACTTACAAAGAACTGCATTCTATTCCATGGCGCTATCAGACTACAATGCTCTTCAGGCTGTGTGCATAGGATAAGTGATAGCCTGTTGACGTACTTCATTGAAGTCTTTCAGGATTTCAGTAAAGACACAAAATTAAATGGCCTAAGAAAATGATTGCAACAGAGAAATTAATCAGCATCACTGCTCTCATAATGGATATCATGGCTCCTATTACAATCTTATCCTAGTTCCTGCAAACAGAAAATGTGGATGTGGCTTTAATAAAATGGAAATTAGATATTGCTATCAAGGACATGGAAAAGATCAAGGAAATAACATGTCTTAAGGTGAAAGTATTAGCCAGAGACAAATCCTGGGCAATATGTACAAGGGTGACTATCAGATCACAAAAGCCACATTCAATATGGAACAACTGTGCATCACATTTATTAATAACTTAATAAAAAAGATGCACTCCAGATTTCCAAATGCCTCTCTGTTGTATGCATTTGGTGTATTAAGTATCCATCCAATTAGTTTCATATGTGAAGAAGAGCTGATTGTCTATGGAGAGGAAAAGTTGAAAATTTTAATTTCCCACTATGGACATGAGCAAATCCACAAATGGGTTGAGAATGGAAAGGATCACCAGATGAGTACACAGCCCCTCAAGAATGTTGTTCAGTGTTGACTGGAGTGGGACCTAATGAAGAAAGCTGTCAAAGCACAGCACTACCCCCAGAGAAAGTATGTGGAAACTTTGGGTGTTGGTGACAAAATATCACTTAAACAACTTCCCTAACCTCAGCATCCTTGCTCAATTGGCCACAACTTTGGCTGTACATACAACTGGCTGTAAAAAAGGATTCTCTGCTCAGTAGCTCATTCTCACCCCTTACCAGAACAGGCTGTCATCAGAACATCAAGAGCAGCTTCTTGGGATCAACCTTGGTCCCAAAAGATCATCAGAGTTCCCTTTTGAAAAATATTGTCTTTGAATTTTGTATCCTACATAAAGTTGGAAGTATCCCAGATTAATTAGTCCTGTATTTCTAAGCTGATTCAAGGGAGATTACTTAAATTTTTTAAAGGGAAGTTGACCTAATCTAATTTGTTCTTTATAAGAGTAAACACATCCAATTTATTAATTTAATTTACAAGAAAACTTGTTATAATTCTCAAAAAATATACTTTCTCAATTGAACTGTAATTATGTGTAAATAGTGTTTTTGTTTTAAATGTATGAATTTAATTTCAAAAATCTTTTGTTTAGTCGACTTTTGTGATAATTTTTTTCTGGGGCCCTGCAGTTTAACAGTTTTATTAAAAACTTAAATTTTGTATCTATAGAATTTCCCAGGGACCCATAAAATTTCGTGGGACTCATTCAAATCAAATCTTTGGGTCTTAGGACTCACTAAATTAAAAAAGCCATCAGCATCACTATATATATATATATATATATATATATATATGTTTGCTTGAGAGAAGATTAAATATTGATATATACATATGCTTACAAAAATAATTACATTATTTCTTAAGGTTTCATAATTACTTTTCATGTGATTTTGTATAGAAAGCCCTTGTTCACAAATACATTTTCTTCTATTTTCTAACTATGAATAATGTATAATATAATATGTATATAATATATAATTATTATATTAATGTATTAAACATGGTGTCATAAAGAAATCATAAGATATGTTTTCTGTTATTTAACTGTAATCCCAAACCATCTCATCTTCCTTTTGACTCAGAAATGAAACACTACAAAATGTATCTGTCTTTTTCTCTCTCTCTCACTCACTCACACAATTTATCATTCTCACTCTCACTTTCTCTCTCTCTCTCACTTTCTAACTCCCTCTCACTTTCTCTCTCTCTCTCCCATTTTTCTCTTTCACTTTCTCACTCTCTCATTCACTTTCTAAACTTCTCTCTCTCACTTTTTCATTCTCTTTCACTTCCTCACTTTCTCTTTACTTTTTCACCCTCTCCTACTTTCTCACTCTTACGTACTGTTTCTTCATTTCTTACCCTCTTTCTCTCTCTCTTTCTCACTTTGAAAGGAGAGACATTTCTTTATGCGAAACTAATCTATTTTTATAAAGTTCAAGTCATGGCTGTTTCGATAACTGTTTATAATTATTCCTTAAGTTTCTCAACAAAATTGACCAGTAATTTTGTAAATGTTTAGTTTTAAGTACACAAACAAACATCTGCACTTACATCTGGTCTATTCTAGATTGGCATTCAACTTTTTTCTTCCTTCCCATCCCTTTCTACTGACATCTCAGTAAACTGAGACATCTCCCCACCCAGTTCTTCAGAAAGTAGCCATAAAATTCATAATCTCTCCACCTCCTGCAAATGACTAAACAAGAAAAACATATTTATTATGTTAAACCAACTAAATGAGAAAACAAGCATAACAGAACAACAAACTTTACCCCCAAATATGACTAACAAAATAATCTGACCCTGCTTAGGGAATATTTCTCCTACTCTACCACCTGATCAACCCAAACATATCCATACCCCCTGGTTGGAGTTGGACAAAAGAAGAGGAGGAGGAGATAAGAAAAAGAAAAATATTGTGTGTTTTAGTTATCAGGACTAGGGTTAGGTTACCTAAACTTTTAATGCCTATCATATCTTTTTAACTTAACCATGATAATTATTTACATTATTCAGACTGTTGTCCTCATCTTTATTATCATATTCATGATGAACTGGCTCCGGACCTTCTTCAAGTGATTGGAATTTCAAACTGAACAATTTATTTCTTCATCCATCAGAGTAGATTATTCTATTTCCCAGTGGATGAAATAAAGAGTTCAGTTCAAAATTTCAATCACCTGAAAAAGGCCAGAGTATACAATGGCTGAAACATTGTGAATGGCAATAAAGATGAGGACAACAGTCCAAACAATGTAAATAATTACAATACCTCATCTCAGAAATATAGACAAATATATACTGCATGAGTAGTGTTATCGATGTTGGATATTATGTATATTCACTAATATATGCTTATAACTCTGTTTCATAACATTGGGTACTGTAAGTGTAATCATAACAGCTTAGGAATAAATATACTTATGTATGTGCAAATATTTGTGTGTGTATGTACATTTTCTATCCTATCCATTTGTATATAATACATATATATAATATATATATAATATATGGCCACTCCTATCCAAGGATGCCTGTTTACTGGGGCAGCTAGCTAATCTCCGTTGCAGACGCACATTCTTCTTCAATTGCTACTCCCATTTCAGTAATTGTTTCAGGTTTCCTGCTGTAAACTTTGTCTTTTAGATACCCCCACAAAAAGAAATCCAAGGGTGTCAAATCTGGTGATCTAGGTGGGTAGTCAACTGTCTCTCTTCTTCCAATCCATCTGTTTTGAATATTTTCATCCATATACATTCTCACATCATGGTAATGTATTATTAACTATTAATATTTAAAGAGTGTATACATTATTTTTGGGGAACCTGTATATATATATATATATATATATATATATATATATATATATATATATATAATATATACACACACACATACATATATATATATATATATATATATATATATATATATATAATTGGCATCTGAAATCTGAATGCCTGATTTTTTATATAGTTTACACACTGAACACAAGAACCAATGGGAACTATGCAATTATATTATCCACCAAGCAGGTGTTAAGGCAGAAATAATGTAGTTACTGTGAATTTTACAAGTATATGAATGTACATACTGCTAATAAGGGTAGGAAAACTGTATTGTGTTTATCTTCCAAATGAGGTTGGTCAAGCAGCCTACTTACTCTGCAAATCTAAAACTTTGTATTTTTACCTGAGAACTTTTTTCTGTCTACTTCATCTATAGTGCCAGGAGACCGCCCTATAATTTTTCATATAGCTTGTATATAATGGTTGTATATAATGTGATAGCTTTTATATAATGCTTGTATATAATGTGACTCCAGCTGTACTGTAATATTTTGTGTATAATTTATATAAGAATAGTGGGATATGCTTTTATAATGCTCCTCGATTTTGTTGATTGATTCCTATTGATAATATTACTGTTTACCATAAATAAAGCTACTAGAATTAAAATTCATTTGGTATTTCACCCTGTGTAATCATCATTTGCCATATATTATGATGCATCTTGTCAAAATATTTTAATGATATGTAATGAA
The DNA here is from genome assembly GCA_903632075.3 of Acanthosepion pharaonis. Taxonomy (NCBI): domain Eukaryota; kingdom Metazoa; phylum Mollusca; class Cephalopoda; order Sepiida; family Sepiidae; genus Acanthosepion; species Acanthosepion pharaonis. Next base: position 735,910 of record CAHIKZ030001284.1, read on the forward strand.
GATAAAATAATACCAGTAAATGTAAAAAATAAATAAAAATAAATATCAATAAACAGAGGATGACAACATAAAGAACATAACTGAAGCATATATAGTATAAATACAGTCATCAGAAATGCATGAATTTTAATCCCTCCAGAAATAATTTACCTGTGTATAGTGCAACCAGTGGCTGCCACTGGAGGACTGCTGGTGTTGCCATCAGCAGCCCACCAGCAGTGGCTTGCATTTAGAGCAATACAATATGGTTATGTTCATAGTTGACATTGTTAAGGGTTGTTTTTTTTTTGGTTTTCTGTTTTTTTTTTTTATAAAAAGGGCTTAAATCTATATAATAACAGATACATTTTCATTTTTTAACTTTCTCTCTGTTACATGCACCTATTTATATCCTGATCTTTATTATCTTTTAAATATGTCTAAAAGAAAATTTTTATGCAAATATCTCAATATCTATCTGTTTTTAAGTACTGATGGTTGAGTTTTCTTTTATCTCATGTTAAAGAATCATAATCAAAAAACTAATGTCCATCTATTTGTGGGTTACCTCAAGGAACAAATCACCTTCATTAAAATGATTAAAAATCAATTATACAAACTGCTTCAACAACTTAGTGGTTCAGTTTCAAATAATGCCTTTCAGATGCAACTGTAATGTAAAGGCTGCATTATGTAAGGAAGAATATAGAGGTTAGTGTAGACTCACCAATGTTTATTGGTAGTTTGAGGTATTTCTGTGGTATTCTGACTTAGTAGCAATGGTACCCAAGTCTAGAAACCAGGGAATTCATCTCATTAAGTCTTTGATGGATGTATAGATATCGCTATTTCAGTAGTAACTGTAGGAATTTTTTTATTTTTGCTGAATCTCAGGTTGAATTTGTTGGCTCAATGGCGCTTACATTTGCTAGGGTCAAAAGTTCCAATGGAAAGCTACCCTCTCTAGTCAACACAAGTTGTTCTTAGCAAACACCTTCATCTGAATCTGGTTTTGGTCAATGCCTTGATTCTTTGTATGAACATAATTCAGTTGATTCTCTGATTGAAGATTCATTTGGTATTTTTATATATGATTAGTCTTTTCATCTTTTTCCTCATTTTATTTGAGAGAGAAATATATAGAAAGAAAATGAAAGATAAGAAAAGAGATAAAGATTTTAAAGGAAAGCAAATACTTTGTTTTAATTTGAATTTTTTCCATTTGTTTGTACTTTTTTATTATTTTTTATTTTTATATTTTATATTTTATTTTATTGGATTCTCCACAGCTCCAAATTAAAATAAAAATGCACCTACACAATAAAGTGAAATTACCATCATCATACACCTTTAAAGAAGAATTCTTTCATTTGGGTTTTATAAAAGTTATATTCTTTTTTGCTTTCATAGATTTTTTTTTCTTATATTTCTTTCTTGTATTTTTCTTTCTTACACCTCTTAGCATTTTATCTAAATCAGCTTCTCATATGATAATCTCTACCAAAGTAATCTAGCATTGTCAGGTTAGTGTAATGGAGATTAATTATATAAATAAATATGATAGATACTAGAGCTGTTGACTTTGATTTTGTAATATTACTAGATTCTAATGCCACCCTTCTATCAACACTTTTTCCTAACTGCTAACCTACTTTTCCCTTTTTCCTCACTGACCATTGGTCCTTTGTACTGCCTCACCCACCAGAGGTCAGTACCAGTCACTTTAGGAATCACAGATGTAAATTAATTAAGTCAGAAAATTTTTTAGCAAGATTTAAGAGAGAAATTTCATTATTATGAAATTATTTTTGTTAACATAATAATCATTCAGCCTTACACAAAAATGGTGGTGTTGAGTCAGACTTAGATTTTTTTTTTTAATCACTTTACCCTAAGCAAGGTGGGAATGCCACTAGTATGCAGGGTGGTTACAGGGAATGAAAGTGAGAGAAAAGACTGCGTATAAGGAAGATTGAGGAAAGGACAAAAGATGAATGAAGTTAAAGAAGATAGAAAATGGTAATTGACATTTCATTTAAATTTTTGAAGATTGAACTTATCAGGGAAGCAAGAAAACAGAAAAGAGTTCCACAGGTGGTAAGTGCAAAAAAGAAAATGTCAGAGTAGATGTGGAAGTTGCATTTAGCTATTTCAACAGTAAATGAATGGATGGAACCTAGAGGCAGATTTATACAAAATATCTGACCTATTCAAATAAGTTCCTGATGATAAAAAATCTATTTGATTATGAGAAAAGCAGCAAATGTTTCTGTTTGCTTTTATATATTTCAGGGAAAAGATTTTGAACAGTAGATACCGGTTAAACATCTCTAGTATCTATCATATTTATTTATATAATTAATCTCCATTACACTAACCTGACAATGCTAGATTACTTTGGTAGAGATTATCATATGAGAAGCTGATTTAGATAAAATGCTAAGAGGTGTAAGAAAGAAAAATACAAGAAAGAAATATAAGAAAAAAAAATCTATGAAAGCAAAAAAGAATATAACTTTTATAAAACCCAAATGAAAGAATTCTTCTTTAAAGGTGTATGATGATGGTAATTTCACTTTATTGTGTAGGTGCATTTTTATTTTAATTTGGAGCTGTGGAGAATCCAATAAAATAAAATATAAAATATAAAAATAAAAAATAATAAAAAAGTACAAACAAATGGAAAAAATTCAAATTAAAACAAAGTATTTGCTTTCCTTTAAAATCTTTATCTCTTTTCTTATCTTTCATTTTCTTTCTTTCTATATTTTTCTCTCTCAAATAAAAAGATGAAAAGACTAACCCCAGCTAAAAAACACTGGATATTGACGGTCAGCAGCTATATAATTTGTTGCAAAAACCTATGAAAAATGAAGTAGGACTCACACATAACTTCCACTATATAAAATAAAATAAGAAAGGAACCAAAAAAGAATTTTTTCGTTGGTGGACTTTGATAACATAAGACTAAATTCTAATTTTTTTGTCCCAACCCCTACCCCTAAAAAAAACCAAAAACATTTGTCTCTGCTACGGCAACTGTAATAGAACAGATTAGAAACAAGGGCTCTTCAATTTTAAACAGTTATTATCATCACTATCATTTGATGATGCTGCTGCTGCTGCTGCTAGCCTTATCTGACCATTCCAGAATTTGCCCAAATTGTGTTCCCAGTAAATTCTTTTGGAGCCATATGCTAAACAAATATATATTATTAGCAAGAGTAAGCATTTTATATTAAGAAGCAAAAATGGATGGAAAGAATTTTGTTTAAAGCGTTCTGTAAAATTCATTCCCTTTACGGAAAGGAACCAATAATGATCGCAGATGAAGAGAATATGCTGAACTTCTATTACATTACCATAATATGGCTTGAAGGAATTAATGATCTTGACTTTGAAAGACAGACAAAATACTTTTGCAGACAATCAAGGTTCCAGTTTTTGTGCTTAGTATTTTTTTTTTACTATTTGTACTGGGCATATGCTCTTGTATTTCTTCCTGAGATACCAGCCATGGCAACCAATGTTCCAGATAACTATTCTATGATCTCTTCTGATATATATATATATATATATATATATATATATATATATATATCAAGGGAGAGAGAAAGAGAAAGAGAGAAGTATGTATATATAATTACATTCTTTAAAATTGTTATATTTATGGAGAACAGAATTTAATATCAGGGTCTTAGCATTTGTAGGTATATCTCTAAATAAGTCCATATATATATATATATATATATATTCATGACTTTATCTATCTATCTATCTATCTATCTATCTATCTATCTATCTATCTATCTTATCTATCTCAGTCTGTTCATATCTATGTATCTATTTCTTTTCAAGCATTTTATTCCAAGCAAGGCAGGAGTGTCCCTAGCATACAGGGAGTTATGGAGAGTGAAAGTGTGAGAAAAGAATAGATGTGTAAGGTAGTGTAAGATGGACTCTGATAAGAAATACCTTCTTGTATGAAACAGTGAACCAATCTTCCTTGCAGTAGATGCAGCTATTGATTCAATGTAGATGTTCCACTTCAAGTCAGTTGAAAACATGAGGCCAAGAAGGCACAGTAGGACACTCTCAGGGAGATGGGCATTAATCATCCTGATGAGGAGCAGGAACATTTCTCTATGGTGGTTAAATGAGAACAGTTTAGTTTTGGAGGCGTTAAAACTTACAAGCCATTTCCTGTCCCCGTCAACCACTGATTGGACGTCATTTTCAAGAGCAGCAGCCAGGTTAACTTTGTCAGTGCTGTTTGGCTTACTTTTGAGATACATTGTTTGTCCGAGAGTAGATCATGAGAGATGCTTAACCACTTCAGCATTGATTAAAGCCTCAAAGACTTTGCTGAAAATCACTAGGAGGGTGGTAGTTAGAGGAGTTAGAAGGTTCTCCAGAGTTCTTAAAGACAGGGACAACAGAGAAGGACTTTCAACAAGCTAGAAAGCAGGAAGCTGTGAGTCAATAATTGTAGGGTTTGGAGAGAACTGGAACCAGCTCAGGAGCACATTTCTTTAAGATGACAGCTGGTATCCCATCACATCCACTTGCCTTATGGGGTCTAATTTAGAAATGATGTTCAAGACCATCCACAAGGTTATGTACACATCGTTCAATATAACCTCAGTTCTAGGGGGGGGAGTCAGGTGAACTACTCCAGAAGAGTTGAGTGTTCTGCTGGAAGAGAATTTACAAGCAAAGCAGTCAGCCTTATCTGCTGTAGATGTTAGGATCTTGAATTGATTGAATAGAGACAGGATTGAGGATTTGCTGTTGTTCAGCACACACTTGGTGGGCTGCCAATAATCTTTAGAACCGAACATGCAAGATGCTATACATTGTTTCATTCTATCAGCAAATAGTAGCTTTACTTCCTTGAGGACATGCTTGCACTCATTATGAGAGACAAAGAGACATCTGTTACAATCAGACATATCACTCTGGTACAGTCAGACCAAGTGATTCCTGTGGGCTATAGTGGCCAAGCAAGCAGGTGAGAACCAAGGAGATGAACGCTGTTTTATTTGGTATTTCCTAGCTGGAATAAAAGCATTAATGCTGGCTTTTATCCAGAAGACCTCAGATGCAAATTTTTGAATGAGATGTTTGAAAACTTTATTCCAAGTGACATTACAAAGGAAATCACAGAAAATGTTCTAGTTTGTTCATTGATAACCAAAAGATATTTTGTTGGTAGAAGGTTCATGTCTGTTGGGGTATGGAAGGAAATGTTTACAGACACTACTACATGTGCAGAGTTGCCAAGGGGGCAGAGCTTTGTCATGTGACAAGAGTCAGGGATAGAGGAAAAAGAGAGATCCAAAAGAGAAGTGTTTCTAACAGGGTTACTGGGGAAACACATAGGAAAGTAAACCATTTGTGTGAGGGATTGAGTGATTGAAAAGTTCAGGGTTTGGATACCAGTGAGGTCAGTAACAGAGTGTTCAAGTGGTATGGTGGCTATTAAAGTCACCATATGTGAATAATGTTTGCAGATGGGTGTAGGGAGATGGCTTTGTCTTTATTATGAGAAATACTGTCTAGCATGCAATAATAGTCTTGAGAGGAAGGTGAACGGTAGAGAAAGAAGAGAGAAGTGACTGAGTTAAGTAGAGAGATATGGAGACACATGTAAGAATGGTTTGGAGATTCAAGAGAGAGTTCCCTAATCAGCAAGATGTTTGCAGACATAAACTCCCAGTCCATGCATGTGGACTTTAGAGTTCTTTCTAAGTAGAGGAAGGTAGCCAGAAATCACGAAATCAGAGGAAGGGAGGAAGGTTAGTTTCAGAGAGAGTTAGGATATTTGGAGACTTTGAAGAGGAACGATTCCACAATGTAGAAGTTGGTATGAATACTATGAATGTTGGAGAAAGAAAGATTAATGGGTTTAGATGTTTTTTGTTGAGCTGGTTTAGGTTTATATCTTTGACTGTTTATAGTCATGATGTGTTATTTTAGTAAGGAAAGGCCTAGGGTAGTAGTAGCAGTTGGCCAACTAATGTAACATTTGCAGGAAAGGAACTGGCACAGACTGTAATATAGTGTGGCTTCAGGGTTGCCCACTGGGGACACTTGCAAGGACACCCATTCATGTGCAATATGGCATTGCAAAACCCCAACATTATGCAACTGTTGATCAAAGCAGCCTCTCAAGATGCTACATAAGAGTTTGGGCTCCTAACTACCAGTTGGGAACAGCAACCAGAAAACTGCCAATCTGGTACCCTCAGAATGAAGAGACATTGCCACCAACCATGGACATTACAAGAAATTCAAGACAGCACCACTATTAAGGCCAGAGAGATGCAAAGGAACAAGGGATGAGCCTCTGCACCTGGTCAAGAGAAAAGGGGGGAGTATGGACCATGTGATAGGATAGGAGGGCCTATCTACTCCAGTTAAAAAAAATATTTATCATTCTTAGTCTGTTCATATCTATCTATCTATCTATCTATCTATCTATCTATCTATCTATCTATCTCAGACTGTTCATATATCTATCTATTTATCTATCTTAGTCTGTTCATCTATCTATCTATCTATCTATCTATCTATCTATCTATCTATCTATCTATCTATCTAGTGCTGTACTGATTTCATTATATATCTATTTCAGGCATAGTCTGCGTATTATCTTTACTTATCTTTCTCTCTCTCTGGTCCTTTCTATCTGTCTATCAGCCTGTCTGTCTGTCATCCCATGTCTTCTCTCTCCCTTAAAAAGAAATATATCACTGTTTTAGAAACTTAAATATATGCCTAATTATTAATTAGTACATGAAACTTTAAGTTACTAATACAATAAGGAAAAAAAAGGATATATTGTTTTAATATATATATATATACATGCACATAACCTTATACAGGGTGCGATGGATAAATTGTCATCTAAATTACACAAGAATGAAAATAACACTGAAATCTCATTTTAACTGATATTTTTACCAAAATTACACAAAAATATTTTAAAATACTAAAGAGTAAATTTATTCAATAAAATCACCATTGGCTTCAATCACGGCCTCTAGATGACTTAGCAAGCTCCTGCATCTCTTCTGAAGTTGGTGAATGCTGCCATAATCCTTGCCTTCACTTCATCTTTGGTATTACGAGTTTTGTTGGTTTCTTGCTCAACTGTGTCCCATACATAATAACCAAGGGGGTTGCAGTCGGGGAAGAGTTAGATGGTCAGATGTAAGGGATGATGTGGTTGCAGAAATTGTCTGACAGCCATGATTGGGATCTCCTGCTTTTGTGATATGTTGCAGAGTCCTGTTGCCAGACATGGCCTTCCAGCTGCCACCCTCTTGACCCAGGGCAGCACTACCTCGTCAAGGCACTTGATGTAGGCCTCCATGTTGAGGCTGAGGCTCTCACCAACAATTACAGGAATTCTTTTCTTAGAATGATCAGAGTGAGTTTTCCAAGCTGTGCTAGCTTTGTAATCACCAGACTCATCCAACTCTTTCTGAATCCTCTGCACTGTCCTCAGATTAAAACCCAAACAATTTGAAATGTTTATATTGAAGCTTCCTGTACCAATGCCAAGCAGTACAAATTTCTAGCAGTGTGAATTACATTGTACTGATCTTTTTCTCACAGCTGGGGCCCAACTGACCCTACTATACTGTGCAGTTGACAAAATAAAAAAAAAAACAATGTGCATGCATGAAATTAAAAATATAAAATGGTGCCAATTTACTCATCACACCCTGTATATATATATATATATATATATATATATATATATATATATATATATATATATATATATTGTTTAAAATTTGCTTTATGTATAAGGGAAAGGGATCAACATCTATATATATTTATTATATATGTGTGACTGTGTGTGCATAAAATTCCAGATATAACTAAAATAGATAGGAGGAAAACTTATCATAAGCAATTTCTTAGCAAACTCTCTCTTATGTTTTAATTTGAAATTGAGATAATATAACATTGATAAAATCTGAACAAGTAAGTGTGCTTTAAAGGCAAATAGAACTTTGATTGATTGTGAAGCTGAGTAGGTAAAGCATGCCAGACCAAATGATGGTTTCCCCTTCAAAGGGGAATGTAGGTTTGAATCCTGCTGGAGGGCACATTTTCTTTAATAAGTTTTCTCAGGTGTGTAGGCCAGTAGATGAAATAAATACTATATCTATCTATATATATATATATATATATATATATATATATATAGATATAGATAGATAGATAGATAGATAGAGAGAGGGAGAGAGAGAGAGAGAGATTGTGTTTTTAATTGACTCTTTTTGAATCTAGATTTGAACTATAAAAAAATAAGGTAGCTTTATTATTTATCTACTAAAATAATAATGTTTACAAGAATGAAAAAATCACACAAGAGAGTTTTGGTATCTGTCTATATTTCTGAGATGAAGTATTATGTACACTATTTACATTATTTGGACTATTGTCCTCATCTTTGTTGTCATATTTATCACAATGTTTTGGGCTGTTGTATGCTCCAGCCTTCTTCAGGTAGTTCAGGTGGAACAGTCTACCCCAGCAATCAAAATAAAGGGTTCTGTTTGACATTCCAACCTCATGAAGAAGGCCAGAGCATACAACAGCCGAAACCTTGTGATAAATATGGCAACAACGATGAGGACAATAGTCTGAATAATGTAAAAAGAGTTTCGTTAAAAGAAAAAGTTTAAATTGTTTTTACTATTGATTGTGCAAAAATTTCATTTTTATAGCCATTGATATATGTGTGGTCACCTCAAGATAAAACAATTAATGACAAACAGACAGAAAATGTGACCCTTATCAATTTTATTCATTGTTATTTTTATTCAGATCTAGATACTTGGTATTTGTTTTATATAACCTTGAAGAAATTATGATCAGTGGAATTTGTAAAAATATCATTCAGAGTATAAAACCAGTTAAAAAAATCCTGAAAACTGTGCTATCACACAGCAACCTCATTTTAAATGAGTTTAAAAATAACTCACTCATTTCTCTCAAGAGGGTTTTGGTGTTTAGTGTTTAGAATTCACAGTCAATTGTTTGATTGCAAAGAACAGAACATGAAGAGAGAGAGAGAGAGAAAGAGAGAGAGAGAAAGTAAAACTAAAAAGAGAAAGAGAAATACACACACACACACAATGCACACATGTTTGTATTTATATTATATATATATATATATATATATATATATATATATATATATATATATATATATATATATATATCATGTTTGTACATTCATGTGTGTATATATATATATATATATATATATATATATAAAAATGAACATTGAAGTCAACACTCAGAGGTGACAGGCTGGACACAATCGTCAGCTCCCCTGATATTTATTTATATTTACATACGCTCTATTTCTGATATTGAGCACTATATATATATATATATATATATATATTCCTTCTTTCATGCAAGCTTCATTAAATATGACAGACAAGGTACTTTGATTAAGTTTTTTTATATAATTTCTATATGATCTTATAATGTTTTCTTTTTAGTAGATAAATTATATAAAAACTGTCCAAATGTTATATATTTTTCAGAGTGCTTTTGGCTTTACATTTAGCTATTTTCAAGGATGAAATATATTAACTGTTAAGTGGAAATAGATTGTATGTATGCATTTAATATTATATAATGTTTCATTTTCAAAACACTGTCAACATATTGTGTCCATGTTCATAACTGATATTATTAAGTGTTATTTCTTTTGTTTTTATTAATAAAGCTTCCATTATTTTTAGCCTTTTTTTTACATGTAGATGATGCTATTATACTTGTATTATCAACAAGTATGTTAAAATAGGGGCCAGTAATTCTTCATGAGTATTTAAATGAGACCTAATTGAGCTATGGTCAGAAAGATGTAGCATGAGTCTTCTTGTTAAACCTGTTGTGGTGTGGCCTATATAAGTGTTTATGAATTTTGATTGGTCAGTAACACAATTCCTTAAGGATGGAATATATTAACTGTTAACTGGAAATGGATTGTTGTATGTATGTACTTATCATTATAGAATGTTTTATTTTCAAAACACAGTCAACATATTGTGTCCATGTTCATTGTTGATATTGTTGAGCGTTGCTTTTTTGTTTTTATTAATATGGCTTCCATTATTTTTAGCCTTTTTTTACATGTAGACGATGCTATTATATTTGTATTATCAACAAGTATGTTTTGAATAGGGTCACTATGAGTAATTAAATGAGACCTAATTGAGCTATGGTCAGAAAGATGTAGCATGAGTCTTCTTGTTAAATATGTTGTGGTGTGGCCTATATAACTGTTTATGAATTTTGATTGGTCAGTAACACAATTCCTTAATGGACATTTAAATTCATAAATAGTATTTGTTCTATTTAATTTTGATCTAAGAAGCGAATTATTATTTTTAACTATAAGATTAGCGGTTTTAAATTTTTTGTAATAAGTAACTAGTCTAAGTTTTTTGCTCTTGTCTACTGATGTTGTGCATTTTTTTCTAATGTTCTTAAGTCTAGTTTAATCTTGTTTGTAATTATCATTCATCTGATTTTTATAAAAAATATTAATGCTATTGTTTATGTTTATATTCTCATTGTTGCTGTTAGCTACCTTAGAGAGAAAAAAGCCAAATATTTATATTTTATATAATTTATCTGCTGAAAAGAAAAAATTATAAGATCATATGTGAAATTATATAAAAAACTTAATCAAAGCATATTTAATGAAGCTTGTATACACAGATCATTGTTCCAAGCCCTTTTAGGCACTCCTTTAGCCATTTTCAAAACAAAACCTTCTTGTCAAAATGTGATGAAAATATTAATTTTACTTTCATTATTTTAAATGAATTTAAGATATCAATATTACAAAGAAAAAAGTAAATACACAAAATTTTAAATTTTAGCTTTCCTAAATTAATTTCATTCAATATTCAAACAATGAAATGTTGGTTTAACAAATACATCATTTGCCTGCCTATAAACAGATCACATATTTGAATCATGGTAAAATTTGTTTAATTTCAAATTTACTTAATAAAAACATAATAACTGTACATATAAAAAAGCAATATAGATAGTAGGTATTAGATGATTGATATTAAAGTACTAGATTGTTTGGAAAACAATACACATTTTTGAGATAGGAAAAAAAAGTAACAAAAATTACACTGATTCATCAATAACAATCTTTCTTTTTTTATAGGAAAAGCATACCATGAAATTAATTTTAATTCTTATTGAATCCAAGGTTCTGGATGAAAAAACCTAACCAAAACTCTATGCAGATAAGGTATAGAATATGGAGTATACATACATACATATATATATATATATATATATATATATATATATATATATAATCACCAAATGAGAAAAAGAACAGATGGAGTGAAATTACACTGTTCATAGCATTTACTTTTAAAAGTGCTCAGTAGAGCAAAATATTATTATTATTATTTTTATTATTATAAGAGATTATAATAAAGAAATGTTTAAATCGCTACACAAAAGCCTTCATGTTTCAGTACTTTGTACTTCTTCAAGCAATGGTAACTTACCATCACCTGAAGAAGAACAATCAAAGTACTGAAACATGAAATCTTTTGTGTAGCAATTTCAACATTTTTTTTTATTATAATCTCTTATAGTATATATATATATATGTGTGTGTGTGGGTGTGTGTGTGTGTGTGTGTGTGTGTGTGTGTCACAGGTATGTAGAAAAATACGAAAGAACATGTTATGTAAATAATCCGGAGTTCTTTAGTATTTTTGTTTTTATTTTTAAAAAACAGTGCTCCATACAGAAGTAGAGCTTAAATTATAATTATTTTTAAAAAAAAATATGATTCCTTTGCTACATAAGAGTTCTTATGTTTCAAAATAGAATAGAATAGAATTTTATTATAAGCAATTGTCTTGTAAATGGAATTTTTATAGCATTCTGAATGTAAAAATAAAGAAAAAAGTGTGCAAGACAATAAGAAACACTACCTGCCAAAAAAAAAGTGAAGTTTTGTTGAAATTGGTTGAAAAATGTAGGAAATCCGATCCCATATATAAACGAACACACACACACACACAAAACAAAAAAACAACCTGGGTTTTATAAGTTATAACTCGATATGAGTTGTCCCCCTTTCATTCTGGCGACAGAATTGTGCTTTATTGTGTTTTCAAATTGATTTCATGCAAAAACAATTTGTTTTTTCCAATTTTGGCGCTGTCAGAACCACATAAGGTAATTTTTATACAGTCCTGTGAAGTTTTGTTGAAATCAGTTGAAAATGTAGGAAATCCGATCCAATATATAAACGTACAGACACACCACACACACACACACACACACACAATCTGCATTTTATAATAAGTAAGATAAAATCTATTAAATGGACATGCATTGATTTAAGAAACAAGCAGGTAACATTATGCTTCTCTTTTTGATGAAGATGTTACTAATTGTAAAATCAAACTGAGGACAGATTTCAGGTAGATATAATCCATTGCCATTTATCTTTCCAGTACCATAGGAGCCAAGAGTCTCCCAGGTATCATGTTATTTTCCTAATTTTACATTACAGTCTCCAAGGACAACTATCAAAAAGCTGCATAAAAAGCTACAATGTTTTCTTCCTTAGCCACAAGAGTTAGAACATAGATTGAGAGCAGTGGTAGATAATGGTCATTTGTTAAGAGAATGCAAAATTAAATTATTAATGCTACATGTGTGTATGTGTGTGTGCATGTGTGTGTATATATATATATATATATATATATATATATATGTATAATTTATTTAGTTGGATTGATGTGAGTTTGTCACCCTGGGTTTCACGCTTTTGTGATTGTCAGATAAATGATCGCAAAAGTGTGAAACCCAGGGTCACAAACTCACATCAATCAACTAAATATGTTAGCTCTATCTCTGATATTGAGCACTTTCCAATAAGTACTGTGCATATAATATATAAATAATATATATAATATATTGCACATATAAATAATATATTGCACATATATATATATGTAGTTATATTTATATACATACACTTTTCGAATATATATATATATATATATATATAATTTATATGTTTGTACAAACAAGTTTTATTAAATTCTACCAACAAGTTCTATCTACTCAACTTTTTATTAGATTTTTCCAATTTTTGAATGAGTTGTTATACATTGGAACTGAAGTTGTGAATAAATTGTCCAAAGCTTATGATTTGTTTTTCTTCTTATATTCAAGTACTTTTGACTATCACAGTTATTGTCAAGAACAGGTGTTATCAGTACATTAAGCAAGATTGACTAAATTCTAGCATTTTAGATAGTTTGAATTAGTTCAAAGTGAAGTGACGTCATTTGTAATGGTTTAACAGAAAATCAAGTACCAAATATCTATATGTGTTCTTTCCTTTCTTTTTACATTGTTGTGTCGGAAACCTACCACCCCTCTTGAAGATGAACTTATCTGCGTCTGTGAACAAAGACTTTAAATAGTGGCATGTCAGTTGACATGGGGAAGACAGAAGACAGAGAAGTTCTTAGCTGAGCTAGTTATTGACTACTCAGGCGATTTCTGTACCTTTTTACCAACCTATTAAAACCCTTTTTATTGTTACGTGTTATTTGGTGTTTGTCTCTACTAACCCCAAATCAACATCATAACATACATACATTTGAATATATAGTTGCCTATGGAGAAAAATATTTTATTTAATGTTGCTTGTTTACTTTGTATTTAAATGACTTTTCAATTTTGAGTTTTTCTTTTTGCAATGAGCCCTGTATAATATTTTGGTGTTATCTATTAAAATTTGTCTTATGTTAATAGTATTTTGGTTGTTTATAATGTGCTGACTGATATGTCTATAAATTGCACTAAATTTCAACAAGTCAGTCTACGAGAGAGTGTGGTGTATGTGTGGCCAATTTAATAAGGATTTAATGTTTGGTATTTGAGATACAATTTCACAGAGAACCTGAAAATTCATAAACAACATTATTTTGACATGAGATGGATTTTTGACATGATGAATTTGTTGCTAGGAATTAGATTAGATGTTTATTTAGATTAGACGTATTTAATTTTATATACTAAATAATAAATCAAAGGTATTTGTTAAAATCATTAACTGTGATATATATACCAGCAATTCATATTTTTAGTATTTTTTTCATCTTGTATATATATATATATATATATATATATATATATATATATATATATATATATATATATATATATATATATATATATATAGATAGATAGATAATATTAGTGGTAAATATAACACATACATATGCAAAATATAGATATATATATATATTTTATGTGAAAAGTGTGTGCATATAAATATAAATATATATATTTATATTTATATGCATACTTTTCACATATATATATATATATATATATATATACAAGATGAAAAATACTAAAAATATGAATTGCATATATATATATATATATATATATATATGTGTGTGTGTGTGTGTGTGTGTGTGTGTGTGTGTGTGTGTAATATATTATATATATTATTTATATATTATATGCGTGGTACTTATCGTTTGCGCTTAATATCAGAGATAAGCTAACATCTATATATATATATATATATATATATATATATATATATTTATATTATTTATACATATACATGTATGTTCACAAAACGTTCATTACATATATATGTATTAATTAATATATATCTTTGCTCTATATAATGACATCAAAGCACTATTATGTTTACACCTCATGTATAAATTTGATGATTATTTATTTGCTTTTTTTGTGTATGCACACCAGCACATGCATATATACACTTACTTATATCTGGTCATTTGATTATATATCTCTATGACTATATATATATATATATATATATATATATATATATATATATATATATATATATATATATATATATATATATATATATATATATATATAAACCATGTTTTAAGTTACCTTTATGTCTCTCTTAAAATAAGCATAAGAAAGAAACTGTATTTTCATATTTCCTTTTTATGAGGGAGGCACAGGTTTCACTATTTACCAGTGTGTGTGCGTGTACGTGCGTGCGTGTGTGTGTGTGTGTGTGTGTGCGTGAGTGTTCGCGCACAGAAGGAACGTGAGACAGAGAGATAAAAAACAGATTCATAGTTCAATTTATGAGTTCTACATTAACAGACATAGAGAGAGTATCTCTGAGGAGTTCCAAGTAGTGGGAATAATTCAAACATCGTTAATACCCCATTGCCTAACAAATATTTGCACACTCTCTCTCTCTCTCTCTCTCTCTCTCTCTCTCTCTGTCTCTCTCTGTCTTTACATTTTTTAAATGGTTCTTATTGTGAATTGTGAGGTCATCATCATCATCATTGTCTTTTTTATTTTTATGTTTTGGTTGCCAAAATTAATTATTTCTTACACTTAGAAGAGGCTGCTAAAGTTGAAAGCAAAAAATAAAAATAAATGAAATGAAAAACGGGAACTTAAGGCCATCATATACTTGTTTTAAAAAAAATTGTACCTTATTTTTTTGTTTTTGTTTTTATTTTAAATTTTATCATTCCTCTCTTTAAACATTGAATTATTTTTTTTTGGGGGGGGGGATTTTTATTCCTATTTTTATTTGTATATATTTTTTTCGACAAAGCACTTTTTTTTAGAGGTCATTGACTTGCTATATATGCGCTGTAACGTGATCGTGTAAAAAAAAAAAAAAAAAAAAATCAGCGAAATGTCACGTGATCGCTTGGCTTAGCTTTCCATGCCACAAAAGGTACCGAGCTGCTCCTCCGTTCCGTATCACCCACTTTTACTTTATTTTCATCCTTTCATTCATTCATTCATTTGCTCACCCATTCATAAAAAAGAATGTATTACGCTATTAAAACTCCTACTACCACTTTTAATACATCCACCGTGGCACATTCTCTATTTTTATTACTACTGCGTTTGCTGATCGGTGGCTTTAAATATTAATTTTCTGATACTTTTCGGGAAATTAATTGTTTATTGAGATATCTGTGTGTAGTCACTGGCCTGTTTTTTCTCCACTTCTTTTTCTTCCTTAATAACCTGATGATACGATACTAACTTCAGTACTACATGACTAGCTAGCTGGCTATTCAAAAGGAATTCCCCCAAAGTTATTGAGATGAGAATGCAGACAATCAATTTTTGCATCTATACCGCATCCGCCTCACAACGGGAAAATATGATACAAGGCCTTTCGCTATGTGGGGTCTATGTGTTTTTTAGATAATTACCTTTTTTACTTTTAAAGCGAAAGATTCTTACTAGTGATTTTTATTTAAAAAACTCGACAGTATTACTCACAAACTGTCTAGTAAATTTGCACACCTGTTAGTTTAGGCAAAGATTTCTTCATAAATAATGTACATAAACATAATGTACACAAAGTTTATTATTCTGTATGTCAGTTATCTGTTTCTTTCAATCAATCAATCTATCTATCTATCTATCTATCTATCTATCTATCTATCTATCTATCTATCTATCTATCTATCTATCTATTTCAGTCTATTCATATCTATTTCATTCTGTTTCTCAGTCCGTT